>OZ030028.1:42389821-42747321 GCA_964023405.1 Apodemus agrarius
GTTGGATGCCTGCCTTCTGACAGCCAGCCACCCATCCTGCCTCATCCCCACCAGCGACTGCAGCCCTCTGATTTGCTCCCTGTGTGTTTGGTGTGACAGAACAGCCTCTTACCCATACCTGCCTTACCTCAGTAGGTGACTAGTTCCTGGTCCTTGTACGCCTTTATTTATATTCCCTGAACGGCGAGATGCCCTTTCCTACAAGTTTAGATTTTAATTCAGAACACGACTGCTCTACCAAGAGGTCACATCTAGGTCTGTGTGAACCGGCTGGATTGCCAGGAGACAGAGGCAGAGTTCTGAGTTCAAGGACAGCCTGGTATGAGCAAGTTTCAGGTAAAAAAAAAAAAAAAAAGTGGTGGTACACACCTTTAATCCCAAACAATGAATGAAAACTTAGTTGTTAGAAGGAAGCAGCCGTGTTTGAAAGTGACTTCTAGGGGGCTAGAAAGATGGCTCAGCAGTTAAGAGCACTGACTGCTTTTCCAAAGGTCCTGAGTTCAAATCCCAGCAAGATAAGATTGTACGGAGGGTAGAAGCTTCCAGGACCAGGGCTAGGTTAGCAGATGAAGGCAGTAAGCCTCGGAGACGACAATTACTGCAGGAGACTGTACGTTACTTTAACACACAGGTGTTTCTCAAACTGTTGACAACTTAGCATGCAGGTTTCTGGGGTTCTTGAAAAAACACAGTTTCTGGTTGGATGAAACTGGTAAGGGGCTTGAATTCTGGATTTGGGTGCTCCATGCTGATGCTGTTGGTCCTGGGACCACACCCTAAGCAAGAAGGACTTCTACCTCTTCTGTTGCACGTTAAAATCTTATGTGTTTTCTGTGGCTCTCAAATGCACCATGTAGCTCTGGGTGGCAAAGGTATTTTCCTTCTCATCTTTCTATTATCAAAAGCTCCCTCACAGTGGCTCACAGAGAGCTGTGGCCCAGGTCCAAGGTGAGCTGTGGCTCAGGGTCACAGTGCACTTTGGTTCTGAAATGGAGTTCACACATCACTGAGCATGGACATGAATTAGATCTTATTTTGAGACGCTGCTCTTTCTGGCATTGTCCTGCCCTCTGATCTTTGGTCTGAGGCTTAGAATGGTAGAGCGTAAAAGTAGATTGAGGAGACAGGGTAAAATGAAGGATTGGGAGTTAAAAGGACTTGCTACATAAAAGTAACCTTAAAGTTGTTTACGTTTTATCATCCCCTGTGATAACTTTAGCAAACACAGCAAGTAACCAGTGCAGAGAGGTGATGTTTTCATCACTAATCCAGAAGAACTGCTCCCTAGTGTCATAAGACACCCTGAAGTAAAAGCATCAACTCGATGTTAGAGACTGACACACCCATGGAGCTGAATGAGGAGACCCCTGATCTTTTTTAACTGAGTCCTGTATTCAAATTTTTATAATAACAAGTTTCAAATAAACACCCACGCTTACTTCTTTCATTGGAATTTTGAGGTGTTTGACCAAGGGAGCATCACTAGGAACCAGGACCGAAAGGGTTAATGAGTTAGAACCATGCCCCTCACCTGGCCGGCTTCCCTTCATCTGAGTTAACTGTGTTTAACATCCATCAAAAATGCTAAACCGAAAGCTCCAAATTTTAATAAATTTTACATCTTAAACAGTGCACCACTAAGATCTGGAGGTTGTGACCCTGTATCATGCTCCAGCACATGCCACACCCCTTTCCTGAGTATCCTGGCTGTAGATGCTACCCCTTTGTCATCATTTAGTGTTAGCATCATTGTCCAGATGTGTACAGATGTGTCCAGATGTGGTGCCACCCAATGATTCAGCATCTTCTGGGTGGCTAAGAATGGACCCCTTTGGTTCTTATCTGTGGCCAGGTTAGAAATACGGGATGTCTCTTCGCTATCAATGATGCTGTCAAAACTTTCTGACAAGCAGTGTTTGAGTGCCCCCGGGATGGATGGCTATGTAAGTGGCGTCTGACTCGTCAGAGGCAGGAGAGTTGCGTTGCACCTGCTTTTACTGTTCAGTTCCATTCAACTCATACCATAAAGTGTGTGATCATATGTAATTCACACGAAGATCCAGTATGAGACTTCCTGATGCCTCTTCCCTGATTACACCCAGCTAAGGTTCCCCCAGCCCAGTGGCGCTGCCGAAGGCCTTCCATGGACTCCCAAGCGGTCGCTCATTCTCCCGGATGTTTGTTTCTGACTTGACAATTCTATCTTCTTTACTTGCAATGTGGGTTTGTTGGAAGACAGTTTGCAGTTGGTAAAACTCAGTGATGTCTCCAGTCAGATGTTCACTGATCTTGCAGGGGGAAGGAAATGCCATGAATTTGCATCATCGGGAGAGCGTGTGCAACAGCTACCAGGGGCTCCACTGCACACAAACCCTGGGTGCTTCCTCCAGAGAGCAGCCTGCAAGCTGTGCACGGGGGGGGGGGGGGTTGGGGGGGATTGCCCTGGGGAAGTCGTGTTAAATGAGTGGGTGGGTCCCAGGTCACACACACACACACACACACACACACACCATGTATGCATGCACGCATGCAGGCACACACACACAAGCACACACACCTCTTGATTTTGATATGGACAATGATATCTGCCCTCTTCTTCCTCTGTCACTACAGGGGTGTCCCTCCATTATCTTCTGTGTCCCTGTCCCATTTTGCAAACCCAGACCTCAGCTCTCTGTGCTCACCCTCTTCACAGGTCTGTCTTTTCTTTCTCAAACCCGGGTCACTCATAGACAGCTAGCGGGGGATGAAGATTCTTGTCCTGCCCTCTCTCTACCCTATTATGGGACTCTGGGCAGCAAGGCCACTGGCAGTGTGCACAAGAGCCTACACATCAGCATGGATTCTTGGATGAATGGATGAATGAATGGATGAATGAATGAATGAATGAATGAACATACCCCACCGGGGGTGGTACCTTTCTTCTCCTTTGTTTCCCTTCTCCAGGGCCTTTTAATGGATGGTCAGTCTAGACAGAAGGTTAGGAAGCTTTTATCCCAGTACATCGTAGGAAACAGGTGTCACCCAGAGTGATTCTTGTCATTGTTTTTGTTTCCCATGCTAAGTATGGAATCCAAGGGCTTGCCCAAGCTAGCAAGTTCTTTACCACTGAGCTTTGTCCTAAGACAACCTCAAGCAGATCTCTGAATCTCACTGGCTAGACACCCTAGCCAAATCTGTGAGCCCTGGCTTCAGAGAAAGACCATGTCTCAATAGAAGTAGAAAAGCAATTGGAGATGCCATACATTGACCTATGACCTATCACACACACACACACACACACACACACACACACACACACAGTAAAACAGAAAGCAAGAAACAGACCAGAGGTTCACTGGAGCTCTAATTTCAATGACTCTTCAAATCTGGTCTGATAATCCAATAAAATTTCTAGGAAATCAAGCCAGAAGATAGTCAAGCAGAAGCAGTCCTTCTGTGCCTCAGGGTGGGCACCCTCTCCTGGGCATTTGACCCAGAACTGCATCCTGTCTGTGGCAGATGTGGGATGTAAAGAGGGAAGGGACTCCGGACAACTGAGTGGCCACACCCTTGTGGCAGCCAGCTGATTTCCAAGACTATAGTGTTCCTGTCAAGCACTGAAGGTCTGCCGGATAAGAAACATCTGGAGCTGTCGGAGCACAGATGGAGCACAGGGTCTGTTCAGTGTAGCAAAAGGCAGCCCCTGCTGCAGCACCCCTGGCCCATTCGCTCCCCGCAGATACTTCACCTGGGCCCTTCACATGCTGGGTAGCATTCAGACTACACCCACACCGACCCTGAGGCTGGGACAGCTAGGAATGGACAGCCTCTCCCTTGACTTCACTGTTCTACTGCTGTGAAGAGACACCATGACCTAAGCAACTCCTGTAAAGAAAGCATTTAACTGAGTTAATGCAGTTTCAGAGGGTTAGGCTGTCGTCATTATGGTGGGAAGCAGACAGACACGGTGCTGGAGCAGTAGCTGAGAGATTTCTATCCTGAGTTGGTGAAGGAAGCATGGAGAGAGAGAGAGAGAGAGAGAGAGAGAGAGAGAGAAGAGAGATTGGTCCTTGACATTGGCTTTTGAAGCCTGCCTGTAGAGACATACGTCTTCCAACAAGACCACACAATTCCTAATTCTTCTCTAACAATTCCACCAAATAGGGACCAGGCATTGAAGCGCATGATTCCCGGGGGCTGCGCTCACTCAAACCACAGCACCCTTGAAGAAACCCAGTTTGCATTTGGATCTTTTTATTAACTGTGTGGAGGCATATGAAGGCTGTTTGGAAAAGTCATAGGGCAGTGGAGAGAAACCTAACTAGCCAGATTGAGAACCAGGATTCGGAGAAACTTTTCCAGGGTAGAATTAAACCAGGGGAGCTAAATTTAATGAGGAGATGGGCAGAAATCCACTCTCAGATTGACTTCCTTTCAGTTATATGAACTGAGGATTGAGGAAATGTGAATTAGCAATGGTTTGTAGGAATAATGATTAATGGTGTGACCCACACAGGCGGGCTGCTTAGTTTGGGTTTAGAATGGGGAAATGGGGAAGAGATAGAAAATTCCAGACCTATTAGACAAAATGAGTCCACAAGAGAAGATTCAGTGAGTTCTACCTTTTCAATTTTGTTCTTTGTTTCATTTTGTTTTTATGATTAAGGGAGAGGTATTTATTGTAGATAGGAGACAAGCATACACAAACACACAGAGAGACAGAGAGACAGAAACAGAGAGACACAGACAGAGACAAAGAACAGAGAGTGGGAGAGCATGGGAGAGTGCACGAGAGGGAGACAGAGACAGAGACAGAGACAGAGACAGAGACAGAGACAGAGACAGAGGAGATTGGAAGTGTTGTTCACTATTGATCCAGGGGGACTCAGGATTCTGATTCCTTCAGATGAACTATTTTGCCCACATGATATATCACACTGGGCTCCTCTGGTAAAGGCTTCCATCAAAGCCACACATTGATACCAAGCCACCCCAGAGGCCATAGAAACCAATCATTGCTGGTGAAGCCAGTCAGCAATGACCAGAAAGCGATTTCCTTATATGTATAAAATGTGGTATCCTCTATTAGGATACATCTTAGGAAACATCCCTCAAAGCCCACAGGTGAGGCAGGCGAGCATCCAGTCAGTACATCCCCTTCCTCACATGGGAGTGGATGCCGTATCTCCAGCTATTTCTGCTTTTTCATAGATACGTGGAACTGACCACCTACTGTGATTATAAAGACTACAGGGAAACGATACTGAGCAAGCCCATGCTATTCTTCATTAATGTGCAGACCAAGAAGGACATGTCAAAAGGTAGGTATATACATAATTTGCATTTGGTTCTGCTTTGCTGGGCGGTGGGCTAAGGTCGAGAGGCCTGAAGAAGGGAGGGCAGATGTGAGTGTATGCCAAGGACAGCGATGAGCAAACTGCCCTGTGCAGCCATTTGGAGCAGGGCACATGCTGGCACAGCAAACATGATGACGCGAACAAACCACCTGTCTCTGAGCATCTGACTTCCTGTTCAGGCCAGAAGTGACCTGACAGAGCCTTCAGAGATTTGAGCTTCTGACTTCCTGTTCAGGCCGGAAGTGACGCAGAGCCTTCAGACGTTTAACTTCCTCGCTAGACAGGAAGCGACCTGATATTCTGAGCCTTTTGAGTTGGGTAGCCAGGCTGTCATCTATCACACTGTGTCTGAGGCATGCTCTCCCGTTACTAGCTGCTCCAATGACTTCACAGGTCCTAGCGGCCAAATGAGGATGTTTTGAACACAAAAGTAGGTACAGCTGATATTCTTTTTTTGTTTTTGTTTTTGTTTTGTTTGAAACAGGGTTTCTCTGTGTAATAGAACCCTGGATGTCCTGGACTTGCTTTGTAAATCAAGCTGACTTCAAACTCACAGAGATTTGGCTGCCTCTGCCTCCCGAGTGTTGGGATTAAAAGCATGCACCACCGTGCCCAGATGACAATTCTTTTTTATTTGATTGATAATATATTTTTTTAAATCTCCAGCCTTTAAATTTTATTTTAAAGTATGCGTGTGTCCAGTGTGATGTGTATACATGAGTGCAGTATCTTCAGGGGCCAGAAGAGGGCATTGGATTCCTCAGAGCTGGAGTTACATGCAGGTGTCAGTCACCTAATGTGGGTGTTGGGAATCCAATCCAGGCCCTCTGCAAGAAGAGTTCATGCTTTTAGCTCCTGACTCATTTCTGTCCTGAGTTAATAACCTTTTTAGGATAGAGGCATAAAGTACTCTTTTGGTAGGATGCAAAATGATCCTACCTATGGGGTACATATCCTGTCATTTTATAGAAGTGGAAACTTTTTTTTCCCTGAAGGTAGTTATAACTGCTTTAGATTTTGTTTCTGAGTGTTAGAGTTACATGTTTAAACATAGGTCTTTGGGGTTTTCGAATTAACTGATAACAACCATGTAAATCAAATTTCAGTGTAGACCTTTCTCCATTTTTCTTCTCTGCTCAGACTGATAATGTTGAGTGTTGAGAACTTGATTTAATGGATTCCCAAATTCCATGGGAATTCCCACAGAGGTCAGTGCTCCCAAATGATTTTGATTGGGAAATAAAGATGCCAATAGCCAATGGCTGGGCAGGTCGACTGAGGTGGGACTTGGAGATTTGTGCAGACAAGGAGCTGGGAGAGAAAAAGGAGGCAGAGATTGCCACAACAGGAAGATGAAATACCAGACCCAAAGGCCCACCAACATGAGAGAACCAGGGAAAGTGGCCACATGGGCTACTTCCCCAACTGGGCCTGGGGAAGCAGAGATGAAATCTAGATTTTTAAAGATGTTAACTCAGGAGTACTGGAGGGGAGTGTTTGCTGGCAGCAGGAAGGATTAAAAACACCCAACCATTAAGCTAGTCAAGGCATATTAAAATTAACTGGTGTGTGTGTGTGTGTGTGTGTGTGTGTGTGTGTGTTTCTTTCATTCTCAAATCCAGACAGCTCTTGGGCAGGTGCAACCTGTTGGGAGCACAGAATGGTTAACTAATTACCACTACAGGAAAGTAACCAGCAAAACACTCTGTGCTGAGTGAAACTGTAGAACGTGATTCTAGGTAGTGTTCTTCAAGTGAGTCCACGGTAATAGGTAGTGACCGGCTCACTTCAGACAGACTCGTCCAAGCCTCCCCTCTCAGTGGACTATGGGAGGCTCCGTGCTCATCATCCACAACTCCAAGTCAGACACTGTGTTTGCAGGAGAGGGGAGAGAGCCCATTGACCAGCCACACTGTGAAAGCGTCCTAGTAACGCATGTGCTCTGGCTCAGCAATGGCCGGGAAGCCAACCAGGTCTCCAGGACTGTAATTCACAGGTGTATAGGTCACCCCCTTCCCCCAGACTTGTTCCCTCGGGAGGAATTGAAAGAAAGAATGATACCTCTTTTAATCAAGGTTTAATCAACTTTTTAATCAAAGTTCCAACAGTGGTGTGAGAAGGGATCTTCCAGAGGTTCCCAGGTCATAGCTGCATGACAATGTCTACAGGAGAGTGTCTCAGGGCACCAGAGGAGGTATGGGAGCCCAACAGCTGGTCAACTTCAAGAAAAGCCAGGACAGGAAAAGGTTCTTTAATATAAAAACAAAAGATGGCTGAGATTATACAATGATATGTGTAACTAAGGCTACACGTCAACTCTGCTGCTATTCTAAACTGCATCTTATGCAAATTAGCGGTTACCACGTCCTCCAGACAAGCACTGCGTCGTCTAGAAGTCTGTCATAGTGAACACGCAGATCGGCAGGTCTGTAAACATGCCCAGCTGTGAGAGAGACTAGACCTCGCTGTGTAATGAGCCTTTGAAAGGCTTTGGTTGATTTGCATGAAATTCAATTCCAGGTATCAGCCAGCCCGCTTGCTTTACTTTATCTCTCATCTCAGATGTCATATAAGATGGTGAATACCCTAAGCTCCTTTTAAAACTTCAGAACAAGGAGAAATGTGGGCAGGAAAACTAAAAGTGAGTCAGCTTAGTTAAAATGCATTCAGGGCTGGAGAGAAGGCTCAGCAGTAAAGAGCACTGGCCGCGCTTCCGGAGGACCTGGGTTCTATTCCCAGCAACCCCACAGGGTTACAACCATCTGTAACTCCAGTGCTAGGCATGTGGCGTCCTCTGTGGCCTCTGAGGGCACAGGGCAAGTGGTCCACAGGCATACAAGCAGGCAAAACATCCACACACATAAAAAATAAATAAATAAATCTTCCAAAAACTTCATTCTTTAAAAATGTAAACACTTGCCTTTGGCCCTCAGGGTTTGCCCCTGACACATCCCAAAAGCAATAGAATAGTCTCAGAATCACGGAACAGCTGGTCCATGCCTTAGACAGACTCTGACATGCATGTCCCGCCTCCCTTGATGACACACTTGAGTGATGTCGGCTTGATCCTGGGGAATGGAAAGAGATTAGCGGTTAATAAGATTCCGGTGTTTTTAAATGAGGAACCAACCTTCCCTTTGTTATATCCTGTGTTGGGTAAGATCAGCAGGTGGACTCCACTTCCGGTGCCTTGGTGCTAGAAACTCTAGCCTGGAGCAGTGGAGACGCCTTAAAGTGTGTCTCAACCTTCCTAAGGCTGTGACCTTTTAATACAGTTCTTCAAGTTGAGGGGAGCTGCAATCATAAACTATTTCATTGCTACTTCATAGCTACAATTTTGTTACTGTTATAAACAGTACCATAAATATCTGATATGCAGGACATCTGATACATGGTCCCTAAAGGGGTCATGCCCCAGGTTGAGAATCTGGTTTAGAAGCTCAGGGAGCCTAAATTTCATCCTAGCTACCAGAATGCAGAGGCAAGGGCTAGTCAAGCAAGCTGCGCTCTGGTTTCTGCATGCACGCCTTCAAGCGTACAAATACCATCAATAAATGATATTTTAAAAAGAAGAATAATTGGGGCTAGAGAGATGGTTCAGCAGTTAAAAGCACTGCCCGCTCTTCCAGAGGACCTGAGTTCAATTCCCAGCAACCACATGGTGGCTCACAACCATCTGTAATGGGATCCGGTGCCCTCATCTGGTGTGTCTGAAGACAGATAGAATATACTTCCATATATAAAATAAATAAATCTTTTTTTAAAACAATTAATTGCCAAAAGAACCTGGCTCTGCCTTGACAGCACGAGCCAGTTCTCCCAGAGGCTGGCGGGGTAGAAAGCACAAGGAGGCGTCTTCCCTGGGTTCTGCTGGTTTTCTGCTTTGCAAGTGAGGTGCTGCGAGAACGGGGCGTTCTTTATACCCCAGCGAGAAGCTAGCCGCATGGAGGCCACTCTCTTCTCCGTACTGGAACCGGCTGTGGAGAGGATTGTATGGGGCTTCTGAGAGCCAAGGTAGCTGATCCCCTAACCTGCTCTCACAGTGGTCCAGAGCGCCTTTCACATGTGCAACGTTTCGGGGGAACATTTCTAGAAATCTCACTAGGCTCCAGTGGTGTTATTGTATTAAATATCTAAGTCCCAGACTGGGGTTTCTACCCCGCCTTGGTCATTGAGTTCCCGGATGAAAGGCACTCACAGCCTCACAGCAGCTGCCTCCCCTCCCTGCTGTTAGAATCTACGTTCCTGTCCGCCAGTCCCTGGTTATTACTATTTGCTAAGTTCCATCTGGGATAATCTTAGCTCTAACTGGGCAGCCCTCCGGGCCGTGCTCCCTTGACCCTTAACCCACGGCAGCTTCTCCTTCCTCCTCTCCTGCACCTTCTTCATCATCTGAACCCAAGTCCTCAAAGCCTAAAGCCCACCTATGTCTCTTCTGCCCAGCCATTGGCCGTCAGCATCTTTATTCACCAATCAGAATTAACTTGGGAGCAGGGTCACACGGGTTACATGCAGACTCCAGGTCTTGGGAGGCCACGCTTAGCATTACTAAAGACAGTAAAAGACGAAACCGCACCAGGTATGAGTCTGAGGAAGCTGGCAGGAAAGAGAGTAGCTGCATCGCCATCTTCCAAAGCGGCCCCAGCCATGTTCCCGCTCATCGGACGCGACACATTCACGTCACACACTTTTTCTAACATCTGCTTCCTGACTTCTAGAAAGGACCTACGCGTTTCTTGTGAACACACGGCACCCCAGGATAAGAAGACAGATCGAGCACGGGATGGACATGGTCATTTCCTCAGTGATTGGGGAAAGCTATAGGCTTCAGGTGAGCCGGGGTTTCCGCACGAGGGCTCCGCCCCGCTGAGGGACCATTCCCCTTCTCCTGCGCACCTGCCACGCCCTCTCAGGGTGGCGATCCGGGTTGCGGAAATGCTCACGATGGTTTCATACCCCATGTCAATAAACTCTTTTCTCTTTCAGTTTGATTTCCAGGAAGTAGTGAAGAATTTTTTCCCTCCAGGAACTATCGTGCTGAATGCAGAGAATCTGAACTTCACCTATGAATTCAAGGCAGATGCCCTGTTTGATTTCTTCTACTGGTTTGGGCTCAGCAATTCCACCGTAAAGGTGCAAGGAAAGGTTCTGAACTTGACAAGTACGAACCCAGAAAAGAAAGAAACGATTAAGTTATTTCTGGAAAAAATGAGCGAACCTTTAATCCGAAGGAGTAGTTTCTCCGATCGGAAATTTAGCGTCACATCTAGAGGTATGTCAACGTCTCTGGATGTGGGAAAAGTGGTTAGCTCGAAGGTAGGGGTAGAGCCAAGTGGCCTCTAACTGAAATGCCAGAGGTCTGCCTCTTTACCAGAGAGAACAGCGATATCCTGGCCTACACCTTTGATCCTAGTACTTGGAAGGCAGAGGCTGGTTGGTCTCTATGAGTTCAAGGCCAGCCTGGTTTACAAGGCAAGTTACAGATAGTGAGTTAAAAACAAAACCAAGAAAACTGGTGCCTCCAACTTGGGGTGAAAGGAGTAAGAGGCATTTGTTAGCTTGAAGGAGGAGCTGGGCATGGTGGCATGCACCTGTACTCCAGCTGGGCATGGTGGCATGCACCTGTACTCCAGCTGGGCATGGTGGCATGCACCTGTACTCCAGCTGGTTGTGAGGCTGCAGCAAGGATGAATCCAGGAGTTTGAGGCCAGCCTAGGTAACACAGGGAGATCCTGTTTCAGCTAAAAAGAGGTGTAAAGGAAAAAGAAAAGAATAAGGAAGAAAGATATAGTAAGTTTCCCTGTAAGCCCCCTAAATTTTCTGACAGAGCAGTTATATGATGCAGCCAAGCAGAGGGTAACCTGAAATTATTAATTTAAGTGAAAAATTACTAATTTAAATGACTTCACTCTCTTCAGCACCCAAGGTTTAAACTGTTGGAAGAGGGCTGCCTCCCCCATTGCCTGTGCATGAACTCGGGACAACAGAGCCGGCAGCCGGCTTGCCTGTCTCAGTGGCCGTGGTCTCTGTCTTAACGGTGTAGCTGGAAGCGGTCTTAGATACTGCAGGAATAACCCCTAGGAAGGTTTCATTTAACGCATGCGCACAGCGTATGGTGGGCTCTGATATACATGTGGCTCAGGCAGATGGCCCCCTCCTCAGTGAGCTGCTCTCCCAGGGTTAGCTAGTCCGGGGCCCCAGAGCACCTCCCGGATTAGGGCTCTGGTGGCTGTTTGCAGCAACTGCCATCTTAGGGCCCTGTAGTGTTCTGCAGAGCAGATGTCAACATCTGGATTAATTGTATTTAGCGGCAGTTCTTTCTTCCTTTGTGTGCAGCAAAGATCATTGTCTGTGTCCTTCCCTCCATCCCTCCCTCCGCCTCTTTCCTTCTTTCTCCTGCTTTTCTTTCTCTGAGTCTCTGTTTCTCCCCCTCCGTTTCAGGCTCTGTTTCACTCACCTCCCAACCCCCACCCTCTCCCGTCATAGCCTCTGTCTCCCTGCCTGTTACAACCCACTGTTGCTGGATCCTCAGATACTCAGTCTCTGCCACTGGCCCAGCATCCTGGATAGCCTTCCTGTTCCATTGTGACTCACCCTCTGTCCCTGTATCTGCTTAGAGTGTCCACTAGGGCACACAGGGTAACAAAGGGTCACATTCCCTAGAAAGTTTCCCCTGAGCCAAATCTGGGGACTCCTCAGCTCTAGAGCCGTGGAGGGGACGGCCCCCTGGGAGTTGGCTGCCATTACAGAGAGCGCTGCCAGGCACACCTGTGGCACTGGCAGGTTGCCAAGCCTGGCACGCAGCCCTCGGACTGACCGCCAACCTGGCTCTGTCCACTTCAGAAGCTGGTCTCTAGCTGGGGATGTAACTCAGTAGAAGAGCGTTTGCCTGGCGTGTGGGAAGCCCTTGTGTGCTTCCTCAGCCCTGCAAGATGAGTAAACCAACCAACAGTCAGAATCTGACTCCTAGCCCCTGACCCCCGGCCCTGGCCTCTGTCTTGCACATCTGTACCTCACATCTCCAGCCCAATGGAAAGCAGTCACAGCCCTGGATGTCCATCAACATTTTTGTTGCTGTTTGCTTGTGAAGGAGTCTCATTGTGTAGCCCTCCCTGGCTAGTCTGAAACTTGCTATGTAGACCAGGCTGGCCATGAACTCACAGAGGTCCACCAACCTCTGCCTCCTGAGTGCTGGGATTGAAGGTGTATGCCAGTCATGCCCAGCCACAAGTAATGGCACAAAGAAGCAAAAATTAATGCCCTCCTATTAAGCTGTTGAGTGTCCCCGCGGAAGCCAGCATTCTCTATAGAGTTGCTGAAATGGCTCCTTTGGATGGGTTTCCGGGGACACTTTTTCTTCCCGCAGTGATGGTGATGATGAATGCCTTGTTTACCGTGTTTTTAGGTTCGATTGATGATGTTTTTAACTGCAACCTGTCACCCAGATCTTCAGTCACAGAGCCACTTTTGGCAGAATTCTCATTTCCAAGTGTTCTGGAATCTGAAGAGACATCCAACCAACTCCTCTGATTGTTCCGACCGCTCCAGCTGTTGGCCTTTGGAGATCCCGTGGCAGACAGTGGGTTGAAGGGTAAGAGGAGGCAGGGGTGGACATTTCCATCCCTTTGCCGGCCTCTGGCCCTCCACGGTTCCATAGAGGACTCCCTTTCCCGTTTCCCTAGGCACGGTGCCCTGGCAGGCCCAGTGGCTTCCCTCAAGTGTGTGATTATGGGATGGAAGGACTTTGTCTCTGCGGCATAGGGTATCATGGAACACTTCTCTGAAGAATCTGAGGAATTCTCAGAGGCTTTGCTCAGCACTGTAGCACTCTGAAGACCTTCCCGGCGACCTGTGCGGAAGGCATCTGGCTGGGATGCTAACCGGCGGTGTTTCCTGGACCACAGACCGGCCCTCTGCAGCCAGCAGCCCGGCAAGCCCCGGGCAAGCTCTTCTCCGGCAAATGCCCATATTCCCCTGGGAAACAAGCCTGATGTCCCCCACTGCCAGTGGGATAAAAGGTCACAATACTGGCGCTGAGGGGTCTCTGCAGGCCACCAGGAAGAGCCCTCCCTGAAACATAAAGCCAGGTGGTATGCCAGTCAGCCAGTGACAAGAGAGAGCCCTCCTCCCTGCGGGTAACCCTTCAAGTGGCTGTTTGAGAGTCAAGTTAGCAATCTTAATATGAATAGAAGAGCCCGGGGAAACTAAGCCGTCACCACTTTCTGCCTCTCAGCTCCAGGGGATTCACTGAAAGGGAAAAAAAAAATCATCCAATCTACATATAAAAGTTTGCGTGAGCCTGGCGTGGTGGTGCACACCTGTAATCCCAGCACTTGGGAGGCAGAGGCAGACAGATTTCTGAGTTCGAGGCCAGCCTGGTCTACAGAGTAAGTTCCAGGACAGCCAGGGCTACACAGAGAAACCCTGTCTCAAAAAACCAAAAAAAAAAAAAAAAAAAAAAAAAGTTTGCTGTGAGTGGCCAGGCTCTGTGCCTGCAATTCTAGCGCTCTAGAAGGAGGAGTTCAGGACCAGCCTTGGCTACCATCCTGTTCAAGGCCAACTTGCTCTCAACACAGAAGACTGTCTAATAAAAACAAACCAGCGCCAGTGCACAGGGGAATGCCCGAGTATACTCATAAGAAGGCGGATTTATGAGCCCCAAGCATCTTTTCTGTCCTTCTAAAAATGTATTCCCACGCTACAAATTTTGCTAGCAATGTTGATGGCCAGCCATTTCTATCTGGGATGCTACCTAGTACATATGCACAATTAAAAGTTTTCTTAGCATTCAATTTGTAATTGATTTAATTTGTGGCAAAAAAAAAAAAAAAAAAAAAAAAAAAGGTACAGGGCGGCCCCTTGAGGTTTGTGGGTGGTGAGGTTGCTTTGTGGCACGCTAATGACAGGAAGGGCGTGGCTTTAACAGCCGCTACCTCAAGAAGGGACTTAGAAAGAGAGTCTTAAAGTATTTGGAGAAAGAAAATGAAGGTTGATAAGGAGAAAAGAATGTGTTGCTTCATCACAGGAGGATAAACATGTTATTAAATTCAGTAAAAAAGGAAAATAATAAGGAATTCTAACCAGTTCTCCACTAGCAGAAATAAACCTTAGGTACCCAGCAAGAATTAAACTCTCCCCAAAGGAAATAAAAACTATTCATAACATTGACATTTTTCTTTTGAAACTGAATTGAGAAAATAGGCAGTAATCACCCCCAGGAAATGGACTGGAGATCTGGGAAGTTAATTTCATCATTAAGATTTTTTTAATTGGGCTGGAGAGACTGCTCAGCAGTTAAGAGCACTGACTGCTCTGCCAGAGGTCCTGAGTTCAAATCCCAGCAACCACATGGTGGTTCACAACCATCTGTAATAGAATCCAATGCCCTCTTCTGGTGTGTCTGAAGAGAGCTACAGTGTACTCATATAAATAAAATAAACAGATAAATAAATAAATGCATCTCTTTTTAAAAAGTCCAAACAAACCTTGTGAGTCCCTTGTTAAAAAAAAATTTTTTTTAGTTGATGCAAAAGTAAAAACACACAATGATAGTGTATTTTATTGACAAATATTTCAAAGAAGTAAGATTGGCAAATCTATAAATTGGTGAAACCTCTTCCTGGCTGAAAGAGGCTCTAAACTGGGCATGCACACGGCCTGGTGCAGACAGCCACTGCGTAAGAATAGTAGAAAGTGTGTCGGGTGGCTTTATGGGCTGCGCTCACCCAAGCTCCTGTTGAAACTTTACCGTCGGTCTCCTGCCCTTGCATCTTTATTAGCATATGTTAGTTACACGATACTACATGTTACATGTAGTATCATGATAATTTAGTTACATGATAATTTCATACAAGTCCATAACGTGTTTTGATCATATGCACATGTCTCCCCTGTTACCCGATAACCCTTCTACTCCTTCTAAGTCCATGCTTGCTTTCTGGAAATTCCTGTCTGGGGACAGTGATTTTTCTAGGGCTCCTTAACTGCCACAGTCTTCATGACACTGCGATCCAGAAGACCCCAGGAAGGCCCAAGGCCGATGTATTAGTCTGGGTTCTCTAGAGTCACAGATCGTATGGGCAGTCTCTATGTAGTTAGGGAATTTGTCAATGACTTACAGTCTGTAGTCCAACTCCCCAACAATAGTCTGCAGCAGCTGTGGATGGAAGTCCAAGGATCTAGCAGTTGCTCAGTCCCACGAAGCAAGCCGGCAAGGAAGAATCCGTCTTCCTTCTTCCAATGTCCTTATATATATGTCTCCAGTAGAGGGTGTAGCCCAGATTAAAGGCTGTGTGGGTCTCCAGCAGAGGGTGTGGCCCAGATTAAAGGTGTGTGTCTCCATGCCTTTAATCCCAGATGATCTTGAACTGGAATCCATAGCCACTATGTTCCTTCCAATTCTAGATTGTAGTTCATTCCAGATAGAGTCAAGTTGACAACCAGGAATAGCCACTGCAGCCGTGTACCTGCCCGGCTGAACCAAGGAGCCTAGGGCTGCAGCTCTGCTCTGTCCCAAGTCACCACTTACGGCTTCATCCTAGATAGGGCACCTATCAAGGTCCAAAAGCCCTGTGTAATTCCTTAAAGCAAAACTGCAGAGCCGAGGATCAGGTAATCCCAGCATCCAGGGAGCGGAGAGAGAAGGATCAAGAGCTCATAGTTATAAGGCATGTTCAAGGATAGCCAGGGATATTTGAGGCCTTGTGTTAAAACAAGCAAATACCCAAGGAGAGAGAGAGAGAGAGAGAGAGAGAGAGAGAGAGAGAGAGAGAGAGAGAGAGATGGATGAAGGGAGGGAAAGAGGAAGAATGAATCTCTTGTTCATTTGTTTCTATAATCCTAACAGAATGAATCCACAAATTGAGATAATGTCTTAGGAGCTAACCAATTATCTAGAAAGAACACAATGTATTTTTCACACATTACTTGATGTAAACAACAAACGCTACATAGTAACAGTGTCTTGCTTAAATCAAAGAAACAAGGCAGAGAAAATATTCAATTTCTAGGACAGTTAATAGCTAAAACTATTCATAACATTGACACTTTTCTTTTGAAACTGAATTGAGAAAATAGGCAGTAATCACCCCAGGAAATGGACTGGAGATCTGGGAAGTTAATTTCATCATTAAGATTTTTTAATCGGGCTGGAGAGACGGCTCCGCTGGTAAGAGCACTCACTGATCGTTCTTCCGAAGGTCCTGAGTTCAAATCCCAGCTCCCACATGATGGCTCACAACCATCTGTAAAGAGACCTGAAGCCCTCTTCTGGTGTCTGAAGACAGCTACACTATAGTTAGATATAATAAATAAATAAATAAATAAATAAATCTTTAAAAAAAAAGCATATTTAAAAAAAATAGCCATCATCAGCACTAGAGGGTCTGGGATCACCTAGGAGACACACCTTGGCTTGCTTAGATAGGAAGATCTGCCCCATGGTCTTAGGACCCTGAGCTGCACAGAAGGAAGGAGCCCATTAGCGGAGCTAGCCATTCATCGGCTCTGACTTCAGATGCAAACATACCCAGCAGCTCCTAGTTTCTTGAGTTCCCCACCAAGATGGGCAGTGAGCCAAAGCAAACCCTTACTTCTTTCAATGGCTTTAGTCAGGCATTTCATCAGAGAAATAGTCAAAGGAGCTGAGACAACACCTTTGTAGCTCGGGGCATCACTGTGGACTGGCTTTAACTTCCTCTGGCCTCTTCCAGGCTGCTGGAGCAGCCAGCAGAGGTTTCTTCCTCATTTTTCACTATGCTGTTCTTTAAATGATCCCAGCAACTCTTACCTGTTCGCCCTCCCATTCAGGAAGTGAACTCAAAATCTGTTCTATGTTACTAGAGCATTGGTCCTCATACTTGTAGTATGGTGTGTATGCCTGTTACTGTGTGTGTGTGTGTGTGTGTGTGTGTACTTGACACAAGCTATGGTCATTAGGGAAGAGGGAACCCCAACTAAGGACATGTCTCCATCAGGTTGGCTTGTGGGGTGTTTTGTTGACTAGTGATTGGTGTGGATGGTCCAGCCCACTGTGGGCGGTGCCACCCCTGCCCCCAACACATAGACCTGGGTGACTTTATATAATAAGCAGGCTGACCAGGCCATGGGAACAAGGTAGCAAGCAGTATTCCTCTGTGGTTAATTCCCCTTGAGCTCCTGTCCTGACTTCCTCAGATGATGTGCTGTGATGTGGAAATGTGAGATGAGGTGAATGCTTTCCTCTCGGAGTAGCTTTTGGTGATGCTGTTCATCGCGGCCCTAGAACACAAACCAGAACAGTGTGCAGCTCAGCCTGAGAGGCTGCTCTCCAGCAAGCCCTCCCCTCCCCGGGCCCCTCTGCTCTCCTGAAGCTCCAACCTGGATCCCTGCTCCCTACTGACTATCATTATTAGCCTGCTCTGCTAGAAACATTAAAGACCACATTCACATCTTCAGTCATGTTGATGTAAACCTCCTCAGTGCTGCAACCCTTTAATATAATTCCTTAGGTTGTGGTGAGCCCTAGCCATAAAATTATTTCATTGCTATTTTTGTTTTTTTTTTGTTTGTTTGTTTTGGGGGGGGGTTTGAGACAGGGTTTCTCTGTGTGGTCATTGCTATTTCATAACTGTAATTCTTCTACTGTTATGAATCATAATGTAAATATTTGATAGGCAGGATACCTGATAAGCAACTCCTGTGAAAGGGTCATTAGACTGCTCAAAGGAGTCCCAACCCACAGGTTGAGAAATACTGTGTGTGTGTGAGAGAGACAGAGAGAGAAGGAGAAACAGAGAGAGGGAGAGAGACAGAGACTGAGAGAGAGACAGAGAGAGAGAGAGAATAGGTTATACAATGGTACAAAAGGCGCCACAAGCCAGGCGGTGGTGGCACACGCCTGTAATCCCAGCACTCTGGGAGGCAGAGGCAGGCAGATTTCTGAGTTCGAGGCCAACCTGGTCTACAGAGTGAGTTCCAGGACAGCCAGGGCTATACAGAGAAACCCTGTCTCAAAAAAACCCAAATCTAAAAACCAAAAAAAGAAAGTCGCCACAAACTTTCAAGAGATCTTACTGGAAGTAGAGAAAGCCACTCAGATGCTTAGTTACTAATGAACCCAGTTAGAGGTGTGTGGCAGTGAGCAGAGTAGAGCCACAGGGTCATGGGGTCCAGCTGTGCCTCAGGGTCACTGGATAGACAGACAGATGAACTGATGACTGTGATTCCAGTGGCCCGATGAGGCGATGGGAAGCAGTGATGGGCTGAAGCCATGAGGACCATCAGGACTTTGCTGCTGCTGAGGCCCCTGATGCATGCCGGCCCTGGGTCAGATGATGGGCTAGCAGGGTCCTGGACACCCAGTGCTGGGCGTCCTTTAGATGGGGCTCAGGTGAAGGTGTTTCCTCCTTTGCTGGCCTGGTCTGTTTGGTGAGCTCCTCTGCCTGGTTTTATTGATGTGCTTTTAACAGGCACAGGCACCTCCACATCCCCTCTCAGCTTTGGTAAGTTTGTAGCCTGCACAAGTCATCCATCAGTCCGTGCCTTCTAGGAGACGCTGCACAGATCCTGGAGTTCAGAGCCAGAAGGAGCTGCACGCTCATTCTGCCTCCAGATTTGCACCTTCAGCGAAGCTAAATGTTGCTTTTAAAATGTGCAAAGCGCGGCCTGCATGCTTCATATGGTATGAAGTAATTCAGAGCCAGGCATAACCTGATCCCACACCAACCTCTCTCCCTCCACCCGAGTTTACAACTTGACAGGTTGATTGCTGCCTGTTCCCTCTTACGGCCCATTGTCTTAAGCACTTCACATTGTGTGTGTACAGAGAGATTCGTTACAATGACGTTCATTGGAAAAACCCATTAGATGGAAATCTCCCTTGTTTAGGATCTACACTAAACTACTGAGGCACATTAGTGACCCAGGGGTGTTGCTTTCTGAGTAACAGTTCTAACTTCTCCTTTTGGAAAAGAGGTCACAGTTTAAAGTCCCGGCTTGGTGCCTTCCCTCCACTGGGCAAGGCACTCAGGGAGCTCCTGCTGACCTGTAGCTCAGGTGACCTGTAGCCCCTCTGCTGGGCTCATAGGGCCATCTCTCAGCCCAGTTGTTGTAACTCTGTGCGCGCACTGTCCCCCACTGATCTTCACAGCGTAGCACCAACAAATTCTTGAGCATCTCCGGACTCCCTTATTCTTCCAGATGCTGCCCCCTCCTCTTTACCTGGCTGCCTCCACACACCCTCGAGACATTGTTTTCTCTCAGCGTGCTGTCTCCAAGCCCCAGTCGTATCTAGGGTACTGCTTCCAATGTCATCACACAGCTTGTAGTCAATGCACAAGCAGTGTTTGTTGAGAGGGGAAAAGAAGAAAAGAGAGCATGTAACACACGTAACCAAGCAGACATTGGCTTAATCCTTTATAGGCTTACCTCAGGCCAACAAAATTTAACACCAGGAGCGTAGCAATGGCACTCACAGTAAAGTAGGCCCAGGCCAAAATATATACATTGAGTAGAGATAAGAAACCATAATATGAATGGAGACATAGAGTAGAAATGAGGAAAAAGAGAGAGTCCTTGGCTTGTGTGGATTAGCACTGATAAGCTGTTGTTAGGATTATCTTCTGTGTGAGCCCAGTGTTTACAGACAAGGCGATGGGGGCTCACAAACGGATCTGCTTTACCCCGAGGGCCCCCAGAAGGAAAGTGGCAAAGATGTCTCCTGGATCTGCAGTCAGTGCACACCCTGCATTTTAGCTTGCCTAAGAAGAGACAAATCTAAGATATTAATAAGAACTCACTTTAAAAATTCTATACGCTCACTGCTCTGCTTTAAAAATATATTTATCTTAAATTATGCTATGCTAATTAGCCCTACCATTTCCAGACAGCTAATCTGTTATTGGGTGTTACTTTCTTAATTTAGATGCCACTACTAAACCCTAATTTAGACTCATCCCTTTTTAAATTACATTGACAGAAGTCTGTGCCTCCCCACGTTTTTCTGCTGTTCATTGCATTAAAATGTGTTACATTCCCTGCGTTGTGTGCAGGAGGCTCCACCACCAGAATTTTCTGCATTAGCTCTTCATTTTAAAGATGATACTGATTCTTGCAGAAGTCCCGAGAGTCTCATTTCCAGCACCTACATCCGGACCCCCAGACCCAGACCTGGTGGCTCACAGCTGCCTGTTACTCCGGTGCCAAGGGATCTAATGCCCTGTTCTGGCCTTCTCCGGTACCTGCCCGCATGTGGCAGGCACACACACACATACACACACACATTTGAAAGAAATCATAAAACTGTTGCTTGCAGAGGTTTGGGATCTTTGATTCCTAATCAATGTCCTTTGATAAACTCCTCCTGGTGAGGCTTTATTATCCACCTAGGATCTTCTGTTAGAATAATTCCTTTTAGCCGGGCGATGGTGGTGCACGCCTGTAATCCCAGCACTTGGGAGGCAGAGGCAGGCAGATTTCTGAGTTCGAGGCCAGCATGGTATACAGAGTAAGTTCCAGGACAGCCAGGGCTACCCAGAGAAATCCTGTCTCAAAAAAACAAAAACAAAACAAAAACAAAAACAAAAAACAAAACAACAACAACAACAACAACAAAGAATAATTCCTTTTAGAATAAAGAAGAGATAAAGAAGAGTTATACATTATTATTATGCCCCCTCTTTGTCTTATTCAGGATCTGGTGACACCCAGCCCCTACTGGGCTGGCACTCATTTTGTAGACCAGGTTTGTCTCAAATTCTCAGAGACTGATCGTCCTATGCCTCCCGGGTGCTAGGACTAAGGGCATGTTCCACTCAGGCAGGCTGTCAATCACCTTCTAAACAAGGTTGCAGAGATGTCCACTGTGCATTTCCTGTTTTCTCTTCCCAAGAGGGAATGGTAGCTTTGTTCTCATCTGAGCCATTCAGTAGTAACTAAGAACCTGCTGTGTAGCCAATAACCAGGCTGTTGCCAAGGTTATCAACACCAAATACCTTTTGCACTCAGTGAGTGCATAGCCTCTTGTGTTGTGAGGGGTCCCATAAGTGACCGAGAGAGCTGCAATCAACCAATCACCCATCAATCAGTCAACCAATCAATCTGACAACACAAGGTTTTTGGATGTTCAATGTTAACTTAATTCAAAATCAAATCAAGCAAACTCAGAGTGTTTTATTTTATTTTTATTTTTTATTTTTATTTTTATTTTTTTTTTGGTTTTTCGAGACAGGGTTTCTCTGTGTGGTCCTGGCTGTCCTGGAATTCACTCGGTAGACCAGGCTGGCCTCGAACTCAGAAATCTGCCTGCCTCTGCCTCCCAAGTGCTGGGATTACAGGCATGCACCACCACGCCTGACTCAGAGTGTTTTAATATATAGAGTTGGACAAAGGAGTAAGGTTATTGTATGTAGCTGAACAAGGAGACCAGGTTATTACATCGAGATAAAAGGGACACAGGGTTTATGGTACCCAGGGGGACAAGCATAGTTCGTGATATTCGGGAAGAAAGCTATGGTGGACATTTCCACACTAAGGAAGAACCACCCCCCTGAGGAAGTCTTTCCCATTTCCCTCTGAGCCTCACTTGGGAATGCTCCATTTAAAAAAAAAAAATGCTATTTGATTTGCTGACCTGAATTTCATAAAAACTTGTTAAATGAGTTTTGGCTAGGGATTAGGGCAGAGCCTGCGAGTGTTTTGTGAAGTGGTCCTAAGCACATTTCTGCCCCTTTGTACCAGGCATTTATGCAAAATGGTCTTCCGAGTATTGGGTGATTATAGAAACCAAAATATTGATGGGCTCTGAAAAGCCCCGAAGATGGTCTGTGTCCTGCAGCAAATCATATTCAGCCAAGATTTAATTCCTTATGTACAATAAACTGGCCATCTCATCAATATGCGCCCTCATTAATATGCATCCTCATTAATATGCAAATTTGCTTCATATCTTTCATAGAAGGTAAAATTGTATACAGAGCAGTGAATTATTTTTAAAATAAAGTTCCTCGCGGTTCATTATCAATAAATATGTGACCTGTGTATCTGTCTTATATACCTAGCTGGCGTAAAAATTTCTCAGGCACAGTGTGATCACAAGTGGGAAAAAATTTCAAAAGCCACACTCTAATGTGTATAGGTGGGTAGGATTGGTGGGCCAGTAGTGTACAATAACAAATTGGGGTCCACTACATCCTATGGTTGGTACCAGGAATATAGTTTGGGCTTTTTTGTATTTTTCTTTTTTTAAATAATTTTTGTTTGTTTTTGTATTTTTCAAATATAGGGTCTGATGTACCCCAGGCTGTCCCTGGACAAACTATGTAGTAGAAGATGACCCTCTGCCTCCTCCTCCCATTCGCTGGGATTGCAGGCGAATGCCACCGTATTCACAGCTGGACTCCCCATAATTAGCCTGTGCCCAGGGTTTCCCTGCGCTGGACGCTGGCCTAGGCTGCTCCAGGTTGACCTCACACGGGCCTGCCACTGGACCGCTTACCTTTCCCCTGCACCAGACCTTTCTCGTCCTTGAGTGTAGCCGCTGTGTCCTACAGATTTCCACGTCAACCGTGCCCACGTTTGCTTACACTGAAAATTATGAATGGACACAAATTTGTAGGCATCTCCTTCCAGGGTTGGGCTCCTGCCTGTCTTAGCCTCCTGAGTTCTGGGTCACAGGCGAGCACACCAGGCCGAAATAAACCTTCTTGCCCCCCTTTTCAGTTTGCTCCTATTTGCCAATACACAAAACAATGGCGGGGTACTGCAGGGACTAGAGCAGTGGGTCTTCACCTTCCTAGGGCTGTGGCCCTTTAATACAGTTCCTCATGTTGTGGCGACCCCGACTTCAAATTATTTCGGGACTACTTAACGGTTATGAATGGTAACGTAAAATGGTAATATCTGTGTTTTCCGATGTCTTAGGTGACCCCTGTGAAAGGGTCATTCGACAACCACCCACCCCCCAAGGGGTCGCAGTCCACAGGTTGAGAGCTATTGGAGAAAGTCAGGTATCAGTTTGACGGATCCGCCCTCTGGGTCCAGGGGCGGAGACTGAGAGAAGAAGCCTTGCGGTGTCTCCATAGCGACGCATCACAAAGGCACGCTCTGAAGGTGGGGCACAGAGTGGAGTAATTCCACCTTGTCGGGTCAGGAAGACGGCCTTTTGGGACCAGATGGCCCGGTATAGGAACCAGGGTCCGTACCCCACTCAGTGTGACCCCAAGCTCCAGTCAAGTAAGACTGCCCACGCCGCGGGTCTGCGGGGCGTGGTGTGCTGTGTGTGCGGTGGAGTTGTTTTAAATAAGGCACTTTTCGTGAGGGGTTTGCCTTGCTCTTAGAGAAAGCTGGGAGGCACAAGTGAGTCAGGGAGAATGATCAGCAGCCCATGACCTCGCTCCTGTCCAGCCCTTTATACCTCCCTCTAAAACTCTAGGGTGTCCCTTTAAATACTTCGGGGACTCTCCCCCCCACCCCAGGGGACGTGATAAAGCCAACGTCCTTCCAAGGAGAACAGGGGGGAAGAGAAGTGAACAGAACTGGAGACGCTTGGGAAGGAAGAAGGAGCCGGGCTGGTTCTTTAATACAGTGGGGCGGGCGGGGGAGGGGCGGGGAGGGGGCGGGATCAGCCGGCCCGGGCTGCTCTGCCTGCAGACTGGGCAGGGAGCTGAGCGGGTTTCAAAGGCGCTCTGCCAGGTGACAGATGGAGAGCCTTGATCTGTTGTTCTGCTTGCGGAGGCAGCGGGTTTACCAGCTCAGCGTTTTTGCGTTGGTGGAGAGACAACCTCCCCTGGCTGTATGCTGCGACACGAGTAGCGTTATTACTGAGTGCACAGTCAGCGTATCCATCCCTTCTGAGGGATAATGGCCGGCTGCAGCCGTTTAGCCGAGCTGGCTGCCGGGCTTTGAGGATTCTTTAGAAGGATGCTCCTAAGAGAACAATGAAGTGGGTGTTTACATTCCATTCTAGTTCTCTGTATCGAAGAATGGAAAGCAGGAGTGGGCGGGGAGGAGCTATTTAGTTAAAAATGTTAATTTTTTTTTCAGATTCTATAGAACAGCAAGGTCAGGAGATAGAGGAGGGAAAAGCTCCCAGGATTCCCAAGGGGACTCCTTATTTTCCATTTTCCTTTTTTCTAAGCACTGTCAGGGTTTCTCCTGACAGTAGCCTCCCTCCTTGTCTGGAACAGATAAGAGTTAGGATTCCTCCTCTTACCAAATTGATCACATACCACAGGGCTTCCGGTGCTACTTAAACTGCCAGGAACTGTCTACACTCAGTACCTGTCTCAGTCAGGGTTTCTATTCCCGCAGAAACATTATGACCAAGAAGCAAGTTGGGAGGAAAGGGTTTATTCAGCTTACACTTCCACACTGCTGTTCATCACCAAAGGAAGTCAGGACTGGAACTCAAGCAGGTCAGGAAGCAGGAGCTGATGCAGAGGCCATGGAGGGATGTTCCTTACTGGCTTGCTTCCCCTGGCTTGCTCAGCCTGCTCTCTTATAGAACCCAAGACTGCCAGCCCAGGGATGGCCCCACCCACAAGGGGCTCTCCCCCCTTGATCACTAATTGAGAAAATGCCCCACAGCTGGATCTCATGGAGGCATTTCCTCACCTGAAGCTCCTTTTTCTGTGATAACTCCAGCCTGTGTCAAGTTGACACACAAAACCAGCCAGTACAGTACCCAACTCCAAATGTTCAGACTGAACTATCTCACCCCTTACCTCACTCACATGCGGTGTCATGCATGGCCCAGCAGCCATGTGTGACTGCTCATGTGTGGACTCAGTGTGGACAAAACCACCTTCCTGTCCTCCTTGGAACCTTCCAGAAGCTGAGAGTGCAATGAAGAGGGCCAGGCCGCTGAGAGGAGGATGCCCTGAGCTGGTACAGACCTCTTCCGCTCAGCCTTCACCTCGTGGGTCATCTGCCCCTTTGTCTCGGGTCTGTCACAGCCACAACCCCCTCTTCCACTGCTATTAAAGCCACCCTCCCAAGAGGAGTGTGCAATATGTCATATCCAATCTTTGGCCTCCAAAGAGGAGACAGCTGCCTGTTGTCGAGACACTCCTGAGCCTAAGTGAGCAAGCCTGGGCTATTGTCCGCTTGTCATGGTCGCTACAGAGTCCTGGCTTAAAACATTAAGTCATGTGCTCACTGGCCAGCCCTAGGTTCTAAGTGCAGGCAGGGGTTTGTGTCTCTTGAGGTTGCAGGCCAGGATTTTATTCCCCCCACCACCACCCCCCACACACACACCTTGGATAGGGTCTCACTGTGTAGCCTTGGCTAGCCTGGAAAACTCTGGTCTCAAACTCAGAGGCTGCTCCTCCCTCCTGACTGCTGGGATTCAAGCTACACCCTGATTATTTACATAACCAGGAACCCCGCGGTTAACTCTAGGTGGTTACCTGGGTAAGGCTTTATGAGGTAGGCAGTGAAAGGGGCCTTGGCCGCCAGACTCTTCACTCACAGCGGCCATTTGCTGTGCGGGCTGAGTCTGTGTCCCTCGGGACACACCGCATCTCCACGTTCCCAAAGCAGGCCAGGGCCCTGTGCCCCAATGCTGACCACGATGTCAGCAGTGGACCAGAGGAACTAGAGCTAGAGAAGAAAGAACCATCTGGAAGGACGGCAGAGTCTCAGGACACACTGGGTACGGAGCCGCAGAGAAAGCCTTGGGGATGCTATCGACCACTGAGATACCGGAGACATACAAAGATCTCACCAGAAACAGTTTGGACGCTGCCCTTATGGATTATTGATTCTCAAGCACTAAAGAGGATTAACTCCGATTACACCATTTTCAGGAACTTTATCAGCGAAGGACAAAGCATACCCATACATAACTGACGAAACCGGATTACGGTAGGGCGAGCACTCAACACGAATCGGGATGGACTGGAGGTCAGATGGGCGTCCGAGTGTGTCAGGACTAGAGAGCAGACAGAAGCTACTGGTCTCTGCTCAGGTAGCGCGGGAAACAGGAGACCTTCTTGGCTTCGGGCCCTGGAGGTAGCCAGGACTGCTGCTCCTGTCCCAGAACCAGGCTCTCAGCCCACCTCGCTGCCAGCTGCCAGTCCTCGGCTGACCTCGGCTGACCTCGGCTTTCCTCGGCTGACCTCGGCTTTCCTCGGCTGACCTCGGCTGACCTCGGCTTTCCTCGGCTGACCTCGGCTTTCCTCGGCTGACCTCGGCTGACCTCGGCTTTCCTCGGCTGACCTCGGCTTTCCACGGCTGACCTCGGCTGACCTCGGCTGTCCTTGGCAGAAGAAAGACCCCTGAGCAGGAACTTGCTCATCCGTGTGATTGACAGGAAGGCGCCACCTGAAGCAGGTTCACCAGAGTTCTCCAGCATATTTGTGTCTGATGAAAGTCACACACAAACACACCTCTCCACACACATACACCTATACCCAAATAAAGAGAAATTCCAATGCATATTCTTTTTTCTTTTTTTTTCTTTTTTCTTTTTTCTTTTTTCTTTTTTTCTTTTTTTTTTTTTTTTTTTTTTTTTTTTTTTTTTTTTTGTGGTTTTTCGAGACAAGGTTTCTCTGTGTAGCCCTGGCTGTCCTGGAACTCACTCTGTAGACCAGGCTGGCCTCAAACTCAGAGATCCGCCTGCCTCTGCCTCCCAAGTGCTGGGATTACAGGTGTGCGCCACCACCGCCCGGCCCGATGCATATTCTTATGAAGTATAAAAAGTAATAATAATTACCCAGGAATGCAAAATGAAAAAAAAAAAAGACTGAATTTTGACTTGACATTGAACACATCTGGAGGCGATATACTCTGAAATCATATTTGATATTGGTCCTACCTACAAGCCACTGCGACCTGCATGAAACTGACTGGGTTACCACGGGGCAGGCGGCATATGCAGCGTGGATATAGACAATGCGAGCTGGGAGGCCTGAGATTTTTATCACTGAACTCAAAATGGCAGGCGATTTAAACACACAAGCTAATTTCTAGAATTTTCCCTTGGATGGTTTTGAATTGCAGTTGGCTAAAACACTAAACCTCACTGCTGCTGCCCTCAAGCAGATCTCAACATGTTTCTGGAATCATCCGGCGCTATCTCCTCCGTCATGAAGACTTTCTATCCCCTTCAGGACACCACATGCTGGTTTTCTCCTGGGGTAGCCAGCTGTCCTCTACAGCCCCTTGGTCTTGATCCCAGGATTTTGCCACATACGTATGAAAAAGGGAATTTCTATATGAACTGTAAGTCAAAACGGCAAATGCCAAGCCCTACCGTCTTAGTTACTTTTCTATTTCAGAGACATACAGAGATCTCACCAGAAACAGTTTGGACGCTGCCCTTATGGATTATTGATTCTCAAGCACTAAAGAGGATTAACTCCGATTACACCATTTTCAGGAACTTTATCAGCGAAGGACAAAGCATACACATACATAACTGACGAAACCAGATTATGGTAGGGTGAGCACTCAACACGTCAGGATGGGCTGGAGGTCAGATGGGCGTCCGAGTGTGTCAGGACTAGAGAGCAGACAGAAGCTACTGGTCTCTGCTCAGGTAGCGTGGGAAACAGGAGACCTTCTTGGCTTCGGGCCCAGTGACAAGACCCCGTGACCAACGTGACCATAAAAGAAGGCATTTGTTTTGGGGGCTACCATTCCAGAGGGTTAGAGTCCGTGATCGTTGTGTCGAGGGATGTGTCAGCAGGCATGCCCACATGGTCCTGGAACAGATCCACAAGCATGAGGCGGAGTAACAGGGTGGGGAGGAGGGAGAGACACTGGCCTGGCAGGCACTTTTTGGTTTTTTTGGAGACAGGGTTTCTCTGTGTAGCTCTGGCTGTCCTGGAACTCACTCTGTAGACCAGGCTGGCCTCGAACTCAGAAATCAGTCTGCCTCTGCCTCCCGAGTGCTGGGATTACAGGAGTGCGCTACCACACCTGGCTCCTGGCAGGCACTTTTAAAACCTCAATCCATCCACAGTGGCAAGGTTTTCCAACAAGGCCATGCCCTTAATCCTTTGCAAATCACCCAACTGGTTACTAAGTATTCAAAGATATGAGCTTATGAGGGAGCATTCTGATTCAAACCATTATGCCTGTTTACATGTATGTGTGTGTGTGTGTGTGTCTGTATATATGTATGTATAAATCAGTATATGATGAGATATACTCATGGATATAAGCCAAGGGAGACAGAGGCAGGTGCAGCTCCTTACTGCTGCCCGCAGTACGTGTCTTATTTTCAAGCCAGATCCGAGGCTTCATTGCAGAAAGAACTTACGAGCGAGCATATGAAGAAGGACTGAACTGTATTAAGAGCTTGAGCACGGGAGTTAAGAGAACACACTTTTCCAGAGCGCACCCAGCCTCCCTGTCTTCACGATGAGCTCACAACCAAGGACCCCGTGGCTGTCTTTCACTTCATGGTGTAACTTACAACAAAGTTTAACGATGAAGCAAAGCTTCAAGTTTAAATGTTAAGACATAAGCAAGCTGACTTTTTTTTTTTTTTTTTTTTTTTTTTTTCCCGAGACAGGGTTTCTCTGTGTAGCTCTGGCTGTCCTGGAACTCACTCTGTAGACCAGGCTGGCCTCGAACTCAGAAATCCACCTGCCTCTGCCTCCCAAGTGCTGGGATTAAAGGTGTGCCACCACTGCCCGGCTGACTTATTTCTTGATGAGATGGCGAGGTGTTTTTTTTTTTATGTTGTGTAAGGTGCTTTCGTACGTAAAGAGAGGAGTTCTAATTCAGTAAAACACAGGTTGCCGACTTCTGGCCCTAAGCATTTTTTGTCTTTAGCATCCACGTTTGAGGTATCTTTGAACAAACACTCCCGGTCCCTGCAGGCAGTTTTCCCTCCCGCGCCCTCTTAAGTTTCTTTTCTTTTGCCTCTTACTGATCAAAACAGGCAGGACTGTTGGCATGGGCGGCAGGGCGGAGGCCAAGGAGGGTTATGCTGGACGTGAGATGGGGTAAGGAGGTGTCCGGGACTCCAGTGCGTGCTCAGATTTTCTGAAGGGACTCTGGCCGGCTCAAGCATGATCGTTCTCCCCCTATTCCCTCTGCTTTGCTAAAAAAAAAAGAAGAAAGAAAGAAAGAAAGAAAGAAAGAAAGAAAGAAAAAGAAAGAAAAGAAATTCCTTGCATTCCTGAGGCTAGCCCCAAGGTCCTTTCCCTAATTTGGCCACTGCCCCTCCTGAGCTGACTACCAAGTCATTGAGGTCCAGCAATCAAAAGCCCCCTTTGGTTCACCTAATTAACATGTCCAATCAAAGTTAAACCTCATCCTAGCGCAGGCTTTACCTGCGCACACCGCCATTTGCCTGTGGGCTGCATCTGTCTCCTCTCTATCCAGAGGCACTCCTTTGTCCCCGCTGGGACAGGGGTCCCCCTCCCTGTTCCCTTCCCCTTCTCCCTCATCCTGCATCTTTGTTGTTCCTTATCCCCGCCCTTCGTCCCTCTGGGGAAGTTCACCTCCTTAGTGCTGGGAACTTGATCTTGAGGTGTCTTGAGACAACCTTGAAGTCCCTACATTTTCTTAATGATACAAGTTCGTCACTAACATATGATAGGGGACACCTAAAGTAAAATTCAACTCAACTGCTTTCTTCACACGTTCTGACATCATCCTTGGTGTTGTTAAAATAGCATGCATTCAGGGCTGGAGAGATGGCTCAGTTAAGAGCACCACCAGTTCCTGCAGGGACCGGAGTTCAGTTCCAACCCCCGACACCAGGCAGCTCACAACTATCTGATTCCCCCTTCTGGTCTCTTCAGTCAGTCACGACATGCATTTGCAAATATGCATTCATACACACATAAAAAAATACCTTGTAGGAATGCTCAGAAAAGGTAATGGGCCTGTCTTAATGTTAGCATAAAGCTGACAAGAATGTCCATCTTCCCTTTCCCGATGAGACCTAAATTGACCATTGGACCCTAAGATGAAATCATTGTACAGATTTTTTTTTCTTTTACAAGATTATTTTAATTGTAGAAATAACATCTGGTTAGGATTTTCTGCTTTGCCACATTTCAAATCGCCCTGGTGTCCTTTTAGCAGGTGACACCAACTGGGATTCCTACGCTACCACGATGAAGACAGCATTCACACCGAAAAGAGGGATAGTGCCCGATTTGATACGGTAGGTGTCTGCTTGCGACACACCGACCTACCCATTGCAATCTGACTTCCCTTTATATTAATCCAAAATCAAGTAGAAATCGCAACCAGAAACACTAGTAGGGCAGGATCTCCCGAGTGTATCTTTTTGTTGTTGTTGTTTTTGTTTTTCGAGACAGGGTTTCTCTGTGTAGTCCTGGCTGTCCTGGAACTCACTCTGTAGACCAGGCTGGCTTCGAGCTCAGAAATCCGCCTGCCTCTGCCTCCCAAGTGCTGGGATTACAGGCGTGCGCCACCACACCCGGCCGCTCCCGAGTGTATCTTAAGAATCCACCTTGCAAACTTCAAGGCCAGTCTTGCTATACGGAAATCAGAACAAAATCACCTACTGCTTCTACCCAGTGCCACTGAGCGCGGTGAGTCGGTGTAGACCATAGGATAGGCACGATGAATGACTTGCGTACCTCCCACAGACCAGAGCAAGCAGGGGGTGCAGCTTCTGATGACTGGATGGATGTGCAGGTGTCTCGCCACGAGCACCCATGCTGTCCGGACGCTCACCGCAGCTCTCTCCGCGCTTCCCTCCATTTGCCAGTTACTGCAGCGTCAGCTCGCAGCTTCTCCCCAGACTCCTGCGAGCGCAGGCTGTGGGCTTTTTGGCCCTTTCTGAGATCAGCGGAGGGGAAGTGTCTCAAGTTATTTCTCTGTTGCTGTGATAGGAGTAAGAGTTGGTTTAGGCATATGGTCCCAGAACGTTAGCGTTAGCGGACCCGGGTGACAGCAGGCAGCTGGAGCGGGAAGCCGCTCCTGGGAAGAGATCTTCAGCCGCAAAGCCAGAGAGGGCAAACCGGAAGTGGGCTAGGCTCTAACTCTCAAAACCCACATCCCCACAGTAGTGAGCTTCCTCCAGCTAGTATGCACCTCCTAAAGGTTTCATAACTTCTCCCAAACAGTGCCACTGAGTACTGAAATCCCCGAGTTTATGGAGGACACTGCCCAACCCAACCAACAGTGAATGAGCCGGGAACACGGTAGCCCTGTCTTTCCCTGTATACCTGACGGGTGTAAGCTCAGCAGCCAGTGCCTACACGGCATGAGCTTGTTCTGTAAACCGATTCCACTTAGGAGACTCTCTACTAGCCCTTGTTATCTCTGCCACCCAGGAAGGCATGACGCCACCCCGGGCTCAGTTTTATTGATGATGCAAAGGGTATCAGGATCCTTGTCCGGTGATGGAGGGAGAGTCTTCCGAGTTCCCAAGCCACTAACAGAGCAGTTAGGTCTAAGAAGTTATTGATTTTCATTCATGGACGAATAAAATGTTTGTTTGAATCACAGCGGTGCAAAGCTGCAGGAGTCTTAATGTCTGAGTGGCTGGATGTCCCACTGAGCTGGGGAGAGTTACCACTGTCCGCTACTGAGGAGTAGGGCGGGTCCACGGGCACCGACAGATGTCCAAAGAGGAACCATTTGGGATGACAGAAAACCAGAGATATTCAGTGCCTTTCAAATTCACATTTTTTAAAAGTTTTTATAGCTGCAAAGGATACTTATAGCCCAATCTCAGTGGGGACTTCAAATGCCTCAGCACATTAATATCAGCTGGGATCATTTCCTAGTTCATTTGCTCGGCCACGACTATATGACATATGACTTTTGAAAAATGAACTCTTTTTGCTAATTTTATTCCTTTGCTGCTGTTGTTGCTGCTGCTGCTGAAACCCAGAGACTTAAGTAAGCAACCGACCCCCGAGCTACAACCTAGTTCCAATGCTTCTTTATTCACTTATTTATTTTTATTAAAAAATTTATATACCTGAGTTTTCACCTACACATATGTATGTATGTATGTATGTATGTATGTATATGCATCGCATGCATGCAGGACCTACAGAGTCCAGAAGAGGACGGTAGAGTTCCTGGAACTGGTGTCAGACAGCTGTGAGCCACCATGTAGGTGCTGAGAACAAACACAGGTCCTTAACAGGAATAGCAAGTGCTCAGAACTGTGAACTGTGTTCGTTCCCCTTGGCTTTTGAAACAGTCTTGCAGTGTAGCTCAGACTGCCGTGGAAGTACCTAACAGCCCAGCCCAGCTTCAAATCTGTCTTCTTTCTTTACTCCCAACGTTGTCTTTTTTCCTTCTTAAATGGGTCACTCCATTCAGAAGCATTCCCTGTGTTGTGATGTGTTTATTCCTCTCTCTCTCTCTCTCTCTCTCTCTCTCTCTCTCTCTCTCTTGGTAATTCGAGACAGGGTTTCTCTGTGTAGTTCTGGCTGTCCTGGAACTCACTCTGTAGACCAGGCTGGCCTCGAACTCAGAAATCCGCCTGCCTCTGCCTCCCAAGTGCTGGGATCACAGGCGTGCGCCACCACGCCCGGCTATTCCTCTCTTTTTAATTAAAATATAGTTACATTATTTTACCTCTTCCTTTCCTCCCTTCAATTCTTTCCATGTAAGCTCTCCCATCTTTCTCTAATTCATGGCTCTCCTATTTATTTTTTATTTATTATTGACATGTATGTGTATACACACACACACACACACACACACACACACATTCCTAGATATATAAGTACAACCCTGTTAGTTCATATAATGCTGCTTGTTATGTACATGATTTCAGGGCTGACCACTGGCATTGGGAACCAATTGGTGTGCTCTGCCCTGGGGAAGATATTTCTCCCACTCTCAGTTGTCTTTAGCTGTCTGCAGTCCTTGCCTGGGGTTGAGGCCCTGTGAGCGTTTCCTTTTCCGTGTTAGCATGTCCACCGGTGTCATCCGTGGCCCGTCTTGTTCCAGCAGCCATGTTGGTGAGACTTCTGGGCGTAGCTTCGCTGGCATTTCTAGGAAGTGCGAGCTCACAGCAAATGTCCTGCCCCTCTGGCTCTTGCAATCTTTCCCCCCACCCCTGCTCCCACCCCCTCCCCCAGTTATCCTGAGCCTTAAGTGCAGGAGTCGTGCTGTAGACGCATCCACTGGGGCTGGGCACACGGGGCTGGGCACCACGGAGTCACTTGCTCTTTGTATTTTGATTGGTTAGAGTTTTCTGTAATGATCTCTGTATGTTGCAAATGTTTCTTTGATGAGAAGTGAGATTTATATACGGAAAATGTGGAGCTCGGAACCACAAGAGAGAGCAGGCAGTGTTTGTCTTTTGGGGTCAAAGTTACCTCATCCAATATGATCATTTCTAGTCCATGAATCTACATGCAGATTTCACTGCCCTTTACAGCTGAAGAGCGGACATAGTCAAAGCTGTATATGTAGCACATATACACTGTGGGACACTTCCTATACCCCAAATGTGGTATATGTACCACATTTTCATCTATTCTTCAGTTGAAGGACATTTAGATTGTGACAGCAATTTATCGATCGCCCTATTACACTTCTTTGTAACCTGATGTATTCATAGAAAATAAGTTTCAAGCATTATCTATGACCTAAAGAGTTCAGTTATCAGTTATTTTAAGCACCTAATTGCTCAAAGCAATATGTGTGTATGTATGTATGTATGTATAAATGTATATACATATATATATAATGAAGTTAATAATTAGTAAATTTAACGTAATTTTAGAGGAACACATGTTAATGAGACAAGGAGCTCATGCATCCAGTCCCTCCGTGCTGTGATTTTTAGGGTGACAGGCAACCTGGAGATCAGCCGTCTTTCCGCTTTTGTTTCTTTCTTCAGTGGACTGATGCAAGTGACAAGAAAATTCGGCCATCTACGAATGAGCAGATTGTCAGAGAGAGAGAGAGAGATCCAGTGACAGGGTGTCACTTAGATGCCAGAAATCAGGAGGAGATTGTTAATGACTGACCTGCTGGTGACTTGGTGGGGAGCCCATCCCATTTTATTGAAAGCAAATGTCATGCCCTGTTATCTACTTAGTTAGTCCCCATGTCACAGAGTGAGAAATGCACGGATCACCTGATCAGACAGCTGCTGGATTATGCTAGATCTTCTACTAGGATATAACTATTTAAAATGTTACCTAACTCAAGACGCCCTTGGAAAGCAAAACAGGAATTTTGACAAATGTTTTTGGATGCATTTTTTTAAATTTGTTTTTATTTTATGCGTGTGAATGTTTTGCCTTCATTTATGACTTTGTCCCACATGCTTGCCTGAGGCCTGAGGAGACCTGAAGAGGGCTTTGGGGGCCTGGAACTGGAGTCACAGACGGTTGTGAGCCATCATGTGGGTATCGGGAATAGGACCTGGGTCGTCTGAATGGTCAGAAATCTCTCCAACCCTGATAGAACTTTAAAAAAAAATGATGTATTTATTTTATGTATATATGAGCTCATTGTCACTGTCACTGTCTTCAGACACACCAGAAGAGAGCATTAGATCCAATTACAGATGGTTGTGAGCCATTATGTGGGTACTGGGATTTGAACCCATGACGTTTGGAAGAGCAGCCAGTGCTCTTAACCGCTGAACCATCTCTCCAGATAGAACTTTTAAAAGAAAGGCTTTTTTAACCATCACAGATTTAAGTACATTTTTTTCTAACTCTTGGAACTAAAATTTTAATTTGTACGGTTTATACCATCTTTGAGTATTTGGTAACAGCAGTTTTTGTTGCCAAACTATTCTTATTTTCTATCAAGATGAAATCTACCTACACTTACTAGTCACAAAAATGTTATATTTAAGAACTATTTTAAAAATCGAAACAATCTTTTTGGTGTGACATGGCTTTAATCCCAGAGGCAGGTGGATCTCTCTCTCTCTCTCTCTCTCTCTCTCTCTCTCTCTCTCTCTCTCTCCCTCCCTCCCTCCCTCCCTCCCTCCCTCCCTCCCTCTCTCTCTCTCTCTCTCTCTCTCTCTCTCTCTCTCTCTCTCTTTGTGATTTCAAGGCCAGAATGGTCTACACTGTAAGTTCCAGACTATACAGGGCTACATAGTGGAATCCTGTCTCAAAACAAATAGGTGACGTCCCCCTAGTTAAATATGCTGTTATACAGAACACTGTGCTAAACTTTTGAGAATAAACAGCAACTACACTTAAACGTCAGCGTCAGCCAGGCAAAGTGGCCCGTGCCCGGGATCCCAGCACTCAGGAGGCTGAGGAAGATGGCTGGTTTGAGGTCAGGCTGTGCTAGATAGTTAGACTCTGTCTTCTGTCTCTGTCTATGTCTGTCTCTCTGTGTGTTTCCATCTGTCTGTCTGTCTGTCTGTCTCAGTCTCTGATTCTATGTGTCTCTGTCTCTCTTTCATAAACAACTCCATTGATTTATAGCACAATTGGACTGACTACATTGCAATGACATTACAAACTGATTAGATTAAACACGAGGTTAAGATATCCCATTGAACAATGACCACTAACTCCGAAAAGCACCAAGTAGCACATGATTCTTATGAACCAGTTTTATCTAGTAATCTTGGAGCGCGCGATGGCCCAGAAAGCCTGGTTCTATTTAAAGCGCCGTCAGCAGCTTGCGCAGCTTCCCGAGTTCAGACTCGCTTTCCTCTCCAGATAATGACATTTCCCAGGGACTTTTTTATAAGCTGAAAACCAAAAATGCTTAACTTTAAATATGTGAGGAGAAGAGACATTTAAAGTACCCTACAATGCTCTCTCTCTCTCTCTCTCTCTCTCTCTCTCTCTCTCTCTCTCTCTCTCTCTCGTTTGTTTGTTTTGAGACAGGGTTTCTCTGTGTAGCCCTGGCTGTCCTGGAACTCACTCTGTAGACCAGGCTGGCCTCGAACTCAGAAATCTGCCTGCCTCTGCCTCCCAAGTGCTGGGATTAAAGGCGTGCACTGCCAGGCACCTCTACATGCTCTCTTAGGCTCTCCCTAAAGACAGATGAACATTTTATAACTGTTAGGAGACAGGGGGACAGACGTCACTGAGCCAGGCTGCCCCAGGCGTGGGAATTGGGGCATCGGGCTCAGCCTGTGATACCCACACCCAACGCTGCCCTTTCCCTGCCCCAGAGGGTGAGCCTGGGGCATTCCGGGTGACAAGCAGGCACCCCTGAGAACTCTCCTCAGTCCCCCAGTGAGGCCATGCCTCTCTCTTTTTGCATTTCTTGTAATTCAATAAACCAAAGATTCCAGCTGATTCATATTTTGTATTCTAACAAAAAAATTAATAATACTTAATGTGTGATGGTATAAACATCCAGGAGTACATAGTAATGTCTCATGATAATATCAAATGGGGGTAATGCCTGGGGACAGGGGCTGGGTCATCTAGTGTTAATATCTGATGACAATATTTGGTGACTTATTTATTTATTATTTCATGTGCGTTGGTATTTTGTGTGAATGTATGTCTGTGTGAAGGTGTCGGATCTCCTGGCACTGGAGCTCCAGTTTTGAGCTGCCATGTGGGTACCTTAGAATAGAACCACAGCCCGTCTAGAAGAACAGTCAGCGCTCTAACTGCTTTGAGCTGTGAGATGGTGTTGGCAACCTGAGTTTCAGTGGAGGCTTGCACACTGAAGTAGAATGTCCAGAGCCAGTGAGGTGGCTCAGTGGTTAGAGCACTGGTTGCTGTTCCAGAGGACCTGGGTTCTGTTCCCACCGCTCACACAGAGGTTCACAACCATCTCTAATTCTGGTTCTCAGGATCTGGTGCCTCATCAGGCAATAGGCTTGTACCTGGTGTACACATACCCGTGCACATATAAAATACCTGTACACATATATCAGTAAAACTCTTACTTTTAAAATGTTTAAAAGACAAACAATATCCTAATCCACAGGTCTTTTCCTTTAACCCACTAGAATACCTCTCTAGAGAACTGCTTTCATTCACCAACTATTCAGTTGCATGGAAATAACCTTTGGAATAAGAATATGCAACTCTTGAAAATCACTTAGATACTTTTTAGATTGTTATTCTCCATTTCATTTTCTGTCTTGTTGTCCTAATCTAAAGAGTTGATTTTATTAAGGGAATCTGAAAATTCAGTAACATCCTGGCATCAATTTTTTTTTCTGTTTTTTTTCGAGACAGGGTTTCTCTATATAGCTGTGGCTGTCCTGGAACTCATTCTGTAGACCAGGCTGGCCTCGAACTCAGAAATCCACCTGCCTCTGCCTCCCCAGAGTGCTGGGATTAAAGGCGTGCGCCACCACTGCCTGGCTTCTGGCATCAAATCTTAAACCAGCAAATCTTTAAAAATCATATAACACACAAAACAGTTTGACATGCGTGTCATGGTAGTGTTTTGGACTTGATCTCTTTGAAGTTCTCAACCTGATAATACCTAGACTGGTCTCCGGAACAGGCCTGGGGTGTGCCGGTAAGGGGATTCTATATCGACTGCACTGATGGAGGTAGTAAGACTCGTCCACTGTGGGCGGCACCATTCCCCTGGCTGGGTTCCTGAACTGTGTTATGGAGGAAGGGAACTAAGCATTCATTACTCTCTGGTTTCTGGGTGTTGGTTGTTAAGTGGCTGCCTGCTTCAGGCTCCGGCCACCTTGACCTTCCAAGAGGGATTGGCTCTTGAACGGTGGGGCAAAGGAGACCCTTTCTCCGTGGAGGTTTTTGTCAAAGTATCTTGTGACTGTATCTGGAATAGACACCAGAACCGTCCCTTACTCTAATTTCTACCTTTTGTTTTTATAGCCCAAAGAGCACCAGGAGATTAGGATATACTTACTCGCTTAGTGATCCTATTCTGAATGAGACCCAGTACCGTGATGAGTATACCTGGAAACTACGTTCTAAAGAGAACATGGTAAAATCCGGGACTTCGAGAGGAGTGAGGAACCACAAAGATCACCCCGATCAAGTAAGACACGAGCTATTCGTCTGTGGGTGTAACACTGTCGTGAGCCTGTAGGAACCTTGCAGAGTCCGTCTGTCCGTCTGTCTGTCTGTGGTCTGAGAGAGATGCTCCTCCTTGGACTGCCTCGCCTTTACGGTCTCATGCCTCCCCCCATCTCTACTCCCTAGAGTTCAGAGCTCTTAAAAAGCTGAAGTGATGTTCGTGTATTATGAAATTAGCTCCCACAATGGGAACAAGTCAGCGATGTTTAGTACATGCATGTTACTGTACTCTACCATCTCTATATTGTATTTTCTTCATCCCAGGGGACCCCGCCCACTGGAGTCACTCTTATCCCCTCTTCTCTTACCCTCACACCCACCAATCTGATTTTTTTTTTTTTTGAGACAGAGTTTCTCTGTATAGCCCTGGCTGTCCTGGACCTCACTCTGTAGACCAGGCTGGCCTCGAACTCAGAGATCCACCTGCCTCTGCCTCCCAAGTGCTGGGATTACAGGCGTGCGCCACCACCACCCGTCTCACCAATCTGATTTTTAAAACATTATTGTACGTGTATGAGTGTTTTGCCTTCATTATATGTACCACGTGCATGCCTGGTTACAGATGGTTGTGAGCTTGCATGTATGTGTTGGGGACTGAACCTGGATCCTCTGCCAAAAACAGAGCAGCCAGTGCGCTAACCACTGAGCCCTCTCTCCAGCCCCTCCCCCATCCACTTTTAATCTCTATGGATTACCCATCGTGGATATTTTACATGAGAGATCATGTACTGTGAGTTTTGTGTCTGGTTTCTTCCAGTTCGTATGACTTTCTGGGTTTCCCCTGTTATAGCAGCATCAGGACTTTTCACAGTTAAATAATACTACACGCTATGCCACGGTTTTCTCATCCATTTATCCAGCGATCTACCTTTGGGCTGGTCCTACATTTTGATTATTGTACATAGTGCCGGTATGAACAGGCCTGCACAAGTACTTGAGGCTCTGATCACGTTTTGGACACCTAAACCTCCCCGTCTTTCATCTTTATTGCTTCTCTTTAGACTTCCCCCTCCTACCCAAAGGGAGCGCAGCCCAAAGAGACATCTCCAATTATCTTCCAGCACTGTCCTATTGTAAATGGTTTACACAGCTGCCATCTGGGTTGGAGCCACCAGGGGGCATCCGGCGGATGCCAAGGTGGTAGAATGGATGCTGATGACTGAGAGAGAAGAAAACCACTCGCCGTTCTGACTTGCACGGGTGGTGCTGATGCTGCATCCTTGGCGGGAACCTGTGGAGGACGCTGTGGTGGGGAGAGGCGACAGGGAGATGGGAAGGCACACGGATTGGAAGTCTGTCAGCAGGTAGATGAGTCAGAGGATGTAGACTTGAGAAGCAGAACATATTCACTATGCAACACTTAATGTGTCTCCTCATGGCCTCCACCGGCTCAGCCATTAAGAGCACTTGATGCTCTTGCAGAGGACCCAGGCTCAGTTCCCAGCACCCACGTGGCAGCTCACAACCGTTCACAAATCCTGTTCTGGGAAACTGGATGCCTTCTTCCGGCCTCTGAAGCGCCAGATGTGTACATACACACATACATAAATGCATACATACGCTCATAACATGGGAAATGAAAATAAGTAAATCTTTTTTAAAAAAAAAACAGGATCTCTCCATGTATCCCTGGTTGTCCTAGAACTTTTTTTAATAGATGGGGCTGACCTTGAACTCGGAGATCTGCCTGCCTGTGTCTCCCAAGTGCTGGGACTAAACATGTGTGCTGCTGCACCCTAGCCTTGATAAATACATCTTTAAAAATTAAAAGAAATGCAAAATAATTTGTAATTACACATATGCAGATATGAGATTTCCCTTTATCTGAAGTAGTACTAAAGACTTTAATTTTTTTTTAAATTTTATGTGTATAGATATTTTGCCTGTAACTCTGTCTATGCAACATGGTATATATCTGGTACCCATGGAGGCCAGTAGACGGTTTTCAGGCAACAGGAGCTAGCTCATCAGATGTGTGTGTGTGTGTGTGTGTGTGTGTGTGTGTGTGTGTGTGTTCCCAGTCAGTGTGAGCTGAGCGCCAGACTGAGGACACTATTAAATCACCCAGTCTCAACAGCTGCTACCATTACACAGAGAGATACAATGTATATCATGTAGCTCATTCTGTCCTGCCTGAACAGAACTGATAGTCTATTCTAACGGCTCTGCCCCGTCTGTGTCCTGGAGGCAGACGCTTGCTAAACAGCAGGATGAGGATGCAATCAGCAGCATCGGGACAGAGAACCTGTACACTCAGTGACATCTTCACACTCACACGATGTCTGTCACTGTTCTCTCAGCAGATAAATCACAAAGGAACGAAGGGGTGCTGCAAAGCACAGGGGCACAACCATTATGCAGAATCTTGAGATCCTTCTGAGAAGCACATCACTAGCTGGAGGGCGAGGGGGGATGGAGATGGGGCTTTCTTCATGAGGCAGGGGACGCAAAGCAAGCTGCTTTGGGTTGGAGGCAACCACCCAGCAGAAAGTGAGAACTGAAGCTGCCGGACAGAGCCCAGGACTGCTGGCAGAAGCTGGCACTGGCCTACTGGGAACACCTCAGGGATCTCCCACCGAACCATCCCCCACATCAGCTATGAGCACAGGCGTGGAGCTTGGGGCCTGGAGCCGTGGGCCACGGAGCTTTCTGGCTGGTGGGACCGTTTTCTGAGGGAGCTGGCAAACACGGTTACTTTGTATCACTGTCACTAAGGGAAACTCTGGGCAGGGGCAGGCTAAGAAAAAAAGGGTGACTTATTTGGCTTGGCCTTTTAGGGGGTTCAGTCCATGTTTACCCCGCTGCAGTTGAGTAGAGCATCACGGGAACAGGAGGGTGGCTGGACCATGGAACGGTACTACCCACATTCAGGTCAGGTCTTAGCCCTCAGGTAATCCTCTCTGGAAATGCCCCTGCGACCACAGAGGCGGCCACATCAGTCTCTTTGATGATATGAAATCCAGTCAAATTGGCACTAAAAGCTAACTGTAACACACAGTCACGGGAGGGGAAGGCAGGGAAGGGGCAGTGTCAGCTTGCATTGTCACAGGCTCTCTACGGAGGTCAAAAGGGACTCCTCCCTCCCTCCCTCCAGCCTTTGCCCCCGGGAGCTGCAGCTCTATAGGGAGGGGGAGGCTCTTTTCTCAAGTGTCTCGTCAGAGTCTGAGAAAGTCTCTCAAACACGCCACCAGGACCCAGAATTAGCATGAGTTTTGTTTATATGAGAGTCTCCACACATGAAGCTGACAGTCTGCCTCCCTTGCCAGGGTCAAAGGTCAGAGCAGCAGGCAAAGGTCACCTGTGAGAGTTCAGCCTTCGTTGTCAACTTGACTGGATTTGGGCTCGCATCCGAGACATCTTGCTCTGGGTGTCTTGGAGTTTGCAGAGAACTTTAACTGAGGCAAGACACACTCCGAATGAGTGTTTGCCATTCCTGGTCTCTCTGGTCCTATAATGAATAAAAAGGGGGATTGGGGAGGAGGAGGCCAGCTGAGCTCGCTCCCTGAGGAGAGCATAGCTTGTAACTGCCCGGCCCTCCTGCCAAGCTCCCTGACAGGCGGCCACCGAGGGGTCGCTGGCTATGAAGGGTCTGGAGGGATACGGACACACAAACACCAAACACGCTTGCGCATTCTCGACTCCGTGAAGTGGACCTGACTGGGTTCCTTATGTCGACAGGAGTTCTTTCAGTGGACACACCCTAGAGGGAAACAGAAGCAACAGCTCCCTTGGATAGAGCCTCCTTCCATGGAAAGGGTACAGGATGCTATAGCCCATCAATTCGTCTCCCGTACCAAGAGGGACTTCGTGGACCTGACTCAGTGTAAGCGGTTCCTCCTTCCCCTGGGCGTGGGCCCGGGTCCTACCATGGCTGTGGCACGTGGCTGGGAGGCAGTCTTTCTCTTACGGGAACTCCAGAGCTAGTGTGGGACAAGAAATTTATACCAACAAAACCAGTCAGTTATAGAAAGGCATGTGCTGTAGGGAGTGTAGCTGGCAGGAATGCTGTCCAGTGGTGGCGTTTGCCTAGAAAGTGTAAGGTCCTGGGGTTGAACCCTTAGCGTTGCAAAGCAAACGAGCAAATAAAGAAGTGTATGCTGCTATGAACATCTATTTCGATGGAAGGGAGAGGCTAGAAAAGATTTCCATTAGCTAGGATTGGTGGTAAATGCCACGTCTTCGGTCATTAACGCGAGAGGACTCAGACAAGCACAACTTGCCGAGGATGCAAGACTGTTGAGATTTGGGTTTTTTGTTTTTGTTTTTGTTTTTTGTTTTTTTGCTATGTATTATGATGCTCAATACGGGCCCCCCAGGTCTGGTTGTCCCAGAGGACATCCTCACACACACCAAGTGACGCTATGTAACCTTGCTCCTTAATTTAAAACTATTGGTTGAATAAAGACGCTGACAGCCTATAGCTGGGCGGAAGACAGGTAGGTGGAGTTTCAGTTCCTGCGCTTGGGGTCTGAGGCACAAGCATGGGGAGAGAGAGAGAAGGTGGAGAGAGGGGAAGACACCATGGAGTAAGGGACTGTGAGAACCGGCCATGAGGGCTGGCTAGTCAGAACAGAAGCGACCCAGGCAGAATACGGCATGTCATACGTCGGGGTTATCGGCAGGGACATAATAGTATAGATATCTGCCCAGCTCTGGTGATGATTAAGGATTATTATAAATATAAAAGTTTTGTATTGTTTATCTGGGAACTGAATGATCAAGGCAGGTAGAAACCTCCGGTTGAGATCAATCACTGCTGCAGCCAACTGGGTCAAAACCGCAGAGTGTGGAGAAAGCGAAGAGAAGAGCAAGGATAATAGGCAAGGGGAGAAGAAGGGGAAGGGCGGGGTGGGGGGAGAGGCTAAGGAAGGAGGGAGACAACGGGGAACAGGAGGAGGGGGGAAAGAAAACCAGATCTCCCTTTCCAGTCCCAGTGGGTGAGGAGGAATTAGCCAGGCAGAGCCATGGCCAGAGACAGGCCTTTCTTTAGCTGATTTCAATGAGTGATCAGGGATCGTGCTTTGAAGAGCGTACTTAGAACCAGAGAGCTAAGCACAGGACCAGGACCGCTGGGATTCCAAGAGCGGGGCTGGTTGAGATCTTCCTGGTTGGTGGTCTCGCTGTCTCCTTCCCGGTCCAGCATCTCACTCTTAACCCTCTGGATGCCTGGGTACAGAATCTCCTTCCATTCCGCTTTGCAGAGAATAACCGTGGGTTAAGAAAGTCTGGGGACTGGGTGAGCCTTTGAATCACTAAGCCAGTGAGTGATGTTTTCATCTGAGTTTGTTACAATGAAGCGATTTATATATCAATTCTTTTTTTTAAGAAAAGGGAAGGCCTGGGTTTTCTACTGCTGCAGAATACTATGTGGGCACCGTTGACTATCCGCACAGCTGGTATGTAGAACAGCGGGTGGCATTATTTTGAGATTGGAGGAGGTAGGATCGCTCCACATGGGCCTTTGAAGGGCAGATCTTACCCAGACCCACCCCCTCTCTGTTTCCTGCCTTCTGGGAGGTGGGTGAGAATCTTGGCTCCACCACGCCCCCACCACGCCCTCTCTGTCATTATGTTCTACCTTACCCAGGCCCAGCCACAACCGAGCCAGCTGACTATGAGCCAAAAACCTCTGAAAAGATAGCACAAAATAAACCCCTTCGCCTGTAAACTGCTGTCAGAAACTGGCTCCCTGTTATGACAGCTGACTAGCACAACGAGAAATGTATAAACAATAGTTTTGCTCATGGTGCTGGAGGCCCACGGGTCCGAGATACAGAGACATCCGTTGAGGGCCTTGGAGCCCGCAGAGGGTAGAGGCTAGAAATGTTGGGTGTCCCTGAAGTCACCTAACCTGGGTGTTCTTGGGTCCTCTGCAAGAGCAGTAAGAACTCTTGATGGCCGAGCACCTCCCCAGCCCCTCATATCACAGGTTCTTATCCTTTGCTGGTTTTGTTTTGATCTTTCATGTTTAGTGTAAGACCTCTCTTCAGAGGCCATGTTCACTCATGGCCAGCAGAGGGCTTGGTATCCAGGTGGAGTTTGGGACAAACTTGCCCAATGACAGTGTGTATGGAAAACACTGTTTCGGAGTTAGGTGGTTGTGAGATCAACGGGCAGTGTTGTCTGCACGTGCACATCAGGGCCAGGGGAGAGCATTTGGTCTCCGTGTTCTTTACGGAAGGCGTGAGTGTCTAGTCTGCTCCGTGAAGGCCGATCATCATTGCCCCACGTGCAGGCAGACTTCTCCCTAAATCCCACACTCTGTCCACCCCTTGCCTTCGTACAGACCTCTCTTGGTTCAGGATGCTGATGCCTTTCCTTGGATGGCCTCTCTTCCTTGGTGGGCCAAAGGGGTTTTATTGATGAGCAAGTCGATGTCAGCTCTGATTTTAAACCCCTTGGGGGACACCTGTTGCGCTCAGGAGGAAGGCTCAATGCCTCTGCTGGGGTGATTTGTGTCATGTGATCCTTGCCTCCTCTCCATTGTTCTCCCCGTGGCCCCCACTCTCATCCCACAGACGCAGCAGGCCCCGCCCCCTCCTTCTGTCTGTACATCCCACAGCCTTTCTTCACAGGCCTTCTTGTTTTGATCTGCCATCTAAGGCTAGACACTGGCTTCATTTCCATCCTGAAAGCCTCTTGACTTCTGCGTGTGGCTCAGTGGTTCATGCGTGTGTGCATGTGTGTGTGTGCTCCTGTTCAAGTGTGTGTTTCCATTATAAGAACGTTTAAGGATCTCTTAGATGCTGCTGATCTATTGTGCGTTCCTTTCTTGACGAGTCTGAGCATCTGAAGCCTAGAGAGCGTGTCCTGGCTTTGAGTGCTCACTGGTGAGCTAAAGCGAAGGAGTAGAAGCACTGGGAACGGCTGTCTGCACATTCCGGCGTGGAGACCTGGGCCTTGACGAATTGCACCAGCAAGTGAAGAGAGCAGAACCAGCTCCCCCTTGTTATAGTCCGTGTGCTGGTGGCGCTCATGATTTGCTTTTAGATCGTGCCTTTCTGTAGAGGCGTGGTTAGTTTTGTTTTTAAGACAAGGTCTCGCCATTCAGCTCCTGGTTAGCTAGCCTTCAGCTCACCGGTAGACCAGGCTGCCCTCGCACATGGCCAAGAATCTTCTTTTTTTCATCATGGTTCCACCGGGGCTCGAACCTAGGACCTTCAGCAATGCAAAATGGATGTGATCACTGCTATACAAAGTATAGAAGGCTCCAGGAATTTGTGTTCATCTTAATGGGAGCCAGCATCTTACTGGGCTTGGGGTTGGCATGGTTGACTGGTAATAGTGTCAGAGTTAACGATAGAAAATAAATCTGAGAGACTCACCACTACACTTTAAAGAAAATGGGAGTTGCCGGCTAGGTGAGGGTTGTTTTTTATCCACAACCTCCTATCTTAGAAAAGCCCAAAGGAGCCAAATAGTGTGAGCCCAGACGATATACACATATGTGTGTGTCTTAGGGTTTCTATTCCTGCACAAACATCATGACTAAGAAGCAGGTTGGGGAGCAAAGGGTTTATTCAGCTTACACTTCCAAAGGAAGTCAGGACTAGAACTCAAGCAGGTCAGGAAGCAGGAGCTGATGCAGAGGCCATGGAGGGATGTTTCTTACTGACTTGCTTCCCCTGGCTTGCTCAGCTTGCTCTCATAGAACCCAGGACTACCAGCCCAGGGATGGCACCACCCACAAGGGGCCCTCCCCCCTTGATCACTAATTGAGAAAATGCCCCACAACTGGATCTCATGGAGGCATTTCCTCAGCTGAAGCTCCTTTCTCTGTGATAACTCCAGCCTGTGTCAAATTGACACACAAAACCAGCCAGTACAGTATGGCTGAGGAAAACTGAGCCTACATTATGGAGGTTTTAGTGGAAATACTTTGAAGAAATAATAATGCTGTTTCCACTAATGTCAGTGACGCCCGTCATCCTCTGTCAGTAAGGGCCACCCTTTGGCCAGCTCATTCCCAGTACTGAGACGGTAACTGCCACTCCATTTGGAGCTGTGAAGGTCAGCAAATAAAAACAACAGGCTGCCCAGTTAAATGGATTGTGATCTGTATCAGGTAATGGATATTCGTGAGTAGTCAGACTAAGAAAAAAAGTGGTCACTGTTAATGTGGCATTTGGATTTAACTGGGAATCTTGCTTCATACGGCAGTTTTGGCCATACCCAAAACTCTCCCTCGGGTTGGCCTCGCAAAGGCCAAGGGCGACCCCAGCAGGATCATCAGTGGTTATGTCCCCAACAACATGCTCCTAAGGACTCACCTCAGAGACAAGAAAATCTAGCCATTCCAAAGCTGCTTATGGCCACTTGGGCATCTTCTCCCATGTCTGAGAGTGGAAAGTAGCTACTGGTCGGAGCACTCAGAGAGAATAGACTACACCTCCAAGAGGTGTACAAGAAGAGCCAGTGTAGCTACGGGCCAAAGCACGACTCAGTGGCAAGCCACTCAGACGTGACTCACCATGGTAACCATTGCCTTCCCTTCTCACCCCAGCTAAGAAGATCATGAAAAGTTTAAAAAGGTCCCGGGACTGGAAATCGTCCCTTCCACGGCCTCTGGACACTGAATTTCGATATAATTACCAAATCCCGGCCAAGATTCCCGAACTGAAGGATTTTAGTTTCAAGTACGGATGCTACTCGAGTCTGCCTATTGCTTCCCAGGGTCTGGGTAAGTGAGCCTTTGGATGTTACAGCTGCACAGGGACCCACCAGGGCTACCACTGTAGCACTGGCTTTTGAAAGGAAAGAGTTTTAATGTTAACTGACAAGGACGGGACTTAGGTCTGTCTCAAACATCCATTAAACAGAGACTGAAGTGCAGGGGCGAGGGATGGGTGAGACAGAAACTGGGACTTTTTGTTTTTTAATGTGTATGGGTGTTTTACCTTCGTGTGTATCTGTGTGTCACATGTGTGCCCGAGAAGACCAGAAGAGGGCGTGGGATCCCCTGGGACTGGAGTTACAGGTGGTTATGAGCTACCATGTTGGCACTGAGAATTGAACATGTGTCCTCTGTAAGAGCAGCCAGTGCTCTTAACCCCAGAGCCATCTCTCCAGCCCCTGTACCTAGGACTTTGGGTCTGCGCTGGTGTCCCGTGTGCAGAACAGTTGTGGATCGTACCTGCGCCGTGACAGGCAGGTACCTGCACCTTTGCCACGCTGGCTCACCCTGCCTGGCTCCTGATGCAGGCCTCTTGAGTTCCGCTTCTCCATCTTCAGGGTCCCACCTTCGGTGTTGAGCCCTGAAGTTAAAGTTTGCACAGCACTTTTTGTTTTATTTGTTTTTGTTTTTTTAGAAACAGCAGGTGCTGTCAGGGCTTGGCATCGCCAGCTCCTCCTCCAGAGCTGATTGGCATTGGAGTCCCTGGCAGACAGTTTCGATAACAGCCATACAGAATGCCCATGCTACTGTAGCTCCCAACCTCGGGGCGAGAGAAGAGTGAATCCCAGAAGGTTGCCAGCTTATGTCTTAGAGAGATGGCGCCTCGGGTACCCGGGTGGAGCAGTGCTGGAGTCAGGAGATGGCCTGAAGTTGCAGAGATTAGACAGGAATCACACCGGGCTTTTCAACCACACAGCCTCAGGTTTAGCTCTCTATCTGAGTGTTCTTTCATGATCCTGATTCCTATCACTTTTGATAGGAATTTTTTTTTAATTTTTGACAGCAGGCAACCTCTAAGCCATTTGTTAAGAAAACAACTCCCTGGGCTGATGAGTGGCTCAGCCGGTAAAGGTGCTTGCAGCCAAGCCCGATGACCTAAGTTCAGTACCTGAGGCCTGCATGATAGAAGGAGAACACAGACTTCCGGTCTAGAGCCGTGTGTCATGTGTGAATTTCAAGTGGTAACAAAGAGGGGTGGCCCATCTGTGCGGAGGGCTAACTCCATACTCAGGGCAATGCTCCACACTCCAAGGTGGTGACTTCTCTGTCACATCCAACTGCTTGAAACTTCTTACAGCTGGGAGAGTTCTTCCTAAGTGTCTAGCCACTGAATCTGTTTCTTGAAGGAGGTTAATGAGTAGAAAGCTTCTATCCCACTTGTACTGACTGGATTTGTGTCAACTTGACACAGGCTAGAGTTGTCCCAGAAAGGGGAGGCCTCTGTGAGATCCAGCTGTGGGGCATTTTCTCAATTAGTGATCAAGGGGCAGAGGGCCCATGGTTGGTGGGGCCATCCCTGGGCTGGTAGTCCTGGGTTCTATAAGAAAGCAAGCTGAGCAAGCCAGGGGAAGCAAGCCAGTAAGAAACATCCCTCCATGGCCTCTGCATCAGCTCCTGCTTCCTGACCTACTTGAGTTCCATTCCTGACCTCCTTTGGTGATGAACAGCAGTGTGGAAGTGTAAGCTGAATAAACCCGTCCCTCCCCAACTTGCTTCTTAGTCATGGTGTTTGTGCAGAAATAGAAACCCTGACTAAGAAACCACTGGTCATGCCTCCTACGTGTTCTTTCTCAGTTAAAGCAGTTCCCAGACTCTGGTGCTCTCCACACGGGAGTGGGAATGGGGGAGTGGTTGGACACTGAGGTCTCTTCTCCAGCCTGTTCCTTACATTTGATTCTTTAAAAGGGGAACACCTAGAGCCGGAGACAGTATGTAAGGTGTTAGTGTTTTACAAAAGTTGGACCACTTCCTTTAAAAAAAAAAAATCACCTTTTTAAAACATCATGTCTTCCTTTTTTAAAATCCCCGAATCCACATTAACCAAGCCATAATTCAAATATGAGTGCTTGGGGTTGCCTGCTTCCGTGACTGCTTCTAGTCTGAATGAACAGCAGCGGCTTGCTAAAGAGCTCACCCTAAGGCTTCCCAGGTCACTCAGCGGAAAGGGGTCTCTTCACGCGCCCCTCCGAGGATACACAGGGATGTCCTGAATGAAAACAAAACTTTTACAAAGTCCATTTATTATGAAGCAAGTGGCAAACCTTACACACTGTGTAAGAGCATAACATACGAAGAGCTGGTTTTCTGAAAATGGAGGCCACACTCAAGCCTTGGACCACTTCTCCCATGCCTTCCCCTTCCAGGCCCCAGTCAGTAGTTTGGCACCGCCTCTAAGTCCTTGGTCGCACTTCCGGTAGGGATGCCGAATAGGCTTCCGGCTGGGTCAGGGGTGGGGGTGGGGGTGTGCGTGAACTGAGCTGCGTTCTCCGCTTACTGTGCGGCCCCTCCTGTGTCACGGCAGTGCCGTCTGTGCTGCGAAGCCACATGGAGAACCAGGAACGCACAATGAAGCAGACCACGTACGAGAGTGACTACGGGAAAGCCTGCCTGGAGGTCCTGACCATCTTAGACTCGTTCACGCCCTCCCAAATCCGCGAGTACCTGCAGAGTGTTTCCTACAAAGGTAAGAGGGCTCGGGGATAGTGAATGCCTTTTCATAGCTGTTTGTAACAGCTGGAATCAAACAGAAAAACAAACAAAACCCCAAAAGACAAAGGCTACTTTGAAAAAAAAAAAATCCCATAGTGCCAGGCAAATGTCAATGTGTTGAAAACTTACTTTCCTAAAAGGCACACCAGAGACTCTATTTCTGCTTGTTCACGTCGCTCTAGTGTTAGGTGTGTGGTCTCGCCTGGCCGGCGTGTTGAGCTGTGTGTGCTGGGATGACTTACCGTTCCTCAGATAAAAGTTGGCTTTTGTACCTTCGAGGAGTTTTGTTTACTCTTTGTTTCCTGTATGGCTGTACGTTTTTTTAGTGTCAGCCTGTTCACAGGAGAGAATCCCTGTCGCTCACACCCACTCACACACAGGGTGGAGTGTGACGGACTCAGCAGAAGCAGCTCTGGGACGTCCCAACGCCTGAGAAAATCAGAGAACAAACAAGCCTGAGGAGAGAATGCAGTCTTTCCCAGAGCTGCCTGTCAGCAGCGTGCGTGCGTGCGTGTGTGTGTGTGTGTGTGTGTGTGTGTGTGTGTGTTGACAGCCCAGGGTAAGTGCCAGCGTCCACATAGGGTGAACTTCTCTGCACAGATGTGCTGTGACCACTACGGAACACTCTAGCTTCAAGAAGGAAGAGAAACACAGGACGAGAGTCTGATGATGAGGGTCTGATATTTTCGTGTTCGCTAAGATGCTCCTGGACACAGCGTCCACACTAGGCGGAGTGTGAACACCAGCAATGTCCTTGTGTGCTCGGGCTTGCGCTGCAGCGGGCTCAGCCGCTCTTCGGTGCACCCTTCCCTTCCCTCCCCCTTCCCCTTCCCTGGGTCCCATCCCACCCAGCCCTGTCGCTGCTCCTCATCTGTCCCAGACTCCCCTGCCACAGGGCTGACTCTAAAACGAATTCCACCCCCACACTGAGATCTCCTGCTCCAAACAAGACTGAAGCCCCACTGTGTGCTCGCACAGGGAAGCCAAAGGAGGCCATCATCACTGGGTGTCTAAATTTTCACTTTCCTTCTTGCTCTTCCTCAGTCTCAAATCTGAAGCTCGATGTTCGGCTGGGCTGGCTCACAGGCCAGCTCCTTGGGAGCCATTTATCCCCGCTTCCCAGTGCTGGGACTATAGGCACTTGAGACCATGCCTGGCTTTTTTTATATGGGCAATGGGGATTCAAACTCATATCCTTATGTTTGCAAAGTATGTGGTTTTACTCACTGAGCCATTGCTTTATCCCTTAATGTTCCTTTAAGGATGGAAAACACCTATACACACACACACACACACACACACACACACACACACGCTCACACACATACACATGCACACAAACACATGAACACACACATACACACACATCCCAAGAAGGAGAAACAGGTGGCTGGATGTTGGTTGTCAATGAAGCAGCTGCTTTGCCCCCGCAGGAAGCAGAAGTGTGTTTTCTCCTGGGATCCTCATTCCTTTCAACAGATGCCTCAGGGCCAGCCTGTCTCTTCAGGAAGAGCCCAGAGGCTGCCGGAAGCCTGCTGCTCGCAGGTCCCTGAAGACAACAGAAGCCAGAGGCCCGCCGGCCAAGCCAGGCTGCCTGCCTGTTCTTTCACCAGTTTTGCTGCAAAATGTGTAAATCCACCCTCTGCGTTTGCAAGGGCTCGTTTTACCTTCAGGAGCCGAGTCCCTCGGCCCCACAGAAGGAGTAATTTTGCTTCCTGCAGAAGCAGCTGACATCTTCCCAGGAACATACCAGATGCACACATATCGGACACAGTCTGGTTTCCTACACTCTGTACAAGAGCAATCTTGGCCTTGATCCCCAAGACCAAAAGCCAGGGCCTCCTCTGCTAACTGCTGTTAACTTGACATCTGTTCTCCCCTGGAAAGATGAACTCGCTGGACAGTGAGATTTGTCTAGCCAGTCAGGATCACCTTTTCCAGATGCCCCAGCAAACCAACAGTTTCTTCCTGGTTCCCCAGGGATGCACCGGAGCGCAGGTACCAGAAGGCACATGACCCAGAGCTTTGCTGGGCTACTAAAGAAGCCACTCTGTCCCCACTGCTTTGACGCCCTCGTCCATGAGCAGGCTGTTGGAGGGGGGCGGCTGGCAAGCTGGAGGTTCCCTTAAAGGTTTTCTGTAGCCAACCTCTCGTCATCATCTAGTGTCAGGGATGACAGGAATGCCTGTCAGCTGTGGAGGATGCCAGATGCATTTTCCCAGCTGGGGCTCGGCTGGCTTTCAGACCAGAGACCCGAGATGTCTCAGACTCAGTTATTGCTGGCTTCACATTGCGTAAGAAGCAAGCTTTGTGAAATAGATCAGAGCTTTGGTATTTTGATGGAAAAAAGAAAGGGAGGGAGGGCCGGGCGTGGTGGCGCACGCCTGTAATCCCAGCACTTGGGAGGCAGAGGCAGGTGGATTTCTGAGTTCGAGGCCAGTCTGGTCTACAGAGTGAGTTCCAGGACAGCCAGGGCTACACAGAGAAACCCTGTCTCGAAAAAACAAACAAAACAAAAAAAAAAAAAAAAAAAAAGAAGAAGAAGAAGAAAGAAAGAAAAGAAAGAAAGAAAGAAAGAAAGAAAGAAAGAAAAAGAAAGGGAGGGAGGGAAAGGAGGGAAGGAAGGGAAGGAGGAAGAGTGGAATGAGGGAAGAGAGAGGGAGGCGAGGGAAGGGGAGGGGAGAGACATTAGTCTTCCCACCTGAGTAACACCGCAGTCAGGGTGAAGAGCAGGCAGGCTGAGGAAGAGAAGAGGGAAACCTGAAGCAGAGAGAGGCACTGAGAGCAGACCTCGGTGCCCATGAACTCTCCACTGGCTCTGTTTGGTACAAACATCTCTACTGTGAAATCTGAAACCCTTCGAGCACCCACGGGACCACAAGTGCAAATCCCGCACCTCACCTCCCACCATGAGCCACAGCTAAAGCACAGGCATGAGAAAGAGGTTGAGCGCAGCCATCCCAGGCTGTGGGTACCTGGTGGATTCAAAAGGGAAGCGAGTTTTGTGTTTAGACTTGGATCCAGTCTCCGAAGAGACCTCGCCGTGTGTTGTGCCGGTATACCCAAATCCAAGAGAATATATCTGAACCATGCTGAGTTCTGAGCCTTTTGGAGTCCTTGAACCCACATTGAGCTTGTTTCCATCTCAAGATGCGTGGGACTGCGTCCTTAGCGGACAGTCCATGTTCAGAATTCATGCCCTCCCTGAGTTTTATTCCGAAGCTGATGGCTCCTGCATTTGCTTTCTGCTGGTAAGCTGACTTCTACCCACTCTCCTCCCACTTGAGCGATAGAATTATCTTGAGCCTGGCTTTCTGCATGTCTTTTCAAGCTCTGACTCCCTAATTTTTCCAACATAAAATTCACGAGGTATTTCTCCCAAGGCACAGATTCTTCAGAGTGCACAGATTGGGGCTGGATAGATACCCGGTGGTTGAGAGCACTGGCTGTTCTTCCAGGGGATCCGGGTTAAATTCCCAGCATCCACCTGGCAGCCCCGAACCATCTATAACTTCAGTTCCAGGGGGATCTGACATCCTGCTCCGACCTCTGGGTACAGTATGCACGTGGTCCATGTGGTCAGACATGCATGCAGGCAGGACACCCTAAACACCATAAATGTAAAATAAATGTATTTTTATTTGTTTGTTTGGTTGGTTTGTTTTCTCAAGACAGGGTTTCTCTGTGTAGCCTGGCTGTCCTGGATACATTATTTTTAAAAGAACGCGTGTATTTATCCACTCTGCAAACCTCATTGATCATATGACTATCATGCTAAATTAATACAAATATAAATAAAAACAAATCCATCCTATTGAGGAAATCCCTGTCCAGTGTAGAAGACAGAGATATAAGCATAATGACACAAGCCACCACTGAAGAAATCTTCGATTCTAGGAAGCACCATTGTGAGGTGCTGTGAGTCCTAGATCCAAAGCACATGAGAGACAGGTTCTCTGGTCAATGCAGTCCTCATATCAAGAAGTGACAGGTCTGCTCCAGCAGAGGGACCAGCAGAAACTCCAGATGACACAAATCGGAACAACAGAAACAGAATATTTGTACAAATGGCGATTTATTAGATTGCTATATATGGTAGGGGCTGCGTGGTCCAGTGATGCCCATCTGGAGCTATGGAGAACAAGATGGCTGCCCAAGCCAGGAAGTGCACCACTCCCGATCAGGAACCACTTTAAGCCCAGACATTCTCTGGAATGGAATCCGTGGAGGCAAAGGAGGTCAGCACAGTGCATCCTCAGCAGAGGCAGACATGCCTACATCAGCTCAGGTTGGGGCATTTACCTGCGGGCTGCTTTCCCTTTGGATTTCTTTTATCCAAGTCATCCTTTGAAAGTGCCACCATTACTTGCCTTTCCATGAGTCGGTCATCTCTGGAAGTACCCCAACTAACATGCTCCAGGAGTCCTAGGCTTAGCTGAATCCAGTCAAGCTGTCCATCAGGATCAAGCACCACAAACATGGCCAATAGCTGCCGATGATCAGCTGGTGACCTTTTGATCAGTGGACACTGGGTCATCTCTCTTGGCTAATAGGTACTCAGCTTAATTTAACCTCTGTGGTGGCTATTCCTGGTTGTCAGCTTGACTATATCTGGAATGAACTACAATCCAGAATTGGAAGGCTCACTGTGATCCTAATCTGGAGACTGGGAGATACAAATTTCTGACCTGCATCTTGGCATGGAGATCTTGAGGCACAGTGGCTATGAATCCCAGAAGACTAAGTCAGGAGATTTCTGAGTTCAAGTCCCAGATCCAGGCGTGGTGGCACACACCTTTAATCTGAGCCACACCTTCTCAAAGACCTACGTAAGGACATTAGAAGAAGGAAGATTCACTCTTTGCCCGCTTGCCTGTGGGACTGAGCAGCTGCTAGATCCTTGGACTTCCATTCACAGCTGCTGCTGACCATTGTTGGGGAGTTGGACTACAGACTGTAAGTCATCAACAAGTTCCTTTACTGTCTAGAGACTACCCATAAGTTCTGTGACTCTAGAGAACCCTAATACATCCTCTGTGTGTCTTCATTATGAGAAGGACATTTATTGATCCTATACTTCAGTATAAACTTCAAAACTACTCCAGGATGGATGAGGAACAGGTGGGTGACCGTGGTTGGTGATGACACAGAGCATTCAGAACTCCCACATGCAGGGATATCAAGTCGTGGAGTCACTCTAGGAACAGTTCTGATGGCCCCTTACGAAGTTAAACATGTGTCTACGTCATGACTTAGAAATTCCGTTTCTGGATATTGGCCCTTGAGAAAAGAAAGTGTGCAGCCACGAAAGGACTTGGATAAAAATACTTAAACAATTTCATTCTTAATGTCCTAGAACTGGAAATGGTCCCCATTTCTATCACTGGGAAAATGGATGAAGTGTGATATTTTAACAGGTTGGCAGTAAAAGGTGCTCATTCCTGATGTATTAAGCAAGGTGTACAAGCTCAAAAGATGCTGAACAAAAACAAACAAGCAAGCAGACATTAAAGATGGCTCCATTCATTTGAGACTCACAGCAGGCAAATTTCATCCCTGGTGAAAGAAACCAGACTCGAGGCCGCCTTGGGACAACTGTGGGCTGCTGGGAAGTGCTCAGAAGGACCTTCTGGGTGGTGGGAACAAACTTGTCTCCAAATGGGTGTGACTCACCTGTGTACCAGAGAACTGGCACACATTGCACATAAGGTCAGTGTTGTGTTCTGTGGGAGGCACATCTGAGTTTTAAAGGGAAAGGCTGGGATTAAGGAAGGTACAGGGCAGAGTAGGAATCGCTCAAATAAACGTAACGATAGAGAACACAGATCTCCCACTTACACACTGTTGGAGAAGACTCACTGTGGCATCGCGCAAAGCCCGCTCCTGATTGGAAAGGGGCAAGAAGGGAGGGAGGGAGGGAGGAGTGAGCCGCTCCCAGCCATCACAGTATGGGAGTCCAGCAGGAGGGCTTCTCCACAAACAAAGTTTTACTGGATAGGGCAATTAAAATTTTTGAATTCTGGGCTGGAGAGATGGCTCAGCAGTTAAGAGCATTGGTTGCTCTTTCAAAGGTCCTGAGTTCAATTCCCAGCACCCACATGGTGGCTTAAAACCTATAATGTGATCTGATGCCCTTCTCTGGCATGCAGGTGTACATATACATATGTATGTACATTATATATAATTATATAAATATACACATATCTATGTAGTATACATATTTATGTACATTAAATAAATAAATTTTAATTTCTTTACATAAAAGTTAAGGTGGGAGAAACTTACAGTACATTGGTCCTTGGTGGTCTAGTTTTATTTGCTGAAATAATTTTTCTTACTACACACACCACACACACACACACACACACACACACACACACAGCCTTCAGCTACTGGCCTCTGCTGGCATTGTGACGTTGAGCAAGAGGATGAATGCCTGATGGCGGTTCTGGGAATTCAGGGTTTACAGCCCCACTCTGTAGGAATGCTATAAAGACTGGACAGTTACGGCTGTTCGGAACCACACAGGACTCTGCCTCACAGATGAGGAGCTAGAGGCCGCACTGAAGAGCTTCCCACAGGTACACAGTTACTGCTCAAGACAGCGAAAACTGCCACTGCCGGGTGGCAAGAAAAGAGGCTTGATGTCTACAAAGTGTTGACAGGTCCGCGTTTTCCTCATCACTGTAAATTACTGTGCACTTGATAAAGGTGGTTGCTATTTAATTAGTGTCACGCATTAATTATGTGACATCACACACTGTATGCTTAGTCCTTCCCACAATGCACGGTAAGTACTGTGACCTGCATTCAGAGGTGAGATATGAAGAAGCGAGGGGCATTCTGGGAGGTAGCAGCTCACGCCTTTGGTCCCTGCGCTCGGACCGCAGAGGCAAGTGGATCTCTGTGAGTTCAAGGCCAGCTTGTTCCACAGAGGGAGTTTGGACAGCCAGACATTTGCTTCCTACTAGGATCCGGCCATTTGATAATGAAATAGGAAACCTCTCCTCTTCTTCATTTACAGACCGACAAATTCTCGAGCGCTTTATCCATTCTCACTGTGACACTAAGGCGGAGCCAAATGAGAGAGGAAAGCAAAGTCACAGGAAGAGACCCTGAGACCTGTGGACAGGCACAGCTCCGGCTGTTTTCTAATAATCAAGAAAAAAATAGGTGAAGTTTCTCCAAATACATTTGCTACTATGGACATGTGTGTTGTTTTGCTAAAATAGAAGGATTTAAAGTTCCAATTTTCCCCCGACATACCTTTAGCTGTCTCGAAGGTTTTGATGTCACTTTTTTTTCCTTCTATTTATTTTTTTAGCTTTTTGTTTCTCTTGAGTTCCTCTTCAGAGAAATTTCAACTTCCCAATAAATGAAAATTGTTTTAAAGACATTTCCATTATTGATTTTTGTTTTGAATGCTGGAAAAAACAATCTTCACTTTGGGGAATTCATCAAAGCTTCCCTGTGTGTGGCTAATCCAGTGTATGATTAATTTCTACTTTACAAGAATGTAAGAGAAAAAGTCATTTATGTAGTTCTGAAATCCTTCTTATTGTTGCCTTAAGTGTATTCTTGAACTATCAAGTTTTGAAAAAAAATTAAAACAACAAACAATAAACACGGTCCTGTTAATCTTCTCATGCATTTTTGGAATTTATTTTCATTTTTAAAAAATGACTTTTTAGCCAGGTGGTGGTGGCGCACGCCTGTAATCCCAGCACTTGGGAGGCAGAGGCAGGCGGATTTCTGAGTTCGAGGCCAGCCTGGTCTACAGAGTGAGTTCCAGGACAGCCAGGACTACACGGAGAAACCCTGTCTCAAAAAACAAAAAACAAAACAAAACAAAAAAAAGACTTTTTATTCTACGTGTATAGTTGTTTTGCCTGAGGTTATATAATGCTCCACATATAAGCTGTGCCAGAAGAGGGTGTCTGATTCCCGGGAACTAGAGTTACAGACCCATGTGGGTGCTGGGAACAGAACCAGGGTCCTCCTGAAAGAGCAGCCAGTGCTTCTAACTGCAGAGCCATCTCTCCAGCCCACTCTGCCTTATTTTTGACCGCTGGATTAAGACTCTCTGCTGACTAACTTTCTCGTTACACCTTTTAAAAACTTGGTTATTGCTCTCAGGTTAAATTACATTTGAATCACAATTAACATCACACTCACCTGTTTCTTCTTTTTCTTTGCTTCTACGCAGTGTGTCCCCCTGCCACACACACCTCCCTACCTCGATTTCAAGTCTGTTTTCTCCCCTTTTTAAGTTTTATGTGTGTGGGTGTTCTGTAGCCTGGGAGGTCAGAAGAGGGCAACAGATCTTTGGAGACTGGAGCTAGAGAGACTGGAGTTACAGAGGGTCGTGAGCCACCATGTGGGTGCTGGGAACAGAGCCCAGGTCCTCTGCAAGAGCAGCAGGCGCTCTAATCACTGAGCCACCTCTGCAGCTCTCAGTCTGTGTTTCTCTCGCTTCCTGCCTGTTTTTATACCTTGTATAACAGGGCAGACTGTGGGTTTTAATCCTGGCGTTTACTCAACCCCACAGTGACGGCAAGCCACCCGGTTCGGGGTTTTCTGAACCATGACTGCTGTTTGCCACCCGTTCTCTTCCGTTTTCCCAGTTTTCTCTAACTTTAAAGCATGCAATTTTCATTTTCGTTCTTCATCACACACTGTTATTACTAAATTTAAGTTCCTCCACCCAAATGTGTATGTAAATGACACAATTTCTATATTCTCTCCACCCACTCGCTCACTTTGTGTTTGCCTAAGAACGCCCTTTCTCCTTTGTTCGCGAAAGGTGGTTCTTCAACCGCAGAATTCTTTCCCAGCAGGCTTTGGTTCTCCCGGCCGCCAGCTGCCAAAAATGTCTCTGTTTTCTCTTGTTGCCCTTGTAAGTTTCCATCTTTTGGTTTCAATATTTTGAATATGCTATAAAATGTTTTTTCCCCTCTATGGCCAGCTTTGGTAAGTATTGTTCTCTGAGCATCCTAAAATGATGATTGACATCTGTTGATAGCTTTGGAAAGTTCTCGGTCATTGTGTGTAGATATGTTTTCCACTGGTCCAGTTACTGTCATTTGATACTGTTACACATTTCTACAGTGTTTCTTTTTCTCCCCCATTGGTTTTGCCTTTTATTGACGCATCTATTGACAGTGGCATCCATTGACTATCTACCACGGGCAATAGTTCTTTCTCCTCTGAACCAAGTCTGCTGCTCAGCCACCAAAAGGGCTGCTCATTTCTGTTACTGTTTTCATTTCTGTCTGTCTTTCTGTGGATTCCAGCTCTCCTGAAATACATTTGGCATTACGTGCTGTCCGTGTTTCCATTGGAGACTTTAGCATTTTAATCAGTTCTTTAGAAACTTAACATCCGAGGCTTAAGAGATGCTGCAGCGTGTGACAGCCCATCGGCTCTTGCAGAGGCATCTGGAACTCCAGTTCCAGCGAGCCAACTCCCTCTTCCGGCCTTCTTAGGCACTACACGCCTGTGGTGCACAGATACACATGCAAGCAAAACAGGCACATAAAATTTAAAAAAAAAATCCTAAAGCGTTAAAAGTCAAATTGGGGTATCTGCGCCGTGTCCGTCTGCTTCCGTGGGTTGCTTTGGGTTTCCACGCTGTTTCCAGTCACATCCACGGCTTGCTTGGTTCACACAGGCAGAGTGCTGCATAACGTGAACAGCGCCCTCAAACACATCCCCTTCACCCCCATCCCCACATAATGAAATATATGCAGACCAAATCCTCCTCCTAAACGTTCAGAACAAGTGTCCGGAACCCGATTGCTGAGTCCTCGGTAAAGGAGCGGGTGCCAGTTGGAGCCCCTGGAACGGAACCAGAGAAGCTCCTCCGGCTCTCACCCCAGCAATTCCTTGCATCTTGGGAAAGGGCTTCGGTGTCGTTCCGATGGCCTTTTGGTGGAAAGCCATCGGTGGAAAGCCGAACTCGGTGCCCTTGTTATCCCTTTCAGGGAAAACACAGACACAGGACAAGGGCTTTGCTTGGCCAAAACTCCTTTTCCCAGCGCAGCCTCCCTTCTCTCTGGTCTGCAGACCACTGCTGCCTGCCTTCTTTCACAGACACACCTTCCTTCCCGCCAAGAGCTCATCTAACCCCTCCCACCGTGGGAGGGGCTAGATGTGTCAATCATCGCTGGGACACTATCTTAGGAATCCAGGAAGTCATTTCTCTGTTCCTGGAAGAATCTTTGCCTTCCTTTTGGCTCAGCAAACAAGAAAAATTCCAAGTCTGGAATAAGGGGGAAAGTCAGGGAGGCGCCAAGCAGTTACCCCAGCCACTCTCTGCTTTCTTGAACTCTGTTGATCACTAATATGATGAAATACTTCTCCAGTGACCGCCATTTCTCATCCCTGACCGCAAGGTGACGCGGGAAGCCAGGCTGGTCGGCCAAGTGCCTGCTGATGGAGTTCTTGGAGTAAAATGAGTTTAGTTTCTCTCTCTCTCCCAGAAAGGGTGGTGGGTGGCATTTTGATGCCCAGCTGGACCGAACGTGTGCAGACCGTCTGTTCCGGTGCTGTGGCATCCAGCCACTGCGCCCCTGCCTCCCCTGCTTCTCCGGCTCTGCAACTGGCAGCCAGAGCCTGGTTCCTGGGGCCTTAGGCCAGCACCAGAAGCCCCCGCCTGTCGTCAGGGCCGTCAGGGCCAGAAGAGAGCATGGGGCTGAGTTTTATATGCAGCTAGCTTTGTAGTGAAGGGTCGGTTACCCGCCTAGCAATGGGTGTGCTGGGCGGGGTTGCCATAGAAGCGGAGCCAGTGGATGGGGCTGTTATTTGTCTTGAGCTACTGAGACTGCTATAACCAACCTCCCTTCCTATACACAGGCCTTGTAAATAGCCCGAGGGGTATACCAAGGTGAGGCGCCAGCCAGTTGGTGTTGGGTGAGGGCTTGGCTACTGTCTCACGCCTTGACATCTTGTATGGATGAAGGGTTCCCCGTGTCTTTGGGCCTATTTTATAAAGACATTAAAGCCATTTGTAATTACCTCTCAAAGGCTGCAGCTCCTAACACCAGCACCTGGGGTAAAGATTTCGACAAAGGAAGGGGAGCACACACTTTCAGATGGGAGCACTCTCTGGGAGCATTCAACTAGCAGTAGATATTGTTTAGGTAGTGACTGGCTTTCAGAGGCCTTTTCTTTTTCTTCTTTAAAAAAAAAAATCAAACCCTATAAGAAGTGAGGACCAGGGAGGGCTTTAGATCTTTTTTATGCAGAATACGTTTCCAGGGGCTGCAGCTATAAAGCAAAACCAAAGGCAACCGAGTGCCAAGTGTTACTCCTTGAAAAACTGAATTATATTTTTCATATAGCAAAGCAAATTATGGTGCATTCTCACTGCAAAAATATTGTCAATTATTTTCCCTTTGTGCTGGAAGTAAAATACCACTATCAGAAAAATAAATAAATAAACCATGCAAAATGAATTAATATTTTAATTATTTGTGATTTTTTTGAGATTACATCATTTTACACTTCTTTTTTCTTCCTCTAGCCCTTCGAAAATACACCTCCTTGATCTTTTCCAATTTTTTAATTGAAAACCATTTTTACATTTAGATATATTTGGTCCTATTCTTCCCCCCCCCCCTCCAGTCAGTATTCAGATTCTCTTCTCTCTACCCACCCAACTTTAAGCTCTGTACAGGCTGGTTCTGTGTCAGCTTGACACAGGCTGGAGTTATCACAGAGAAAGGAGCTTCAGGTGAGGAAGTGCCTCCATGAGATCCAGCTATGGGGCATTTTCTCAATTAGTGATCAAGGGGGAGGGCCCATTATGGATGGTGCCATCCCTGGGATGGTAGTCTTGGGTTCTATAAGAGAGCAGGCTGAGCAAGCCAGGGGAAGCAAGCCAGTAAGGAACATCCCTCCATGGCCTCTGCATCAGCTCCTGCTTCCTGACCTGCTTGAGTTCCAGTCCTGACTTCCTTTGGTGATGAACAGCAGTGTGGGACTGTAAGCTGAGTAAACCCTTTCCTCCCCAACTTGTTTCTTTTTTCTTTTTCTTTCTTTCTTTCTTTCTTTTTTTTTTTTTTTTTTTTTTTTTTTTTTTTGGTTTTTTTTGGTTTTTTTTGGTTTTTTGAGACAGGGTTTCTCTGTATAGCCCTGGCTGTCCTGGAACTCACTCTGTAGACCAGGCTGGCCTCGAACTCAGAAATCCGCCTGCCTCTGCCTCCCAAGTGCTGGGATTACAGGCGTGCGCCACCATGCCCAGCCCCAACTTGCTTCTTGGTCATGGTGTTTGTGCAGGAATAGAAACCCTGACTAAGACACTTTCTTCCTCTTTCTTTTCTTTCTCTCCTCTTCCTCCTCTTCCACCTGCTTTTTCTTCTCTTCCTTCCTCTTCCTTTTTGTTTTCCTCCTCCTCCTCTTCCTCCTCCTCCTCCTCCTCCTCCTCCTCCTCCTCCTTTACCAGTATTATTTTGTCTTGCCTTAGGTCCTAGGATATCTAGTTTCAGGTCACCCATGCAGTGTTGAGTACGGATTCCGTGGATTGGGCCTTAAGTCGGGTCAGTGATTGGCTGCTTCCCTGAGCCACCACTGGCCTAGCAGATCTTGTAGATCGGGGCTTTGTGGCTGGCTTGTCTACATTTCTCTTCCCATACCACGCAGAGTACTTTCTGGTAACAAGGACACTGCAGCATAGGCGTGAGGGCTCTATGCAGACACCCGTTCAGCATCTCCACGTTCAGTGAGTTGTGTCGGTATTGTCTACAGCAATGAGGCCTGGCTTTAAGTTTGTCATAGGAGAGCAGCCTGTGGGCTTGGCAACAGCCTGGGTTGTTTTTCGGGGATTCTCATGGCTCCACTTTGGAACACTCAATTAAATGTAACCCAAGGCTGGTACTGGGGGCTTCATTTAGTGACAAGAGTCGGCCAGTGGGAACTCTAGCTCCCCCATTATTTGGAAATTTCATTTAGATCGCCTCATATATGCATGCACTTTAGGAGGTTTCTGCTAGGAGGTTTCCTATACTACCTCTCAATGCCCTTTAATTTTTGATGTCTCTCCCATATTCTCTCCCCTACCCCGCCCTCTCCCCATCCCCACTTGTTTGATCCTCTCATTCCTGACCCCACCCCCATCCATCCATTAAATATTAATTCTATTTCCATTTCCCTTTTTTTTATTTTCTATATTCTTTGTTTACATTTCAAATGCTTTCCCCTTTCCCAGTTCCCCCCTCACCATATGTCCCATAAGTCCTCTTCCCTCCACCCATTCCCCAATCACCCCATTTCCATGTCCTAATGAGACCTATCCGTGGTCCCTTCTAGTCCCTTACTCTACATAAACCTTCTGTGGTTAATTATCATTGCCTTCACAGCTAATGTCCACAAATAAGTGAATACGTAGCACCCCGTTTTCTTTATCCATTCTTCTGTTGAAGGTTGTTTCCAAAATTTCCGGTTATTATGAAGAGAGTGGCGGTGAGCATGGTTGAGCAAGTGTCCTGTGGTAGGATGAAGCATCCTTTAGGTCGGTGCCCAAGAGTGGTACAGCTGGGTCTTGAGGTAGATCTATTCTCATCTTCTTTGAGGAAGCGCCATATTGATTTCCACAGTGGTTGTCCAAGTGTACACTCCCACCAGCAATGGACGAGTGTTCCTCTTACTCCACATCTTCAACAGCAAGAGCTGTCACTTGTGTGGTTGATCCTAGGCATTCTGACAGATATAGGTATAGATATAGGATGGATTCTCAAAGTAGCTTTGACTTGCATTTCCCTGAAGGCTAAAGATGTTGAACATTTAAGTGATTCTCAGCCATCTGAAATCTCCTCTTTTGGGAATTTTGCTTAGATCTGTACCCCATTTTAAAAATTGAGTTATTTAGCTGGACGTGGTGGTGCATGCCTGTAATCCCAGCACTTGGGAGGCAGAGGCAGGCGGATTTCTGAGTTCGAGGCCAGCCTGGTCTACCGAGTGAATTCCAGGACAGCCAGGACCACACAGAGAAACCCTGTCTCGAAAAACAAAACAAACAAACAAAAAAAAATGAGTTATTTGTTTTCTTGATATCTTAGTTAGGGTTTCTATTGCTGTAAAGAGACACCATGACCAAGGCAGCTCTTGTTACAAGGAAAACCTGTAATTGGGGCTTGCTTACAGTTTCAGAGGTTCAGCCCATTTTCATCATGTCAGGAAGCATGGTGGCATGCAAGCCGACTTGGTGCTGGAGAAGGAGCTGATCTACATCTTGATCAGCACACTGCAGAAGAAGACTGTGTGTCACACTGGGCAGAGCTTGAGCATAGGAGACCTGAAAGCCCGCCCCCACAGTGACATACTTCTTCCAACAAGGCCACACCTCCTAATAGTGCCACTCCATATGGACCAAGCATTCAAAAGCACGAGTCTATGTGGGCCATTCTTGGTCAAACAAGGGCATTTGATATCTAGTTTCTTGAATTCTTTATATGTTTTGGAAATGAGCTCTTAGAGGGTTTTCCTTGGTTGAGTGCTGGGAATTGAACTCAGGACCTCTGGAAGAGCAGTCAGTGCTCTTAACAACCGAGCTATCACTCCAGCCCCCAAGAGGTGTTTCTACTTGGCTTCTGAAATGCCCCCCACAGGTTCACAGCCACATGCTCTGGAGGCTGATGAATCTTTAGTAGGCGAGTCCTAGATGAAAAGTCCTTGGGAGTGTGGCATCCCTCCACCTGTACTTCCTGCACTCCCTGGATGCAAAAAGCTACCACTTCCTGCTCCTGCCTCTATAGGCTGAGCCGAGACAAGCTTAAGTAGGACTTCATGCAGTAGTTCCTGTCCCCAAAGCCTGCGCCATTAAAGATCTCCCAGCCACCAAAGTCACCAATCCCATTTATATACTCTTGGGGCCACAAAGAAATGTCTGTAAGTGGTGAAGATGTCACCAACACCGATGGCCCCGCAGTGCTCCACCAGTTCCTACCCTCTGTGTGAATGTCCCAAGTCTGCTTGGGTGAGTTAACCCAATGGTTACCATATTACTATGCAGCTCTGAGAACAAGCTGCCTGGAGGCCTGAAGAAGTCTGCTCTGGAGGGAGCGACCGAGCAAAACCAGCTGGACCCAAAGTAGCCCCAGAGCCACCAGAGACAACCACTAACCTTATGACAATCCAGATGAGCCTGTGTGCTGACTGATACCTTCTGGGCCGTGACACTTGACGATTGCCCTGGTGACAACTGGAAAAAAACCATACATAGAGCTTAAAGGAGAGGCAATGCCTGGACTCCCCCGACTCTCCATAACATCCAGAAGAGGCGTGAGTATTTATTTTTTCTGGGGCTAGTCTGTCCTTCTACCTCATTTACATATGCATCTCCCGACCCTGACCCCAGGGGTTAGGAAGCTGATTTTTCAAGTTGGTCAAATATTATCGAAATCCCTTCCACTGCTCAGCTGGTGCTCAATCTCATGGCTGAACTCTGTCTTCCGAGATGGACAAAAGGACTCATCTGGGGTAAAGCCCACAGCCGTTCTTTTCCTAGGACCTTTCTACTGTCTATAGCTTCTCTCTGGGGTCAAGTGTCTTCCTTCTCCCCACAGACACCTGCTGTGTCTCCTCAGCTCCGCTGGCCCAAAACCAGGCTCTTTGAGTGACTCAAAATGACAGCTGTCATCGTGGCACTTGTCCCTGTTTTGTTGTTCCTGCAAATGTGGAAGTCACACAATTCCCAGCTCTCTAGACGCCCAAGCAGGGACTGAGATGAGATGATAGAGGACAGTGAGCCTTTTGTCTTTATTATTATTATTATTATTATTATTATTATTATTATTTTGGTTCTTCAAGATAGTGTTTCTCTGTGTAGCCCTGGCTGTCCTAGAACTCACTTTGTAGACCAGGCTGGCCTTGAACTCAGAAATCCGCCTGCCTCTGCCTCCCAAGTGCTGGGATTAAAGGCGTGCACCATTACCGCTCAGCTTGTCTTTATATTTTCAACAAGCTTTAGAACTGGACCGGGTATCCCTCTGCGATTTATCTAGATTCATGAGTCTAAACTGTAGATGAACCTGTCTCAGCATATAAATGTACAAGCCCATAAAATAAATAACATTTCCCTGGAACTGTATGGGACCCACATGAGGAAGCTTCCTCAGAATCACCTTGCTCAGAGTCACAAAGCTGACCTGGAAGAAGCCCGAGGCCACAGTGGTCTGAGGCAGAAAAAAGTTTAAAACTGGTTTGGAAAGAATGCATATCTGGAAAGATCAGAGGGTTTGTGATGGAAGGGTGAATGCACCTCACAAATACTAAAATACATCAAAGGTCATTGAAAACTCTTGTAGGTGCTGGGGAGATGAGCGGGTTAATGGAACAAAAAACAGTCTCTAGAAAAAGATATTGTGTGTGTGTGTGTGTGTGTGTGTGTGTGAATACACATACATATATTATAAACTGTATATATATGAGAACTTGATATATAATAAAGGTACCAATAAAAAACTCCATAGAAAGCCGGGCAGTGGTGGCACACGCCTTTAATCCCAGCACTGGGAGGCAGAGGCAGGTGGATTTCTGAGTCCAAGGCTAGCCTGGTCTACAGCATAAGTTCCAGGACAGCCAGGGCTACACAGAGAAGCTCTATCTCAAAAACAAACAAACAAACAAACAAACAAAAAAAACTCCATAGAAACTGACTTATTGAGTAAACAACCCCAAAGCTAACCTTACAGAGAAAAGACGTACGTATACACTACTTTTCAATAAAAGCAAACTCCAGATATACGAATCATAATATGTGATAAGTATATTTATTTACATTTATATAATAAATTTCGATTCCCCCAACATAATGTTTTTATTAATTGTTTTGGAACTTCATACAATAAACCCCCGATCACACTCAATCCCCATTCCTCTCAGGTGCCCCTCTACCCACCCACCCCCAAAAAATAACAGAAAAAAAGTTATATTTGTATTGATCATATCCTCATTGGATCCTGGTCAAACTTCCCTGCGGCCAGCCCTTTAAACAGTCCTGAGTCCTTCCCACCTCCACCCCAACACCCTTCAGACGCCGTCAACTGTGAAGAGCTACGCTCCGGCTTCTTCCGCACAGTTCTTAAGGATTCTCTTCAATGCTTCCATGTCTAGACTGTTTCTTGGGGAGTGGGGGAGGGGGAGGGAACAAGTTGGCACGGAAGCTCCCGTGTTTCTCATTCTTGAGAATCTGCAGTCATGGATTCTGCTGCAAAAGATGCCTCCTTGCCCAGAGAAGACAGCGGCCGCACCAGCCAACGTGGTTTCCCGCAGTAGCGCTGATCACAGGGGATTTCAAATGAGCCGCTTCCATCTCCGACACCTTGCCGCTGCCCAGAGCCAGGCTGATCCTGGAGTTAGGCTCCTGTAGAGCAAGCACCCGAGTCCGGGTGCCAGTGCCCAAGCCAGCACCCTGAGCGTGTCCATCAGGTTTGCGGCCCATGGGCAGCGCCACCTCCCCTGTTCTCCTGGTTCTCAGCAATGATGTGATCCTGTGTCCCGCAACATCCGCATCCACACCTGCCAGCACTACTGTGGCTCCAAGTTCCGCTTCTTTGCACTGTGCGTGCTGCGCGGTTACATCATCTTTTTTTGTCCAAATTTTAAAATATATATTTATTTATTTTTAAAGTTTTATTTTTATGTATTATTTATATGAGCGCACTGTTGCTGTCTTCAGACACCCCAGAAGAGGGCGTCAGATCCCATTACAGATGGTTGTGAGCCACCATGTGGTTGCTGGGACTTGAACTCAGGACCTCTGGAAGAGCAGTCAGTGCTTTTAACCGCCGAGCCATCTCTTCAGGCCCCAAATATCAAAATTTTTAAAGGAAAGAAAAATAAATCATCCAATTCTAAAAGATTTTCTTTTTTTGTTTTGTCTTAAGTCTGGGCCTAAGGAAGTCTTTTCTAACTAAAAGTGTTGTAAAGTCCAGAAACTTAGACTGCTAAATTTGTCTTTCTAAAACTTAAAATTCTGGGGTGGGGGTGAGGGGGTGGGGAGACCGTCTTGGAGACAGGGGGGAGGAGAAAGGAGAAGAGGAACTGTGGGAGGGCGGACCAGGAGGGACATAATGACTAGACTCTAAAAAAATAAAATAAAAAGTTACTAATAAAAACCATGCCACAGCCGGGCGTGGTGGCGCACGCCTTTAATCCCAGCACTTGGGAGGCAGAGGCAGGCGGATTTCTGAGTTCGAGGCCAGCCTGGTCTACAGAGTGAGTTCCAGGACAGCCAGAGCTACACAGAGAAACCCTGTCTCGAAAAAACAAAAAAAATAAAAAAAAAAATACTAATAAAAACCATGCCACAAACTGAAAAAAATAAAAACAAACAAACAAAACAAAAAACAAAAAAAACAAAAAGATTCGTAAAATCTTTCACTATGGCCCAAATAAATCTAAAAGTGTTTATTCCCTAAATACAGAGAGAGAGAGAGAGAGAGAGAGAGAGACAGAGACAGAGACAGAGACAGAGACAGAGACAGAGACAGAGAGAAGAATTTTGGCCATGTAAACATTTAGGACACCATGAGCATTTGCATCCTCTATTACAAAGTTCAACGGATCATGTTTAGATAGTTCTTTCAAATCATTAAGAATTTAACAAGCACTTCCGTGAAAAAGAAGTCAAAGATATGAAGTAAGGGCAGAGTTGAACCAAACGTATAGGGGAGGATCCTCCTCGCTGCTTGAGTCTGTCTCCTAGGACTGTAACCAAGTACCACGGGCCAAATGACTCAAAACAAAACAAAACAAAGCAAAACAATGCAGTCTTACAGTTCTGCGGGCTAGAAGCAAAACTTAAGGTGATGGCGGGAAGTCCTTTTTAAGCCTGCCAGGGAGGACCCGGCTTCCTCTAGCTTCTGATGATCTGGGGCTCATCATTCCAGTCTCTCCGCTGTACCTCCCTGTGTGTCTGAGCCCCCCCCCCAACCCCGCCATCTTCCGTTGTGCCAGTCTGTACAACTGTCCTCCATCCTGGACTGCCCATCTAGAGACACGCTGGCAATACGTTCTGGATGCTACTTTTATTAATTTCCCTAATAAGTTCCTCATATACGTGGAAAGGTTACATTAAAAGTGCATCATTATTATTAATCAAATCACCGTGTAACATAAGAAACTATTAAAGGCTCTCTGTTCATCAAGCAAGGACTGTTAGTGTGGCGGCTTAAATAAGAATGTTCCCGATAGCTTACCATACTGGAGGATTTGGGGCCCCAGTTGGTGGCACTGTTTGAGGGAGGTTTAGGAAATGTGGCTTTTCTGGAGGAAGTACGTCATGGGGACGGTGCTTTGAGAGTTAAAATCCTCCAGTCACTTCCAGTTCTGTCCGTCTTTGTCTGTCTGTCTGTGTCTGTGTCTCTGTCTGTTTCTGTCTGTCACTGTGTCTGTGTGTCTGTTTGTGTCTGTCTCTATCTGTCTCTGTCTTTCTCTGTGTGTGTGTGTGTGTGCTTTGTGTGTGTGTGTGCTTTGTGTGTGTGTGTGCTTTGTGTGTGTGTGTGTGCTGTGTGTGTGTGCACTTTGTGTGTGTGTGTGCTGTGTGTGTGTGTGCACTTTGTGTGTGTGTGTGTGTGTGTGTGTGTGGTGTGTGTGTGTGTGTGTGTGTGTGTGTGTGTGTCTGGCTGACCACGCTCTGTTGCCATGCCTGCCCGCTGCCTCTCCTCAGCCATTATGGACCCTAACCGTCTGGAACCATAATCCCTCTGAACACTTCTTTTTTCTTTAAGTTGTCTTGCTTGTGTTAATCACAGCAACAGAGAAGTAAACTCAGAATGGAAAGCCATGTGCTTGCCCATCCCTGTTGACGCTCATTTAGAAACAGCCCGGCTATCCTGCCCCATGGAAAGGTAGGTTGGGAAATCTCATTAACACAAAATGCTAGTTGACAACTTCAGAGCAGCGCTGGTTACTATGGGGATGGGGAGGCAGGGTTGCCACGGTGCTAGTCAGCTAATTTGCCAAACGTTATTTATAAATGGGATATCGCCACTTTCTAACCTACTTTCTTTCTGCTTGGCAATCTGTTCAGGATTACACTTTTATAAACTCGACCTAATGAGCTCTTTAAACAAATGGGGGAAGCTATAAAACTAGTGTATTGCTATTGCTAATCAAAGCATCATTATAGAAACACACACACACACACACACACACACACACACACACACACGTCAGTAAATGCCCAAGGTCCTCTTTCTAGCTGAAATGGAATGGGCTTTGGACAGAACATTCCTACGAGGCACAGGGGAAATGCGGCTTTGGGGACAAGGCAAGCTAAACCTTTACAGGAGGTTACCACCACAGCAAAATGAGACCTCAGTATCAGACTTCTATACTGGATAAGAATTCGTGTATAGGATTCGCGATTAGGATGCAAAGAGAAAAGCAGGGCGGGAGGTTTAAGAGCCAGAGGGTCGGGACAGCTGCAGCTGTGGTGTCTTCTCGCTAAGATAGGACAACTCCCGCCAGTGAAATCACAAAGTATGGTTGCTCAAGCCGGACCTGCATAAGGACACCAGTTGGCATGCCGATGTGGACTAAGCAGAGAGAATTACAAAGTGCCCCGCCTCTCTGTAAAGAGCTACAATCAATGGCTGCTGGGAGACAGTGTTTGTCCTTCAAGGGTGAGCTCCCTGATAGGTTATACAGTCCCAAATGTTCAGCCCTAAACGCATGTACATATGACCGACATCATATGGAGATGTGTGTGTGTAAGAGTAAGAAGTCATGAATTTGAGAGGGAGGAGAGAGAGAAAGCCGTGGAAATGATGTAAATACAGTACTTGTATATGAAATTCTCAAAATGATTTAAGAATCAGATAAATTAGGGGGCTGGAGAGATAGATGGTTCAGAGGCTGAGAGCACTGGCTGCTCTTCCAGAGGTCCTGAGTTCGATTCCCAGCAACCACATGGTGGCTCACAACCATCTGTAATGGGATCTGATGCCCTCTTCTGGCCTGCAGACATACATGCAGGCAGAATGCTGTATACATAAATAAATCTGAAAAAAAAAAAAAGATTAGCACACCCCTACTCTTTCTACAGAAGTTTACGGGAGGCGGTAGGTAAAACAGCCGTGGAATAGTTCAAAAGAGCCCACATTTAGGCCAGAGCTCAGCCAGCCCAACCCCAAACAGAAACGAGCCTACCATACTGACTACAGAATCTGAAGTTAGCCACGCCCACTCTGGCCTTCTTTCTTTCTCGGTGGTGAGAATCGCAGCCCTTTGGGGTTTTTATAAGGGTTTAGTCGATGAAGTCTTTGGAAGCTGTTGGCAAACTAGAAGCCACACTCGCTTGCTTGCTTGCTAGCTCATTCATTCAACCGTGCCACACATGCATAATTCTAGGCTCCGGGGTTGCATGAGAGGTAAATTCACACCCACGGAGCTTCTGTTACAAAGAGGGGAACTCAGCGACTAACTTTGAGCCGTATATCAACGTGAGATACAGAAAGACATACGTATGTCGAAGATGCACTCACAATGTGCTGTTAACTATACAATGCAGTGAGGAGCCCCGGAGGAGAAATTAAAATCAAGTAGGCTAACGGGATAACCGTTCCCTTTAGGGTGTTGGGCTGGGCTATAAATGGCACCGAGTTTGTCACTGGTGGGTGTGGCTGGGAATCTTATTCCTGTCTGGGAAGGAGGCTCCAGGCAGAGGGAAATGGGTGGAGAGCCCTGCACGCTATGGCAAGAGGGAAGCGCAGTAGCAGAGGTTGGACAAGAGGGGGCGCCTTTGAGGCCACGGTAAATTCTTTGGCTTTTCCTTCCAATGAAATAAGTATGGCAGGGTTTTAGAGGCTCAACATCACCCAGCATCTGACTCGGGCATGTCTTCTCCATCTAGTAGGGAAGTAGACCGACACGGGGGAGGGGCACTGGAGGCCACGCTGCAGTCCACGTGAGAGGAGGAGGGTTTGTCTGACCCGAGGTGTTGGTAAAGCAGGTGAGGACTGGGGTGCAGTAGAGGGAAGGCCAACAGGGCTTCCTGGGGGGCTCGGTGTGCTTTTGGGAGACGAAGTGGAGGCTGGGTGGTTCCAAAGGTTCTATCAGAGGCACCTCAAGAAGGAAGTTTGCTCTCTGAGCTGGGGGGGGGGGGGGAGGGAAGGGAAGGGGTAGTAGGACTGGTAACCAGGGTTCAGTCTAGAATGGCAGACGGTACATGTGTGATTCCGTCATATTGAGTATATTCTGAACAAGGTGACCAGAGCTGTTCACTCCCTCACATTCTCGCTTCCCACGAGGTCACGTGGTTATCAGTTACCAACACCTGTAAAGGGAGGAGTGGAGAAAGGGGGAGCCTCTTGCCCATAGGAGCTCCAGTTACACATCCTGACCCTGACAGTGGGCACCAGAGCCTCCGTCCTGGGTAGAACTCAGCAACGCGGGCTGCTCCCCACAAGAAAACACGCAGTTTTCTTCTTGTGGCATCCCTCTGGTCATTTAAAACTGTTCCAAAAGGCTGAGTGGACACGATTCCAATCAGTAAAGGGGTCCCTGAAAGTTCTCACCGCCTGCTACCATGAGCTGGAGACGAAGATCAAGCTCTGCTTTGGGAAGATTAGAAACATCCCAGGATAGCAGGTAAGGAAAAGTTGCTTTTGTGTGTGTGTGTGTGTGTGTGTGTGTGTGTGTGTATAAAATGCTCACAAAGTTTTTTAGCTTGGTGTATATAGATAGGCCTGGATCTGGTTACTGTAAACACAAGCTGTGTAGGTAAGGTAATTGTGTTGTCAAGGAAGATGGAGGGACATTTGTCCCATTGTCACCATGACCAACTCCCCCTCGGCCTGGCAAGAACAATAGGCACAGCAAGCTTCCAGTCTGTGTGTTTAACTGGCTGTTGCTAGGGAGTTCTTCTTCATAATCAGACCCTCCATCTTGATAATTTAATTGCACACGCGCCCACGCGCGCACGCGCGCGCGCGCACACACACACACACACACACACACACACACCTGAATTTGAGTCAATTGTGAAAATAAGACTTTTGGTTAATGCAAAATTAAAGCTCCTTCAGAGGCATTAATTAGAGAGAGAATACGACTGAGGAAGTGGGAGGCTGCCCTGAACGCTGCAGCTGCAGTGGTCGTGACATCAGGAGCTCCTTACTCACAGCACTAAGGGTCTCTGTGGAGAGTTTTACTTCTGAGTGCTTTCTATGTCAGTGTCTAATCTTCTCTAGACCACAACAAGGATTCTGCTACTCCTCTTTCTCCTCCTCCTCTTTCGTCCCCTCTTCCCCCTCCTCCCCTTCCTCCTCTTCTCACATGGCCCCATCATGAGTCTTTAACACATTCACAGGAAAATTAGTTCTAGAATATTCCCCAGCCTCCGCAGCCCAGCCTCCTCACTTCCCAGGGGTTGATGATGAAAGGCTTCTGGAAAGCCTTTAAGAACCTGGGAGTGAATGCCTGTAAGTCTAACACCCCAGGGGCAGAAGCTAGAGGGTCTTGAGTCTGAGACCAGTTTGAGACATACAAGATCCTGTTTGCAAACACTATGAAACTTTGAAATAGGAACCCGATCCATGTCTCCTGAGGTAACACACTCGTGTGGAAGGAAAATGGTTGTTCTGACTGTTGCAACCATAATATTAGGTTATCGGCGAGACTGCCAACGACATACCTAAAGCAACAAGCAACTGCTGTTTCTCGAAATGAAATGAAATGAAATGAAATGAAATGAAATGAAATGAACCACTGAATGGCGGCTGCACACCCCCTAGTCCTGTGAAGCCACAAGAACAAGCTTTGGAGCCACCACGCCTAAACATTTAGAAACATGCTCATCCCCCAACAGCCATGAGGGCGTACGGGGCAAGACAGACGCAGAGGCGTCTCCATCTGAATTCAGTGAAGAGATGTTTCTCCTTTTCGTCTCAGAGACAGCAATCTTACCCATAAGGCACTTTGTAGGTGTCCACTCAAATACGATTAGCCAAAGCTCAGTCACATGGTCATGTCTAAAATGAGATCCAAACAAATAAGTATAGTTGTAGCTGATCCTTGACTGTGGTTCTGAGCCTGGGAAGGCACCATTCCCCTCCTGAGGGCAATGACCCAACGCTGAAGCAGAAATGGAGTTTATAAGCCGGAGAAGGTAGGGATGACGCTGGCTGGGAAGGCAGGCTCCTGTCTCCCCGACGCCGCTGTCTTGCTTTCCTCTCTTCTAGCTGTTCCGTGGTCCTTAGTCCATCTTCCTCTGCACACTGTTTAACTACAGGGACTTCTAAGGTTCACGCCAGGCCACCTTGCGCTCTCCTCTCCGCAGTCTGCTTGGGAGGCTCCTCCAATCCTCCGGTGTCGGGTGGTATCTGCTCTTCTAGGGTCCCTCTCCTTCCACAATGATTCTTCAGCTCTACCCTCTCCTAAGACATCCAGCCGTCCGCATGGCTTCTCTGCTTTCACATGTAAGCTACACCTCTGATACAGCACATCCGCAAGCATGGCTTTCTTTAAAAAAAAATATTTTATATTCCCCAAACCAGTGACATCTTAGTGTTTTAATAAATAGTAAGTGTGGTAGTTTGAGGCTGACTTGCATGATTCTGGAGTTTGAATACTTGGTCCCTACTTGGTGTCACCGTCTGGGGAGGCTTAGGGGAGAAGGTGTGGCCATGTGGGAGAAGGTATGTCACTGGGGGAGGGCTTTGAGGTTTCAAAACCTCCCACATTCCCAGCTGGCTCTCTCTGATTCATGTTTGGGGCTCAAGTGTTCTTTCCCGTCATATCCCTCAGCCTCGGTTCTGAGCCTGGGAAGACACCGTTCCAGAACCAGAAACCCCAGAGAAGCTCTTCCTTCCACAAGCCGGCCTGGCCCTGGGGTTTTATCACAGCAACAGAAATGTACAATAAGTTTACCCAACGCTAAGTCCTGAGTTTTCCTTACAGATCTTGCCTACCCTCTTTTCCTTTGTTCAATGTGATAGATATTTAATACGCTATTCTGGGGGCCACAGTCTATAGTAGAAATTCCATAATATCTGTCAGAAATTGATTAAATGCACCTGTATCAGCCACACTTTGACCGAGGAGTGGAAAGATGAAGGATAAAAAAAAAGCACAAGTTTAATACGCTGGAATTCTGTAGACATGTACACTCCGAGATGGAAGTTGGTATTTAGGTAACTTCTGAGGGTTTAAAGCAAGCCATTCTGCTCACAGCAGCGTACTGTTCATCGGTGGCACCAGCTCAAGAGGACACTCCTTGGCCTCATCACCTCGTGGTCTAGAAGATCGTACCAGGAGCATGCGCAGGACTGTTTCGTGTGATATTAAAACAACAACAACAACAACAACCGACGTTATCGCCGCTACTCCCCGGGCCTGGCGGGCTTGCCGCCTCCGTAGCTAACCCCACGCAGCATCCCCTCAACGTTTCGAGGTTGGATTGTCTCGGAACCCGCTCACATTCCCAGTCATCTAACCCCCACGGCTAGCTGCTGCCAAACCGATTCGTGATACCAAATTGCAAACCCACGCTCCGCCACGGTTACCTTTCCCTGGAGCTCGGTTGGATCGCTGCAGAATGGAAAGCACCAGACAATCGCTGGGCTGGATCCTCATGGGTTTCACCACCAGAACTACCAGTCCTCAGCCTACATCCTGTCTGCCTTGCTCCCACCATCCAAAAGATAGTTCCCTCCTCCTGCCTCCCCTTCCTCTCTCGGACCCGGAAGTCCCGCCTCCTCCTCACCCCATGATTGGCTTCCTGTCGTCTTTATTATCTAATCAATTAAGGGAAAATTCCTCTACAAGAACCAAGCTAATCATTATACCTCAAACCAGGAGCAGAGAGCCAGGGCCGGATTCTTCTGTTCCATTTTGCTCTCTGTAAGGGGTCACCTGTGAACTACCCCATGCCTCTATGACTAAAGATTCCACAACACTTATCATTGCCCTGCTGTAGATGGGACCTTTGGGGACAAACCCTACTCAAACCATCCCACGGATGACCCTAATATTAGACAGGTCGGGGACAATGTTCATCAGCTGCTGCCTGTCAACAAGCACCCACAAAACCTTGGCTGCATTCAGCAGTGCGTGCGATCCTGAGCTTGGCAGGAGTGTCTAACTCCTCTAGGCTGGGGAACTCTCCAAGGAGAGCCCTGGCGGCTGGATTTGGTGGGGATGGTGGCTGTCCGCCATGTGTTCGTTTGGGGTTCCTAGGCAAGCTGTTCTCATGGGCATGACAGACGCACTGCAGGACAACTCCTTTAAAGCCTCCTCTAGAATTGGCTCTCCGCCACATTGTCAAATTAGTCAAAGTGAGCTGCTAAGCCAAGGCCACGGTCAAGGGGGCAACACATGACGCCTTTCATGGAAGGGCACGCAGCGTTACTGGCAAGGGCCGTGGGCAGAGCGAAGGTGAGGGAATTGGGGCGAGGATACCTCAGTCTGCCCAGGGATGTGCAGCATGCTAACGACAACAGAAGAGAAAGCCCAGCAAGGGGGAGGCCTGGGCAGACCTGCAGTGCCCCCTTCCACAGCTGCATCTCATTATAGTTCAAACTACACCCTGCAGTCCGTTTAGAATAGGTTGCCCCATGCGGGCTCCGTCCCGCCCCGATCCATTTGTTATTTATTCAGTGATGCTGGACGGCTCTCTAGGCGGGCACTCTGGCTGTGGATTCCTCTGGTGTGGTTGTTATGGGAAACATTTCATTTCACATCTGCTGGTGCAATTTGCTGTCTCTCAACTAAAAGGATGTGGTAGAAAAAAAAAAAAAGGAAATTCATACTCTGTTGGGCTGTAAAGGATAATGATTAATTTATTCCGAGCTATATACAAATCAGACTATCGTCTTTCAGACAGAATCAATAATACAATTTTAAGCCCACACACATTTACAAATGCTAGCACTCCAGCGCAGCTGGGTTGCCATGGGCAACCAGGGCACGCCCGCTCAGGATCTGAAGCAGGCTGCTGTCTCCCAGCCTTGCAAGCACATTCGGCAGACAGAATTCCAGGGAGCCCAGGGCACCCGTGTTGGCTCTGATCTGGCCGCCGCACAAATGCACCCCTGTGATGATTTGGATTAGCTCTTGTCTGAACTGCTCAGCTCTCTTTATGCTCCTGCTTGCACCAGCTTTCTTTGACATACTTTGAGTCTGCGGCTCTGTGGACTGGGCATGCGCAGAGGGTAGCTAGGACAGCCTTGGGAGGCCAGAAGGCAGAAGAGAACAGGTAGAGATGGCTCAGGCGCCCAGTGTAGCCTCAGTCGAGCTCAGCGAGGCAGGCTTGTTGCTAACTAGAAAGCAGGGCCAGTGGGGACCATGGTATGACTGATACCCCTAAGCAAAACCTTTCCATAGGTTACCTGATCTGTCTTTTGACTCTTAAGACAAGGAGGAATGGGATAACAAACTCCATTTGCCTTGCTGGGCAGTAAGAGAAAACGTTCCTTCTAGTACATATTTACCAAAAAATCAACAAGCAAGATCTTGCACTGTAGGTTAAGCAGGGGCCCAGTGGATATTATTCTAAGTACAAATTCCTAAAGGGCTCCGTGCTTCAGAAGAGAAGTCTACAAACCATCGCTGTCTCTGTTTCCTCTCTGCAAACCCTTTCTGGGAGAACCAGCCATCCAAGGTTCCACTGGGGATCCTGTGACACTGTGGCAAAATGAACTGTAACTAGGGTTATTGTTTAAACATGCCGTCAGCCGGGGGGCGGGGGGTGGCACACGCCTGTAATCCCAGCACTTGGGAGATAGAGGCAGGCAGGTTTTTGAGTTCCAGGCCAGCCTGGTCTACAGAGTGAGTTCCGGGACAGCCAGGGCTATACAGAGAAACCCTGTCTCGAAAAAAACAAATCCAAACAAAACAACAAAAAAAGATAAACATGCTGTCGTTTATATCTAATTACCATGCACTACAATAAAAATTATGAGATATATGTCATATCCACTTTGATTTGATATGTTGATTTATTTAGTCACAACCCTTCACTGGCACAGAATGTTGCCTTGACCCATCCTCAGGTCCTCATCATTTTCCGTCAGAACAGGGAGAAGGGCTCTGCTTACACTTCCTGTCTTGGTCAAGCACAGTAGAGACTCTGCTCCCACCCCACCCCACCCCACAAAAGCAGTTCCTGAATTTGAGAGTCGTACCTCCAGTTGTGGCTGTCCAGGCTATTCAGAGTGTTGCACAAGCCAGGTTAGGTGGACCCCAGAGTTCTTCAGAGTCCCCCAAAGGACCTGTGTCTATGTGGTGTTCGTGCAGCATCCTGAACCCAGCAGCTACCCTGGGGGCGCCCGTGCTGCTTCGAGCTCAGACTTCGCCGGCAAGGCCTCGATCCTCAGGGGCGCCCAGCCTTCAGAGTGTGGAGCCCCCCATCTGGCTGCGGGAATGCTTCACTCCAGAAAGAATGCGCAGCCGCTCCGTCAGCACCCGAGAGCCGGTGCACAAGAGGACGCCTCCGCGCACTGCGGACCCGGCCCAGAGCCCGGGGGCTGAAAAGGTAAGGAAGCAGAGAGCAGGCTGCACCCTCGCGCCCAGGCAAGCCTATAGCAGACATCTGAGGCTGGACTCCACAGGCATGCCGGGAATTCACTTACCGCCAGAGACACAGCGAAACCTTGGGCCACATTCAGGTCCCTCCGCATCAGCTTGGAACCCACCGCTTTGCTGTTGGAACACCCCTAGGGACCCCAGGGCCCAGGTGTCCTCTACATCTCTTTTCTCTATCCTTCAGATGCCCACCCACAGTCTTCAGAGGCCCAGCTCCATTCTAGCAACTAAGCTGTCCCCAGCTAGAGGCTCACCCGAGCTGGTAAAATTTTAAGTGCAGTCTAACCTTCACCAGGACACTGTGCCATGCCTCATGGCGGAGAGCTAGAACCAACTCAGCTTGCAGGATGGTGGCTTCATTGAGGGCCCTTTAAAAAGCTAAGATGAAGCCGGGTGGTCGTGGCGCACGCCTTTAATCCCAGCCCTTGGGAGGCAGAGGCAGGCGGATTTCTTTTTTTTTTTTTTTTTTTTTTTGGTTTTTCCGAGACAGGGTTTCTCTGTGTAGTCCTGGCTGTCCTGGAACTCACTCTGTAGACCAGGCTGGCCTCGAACTCAGAAATCCGCCTGCCTCTGCCTCCCAAGTGCTGGGATTACAGGCGTGTGCCACCATGCCCGGCTAGCAGGCGGATTTCTGAGTTCGAGGCCAGCCCGGTCTACAGAGTGAGTTCCAAGATAGTCAGGGCTACACAGAGAAACCCTATCTCGAAAAACAAAAACAAAAACAAAAAAACAAGGAAAAAAAAAAAAGCTAAGATGAGGAACACCATAAGCTCTAGAGACTCTCCCCCTGGGTTGACACCAAAAGAATTGGAGGAAGGTTCTAAAGAGGGAGATGCATCCCCACCAACACAGAACCATTTCACCGTAACTGACAGATGCAGATGGCAAAGCCTTGAGCTGTTGCTTAGGACACTGGGGTTTAGGTTTGTTTGGTTTTTACCATGTCAGAAGTATGATAGGCTTTGAAACTCTCGGTGGTAGGTAGGGGTGGGATGGGGGTAGGGCTGTGTTGCTAAAAGACCCCCGAATCGGGGAGACCCTCGCTCTAGTCTCGGGATAAGGCGACACCCCAGAAATTCACAAGAGACCATCTTGCTGCAATCACATGAGGTTTATTCAGGGGAGACCAGTGCACTGGGGCCGAGCTCGTGACTCACGCAGGGGCAGAGGAGTTCGACCCCGAACAACTGAAGTCAGGAGTTTTTAAAGGGGAAAATCATAAGGCAGGGGGCGGAGGACAAAAAATCATGAGGTAAGGGGTAGAGGGTAAAGAAAATCACAAGGCGCGATGGGTGGGTCACAAGGCAAGGGGTGGAGAAGAGGAATTCGGGCAACAGTTTATGCCTCAAGGAAGGTTTAGATTTTATCTCGAACAGCTACCCTGGGGACAATGTATAGTTGAACATTGAGCAGAGTACTGGGTGGGTCAAGGATGGGTTCCTGGAACAGGGTGTGTTACTTTTCTCAAGCCCAAATCAGAAAGACGAGTTACCTTGTGCTGAGCTGAAAGCAGAAAAAATTTACTCTGTGCTAAGCTTGGTTGCTAGGGGTCTAAAAACATTGAGTTAGGGTCTCTCATTGCAACTGTACTTGTCCAGCAAGAAATGGCGCAACACCGAGGACCTTCTTAACAGCACTTTATTTAGGAATACCTTGATGATGATAAAACGGGGAGCCAAACGGGGAGACAAAGAATGAGCTGCCTTATATCTCTGAGCGGTTGCCACCTAGGTCTCTGTGCCTAGTTCTTGCCTCAGGATAGGCTACATGAGGAATCTCCTCATTAGCATACTGTTGGACTAGAACTACTTGAGTCAGTGTGCTTATCAATACGCCTGTACCAAGTTGTTTACCAGGATTAGGGCCGGAAACCAGCGCCATCTTGTAATGGCAAAACATTTTGGCTTGCTACAGGGGTGGGGACAGGGGTGAAGGTTCAAGGTGCTATGGGCTGATGGGCTGATGCCACTGCAGAACAAGACAGATGACCTAAAAATGGCCTGGATTTAAATCCACTGTGGGACAACAAGCACACAGGAGCTATTTTAATGTTATGGTAGAACAGACACGAGCCAGAGTTACTCATAGGGCAGAATATTGGCTTTGGATGTAGGAAAAGAAGATGTCGTCAGACTAGACACATCTTCACTGACAGATGGCAGCAAAAAGCACAGGAGAAAGTAGACAGGAAGGCTTGCCCAAGTGTGAACTGGCCCAGGTTTATGACTAAGGACCTGCCTATGTGTGAACTGGCCCAGTTTTATGACTAAGGATCTGCCCAAGTGTGAACTGGTCCAGGCTTATGACTAAGGACCTGCCCAAGTGTGAACTGGCCCAGGTTTATGACTAAGGACCTGCCCAAGTGTGAACTGGCCCAGGCTAATGACTAAGGACCTGCCTATGTGTGAACTGGCCCAGTTTTATGACTAAGGATCTGCCCAAGTGTGAACTGGTCCAGGCTTATGACTAAGGACCTGCCCAAGTGTGAACTGGCCCAGGCTTAATGACTAAGGAAGGACCTGTCTATGTGTGAACTGGCCCAGGTTTATGACTAAGGACCTGCCCAAGTGTGAACTGGTCCAGGCTTATGACTAAAGACCTGCCCATGTATGAACTGGCCTAGGTTTATGACTAAGGACTTGCCCATGTGTGAACTGGCCCAGATTCGTGAGTTGGGACACCAGATTCATCTCTGAGAAGCCCAAACTTGCTTCCATCAACTTAGATCAACTTCTTCATATTGCACATGACCCTCCTTCACATCTCAATCCCACGAAACTTGTAGGCGTTTCACTCTCAGTCCTTTGAAGACACTGTCATTGTTCAGCAAGCCTATGTATGTAAGTAACTAGAAGCATGATAGCTCCTAGACTATCTGTCACCGGTAGTGGAGAGACCTGTAAAGATGGGGACCATTCCACATGCAGCTGAAGCATTCATGGTATTCCACTGTCTGCTTCTGCTGCTGTAAGGAAGCACTAGGCACTGGGCAATTTATGAAGAGGTTTCTTTGGCTCACAATTGTGGTGGCTGAAAAAACTCAGGTATCTTGCATCTGGAGAGATCAAGCTGATTGCATATGCCATGGCTGGTAAAAAGCAGCAGGTGGCATGCAGAAGTGATACTTCATTCTCTCTCTCTCTAAAACTAATCAAATCATGTGAGCATCCCTCCACCCCTTTCCAACAGGCCCCACTCTTAAAGGGTCCACAGCCCAAATCCCAGCACACATGCCTCTGACATAAGGATTGTATCCAGACCATGGTGTCCTCTTATTCGGTCTGTCAGTTTCAGCGGTGACACATGGAGCTAGATTTTTAAAGGTAAAAAGAATTAGGTCAGGTAGGAGAGATGGCTCAGCAGTTAAGAGCACTGACTACTCTTCTGAAGGTCCGGAGTTCAAATCCCAGCAACCACATGGTGGCTTACAACCATCCATAATGAGATCTGACGCCATCTTCTAGTGTGTCTGAAGTCAGCTACAGTGTACTCACATATAACAATAAATAACTCTTTAAAATTAAAAAAAAAAAAAAAATAAAGAGCCAGGTCAATTTTCCTTCCTCAGAGAGAAAACCAAAAGCATGAAATCATTTCAGCTCACTCCTCCTGTGTCTTCTGAGTATCCACAAACTGAGACTCCATCTGAGGCACCTGCCCTCCTCCTTCTGAGCCTCACCTAGGCGGTCTTGCAGACTCTGAACAGTCTTGGTCCTGAGGGTAGGTCTGTCAGGGTCTGGTCAGCCAGTCAGCCACCATGGCCAGTGCTGCCAAAGACTCATTCATTAGTCACAACTAGGTCTAGTTACTCATAGAATGTTCCCTGAAGGGGACAGCCATGGCTGTATCTCTGAGATCTTGAAAGAGAAAGATCAGATCCATGAGGTGGGGGAAGGGGCTTAGCGGCAAACCCGGGAAGCCTGTAGCTGTTTCTTTTCAACATTTTTAAAGTACCTATTTATACCCATTATTTAGAACTACGAGGTCCATGTAACATAGCAAAGTCTTCTGACAGAGAGTTCTGTGACTTCCAAACTGCAGGTCCTGACCCGCCACTGGGTCATGACATCAGTTTAGTAGACAATGAACCCAACTTAGAGAAAGGAAAATGAAATAGAATTGGGCTCAAGATCAAACAGTGCCTCAAACACACTTAAGATAAGTACATTTCGAAACTGTTACATGTGTGCAACATTGTGTGTTCTGGTTTGCACACACATACATACCCATGGAGGGAGTAGCATTCCAGATCTGTGATGGAATCAGAGATTACCGTGCCTTAATAGATGTGTACTAGCTATCTACTACCTCGGTAACGCTGTGTAACAAGCACAAACTCTCAAGGGCACAGGAAGCTCTGCTTTCTCACAGGCCTGAGTCAGTCAGAGAGTTCTGTTCTCTGATTGGCTGACTCGCATATTTGGGAAACAGCAAAACTACAGGCTGCTCTAAGAGGCATGTGGTGGAGGTAACCTGGGCAGTCTGGCCTACTGTGCATGTGTAGCTTCTTCTGGTAGAACTTTGTTTTTTGCAGTGATAACATGAGCTGGAGGCCAGGTGTTCTAACAGCTACCCCCGAGATCGTGTAAAGCACTTAGCACAAGACACACAGGAAACTCAGCCATGGTTAGACAGCAGGGGAAGGGATGGCGGAGCCTATGAGAATTATCTTTACACTGAAGCCACTTTACTGATTTTCTGACATCTAATAGGTTTAATTTGGGGGGGGGGGGTTGGCTGAATTTGTTTGTTTCTGTGTAGCCCTGACTAGCCTTGAACACCTGACCCTCCAATCTCAACCTCCTCAAAGCAAGAGAGTCTTTTGTTGTTGTTGGTGGGTTTTTTTTGTTTTTGTTTTTGTTTTTTGTTTTTTGTTTTTTGTTTTTTTTTGTTTTTTCAAGACAGGGTTTCTCTGTGTAGTCCTGGCTGTCCTGGAACTCACTCTGTAGACCAGGCTGGCCTCGAACTCAGAAATCCGCCTGCCTCTGCCTCCCAAGTGCTGGGATTACAGGCGTGTGCCACCACCGCCCGGCCCAAGGCAGTTGTTTTTAAAATTCTTGTAAGACCCGAAAGAAAAACGGTGGCACCCCAGTGCCCCACACCTTGGAAGGCGTCACCCCATTCACTCATGAGAAGTAATCTTGATGCAAATAGCAGGAGGATTTTTATTCCAGAGCTCTGGGGTCACACCCATTCCCCATACCGGGTAGATGACAGTGAACACCGGGTGCAGAAACAGGACTGCTTTTATAGATTTACAGCAAAGCCCGCCTAACACAAGCCACTCCATAGCTTCCAAGCCAATCAGTTTAAATTATCTGAGCCCAAGCTTTCTGAGAACCAATCAGTTTCCTATAGAAGCCAGATAAACTAGTTAAGTCATTTCCACTTACGTGGCCGCCACGCACAGGGTCATGCCAGGGTTACACACAGTGTCACATACGTATTTCCCATTATGGGGCCCGGCGCATCTGCAGCAGTGACCTTGCTGACCCAGCAGTGTCTGCCCTTGCCTCAGCTTCTCCACAGGAGGCGAGGCGGGAAAGGACGCTAGGGACCTTTCCAGCCTGCAGCCCTCATCCTTTCATCCTCATATCCTTGTGATTTTGAAAGGCCTTAGCACACGGCCTCACTCACATGATAATTTAAAAATAAGAGAAGATGTTTTCATGATTGCTGTGACAAAGCACCATAAAAGGGAGAGAGGCCCATTTTGGCTCCCATGGCCAGGAGTTTTGGCTCAAGGCTAGTCTAACCGGCTCTGCCTGTTGCTTTGGGTCCATGGAATCAAAGCCCACTGTAGAGGGAGTGTGTGTGTGTGTGTGTGTGTGTGTGTGTGTGTGTGTTTGTGGTAGAGGAGTCCCGACCACCTCGTGGTGGCATCTGGGAGGCAAAGAGAGAGACCAGAGGGGGCCAGATTCTCAACACTCCTTTCAAGACAAAGTCCCTAACACCTGAACTTCCTCCCACTAAGCCCACCCTTAGATGCCCCACCAACTCCCAAGAGTGCACCAGGCTTGGGACTAAGACTCTAACACCTTGGCCTTTGGGAAATACTTCAGTTTATTGGAACAATCATAATTCCATGGAGCTTGTCCTCTTTAGGACCTGCCTCCTCCTCCTCCTCCTCCTCCTCCTCCTCCTCCTCCTCCTCCTCCTCCTTCTTCTTCTTCTTCTTCTTCTTCTCCTTCTCCTCCTCCTCCTCCTCCTCCTCCTCCTCCTCCTTCTTCTCTCTCTCTCTCTCTCTCTCTCTCTCTCTCTCTCTCTCTCTCTCCTAGCTCATATCCATTTCCTGAAACTATAGAGATGGCCACTCAAGAAATAGGCTGGCCTACATGCCTGCTTTTCTTCTTCCATCCATCCACATATCCATCCATCGTCCCATCCATTCTCCCACCAATACCCCCACCAATACCCCATCCATCCTCCCATCCATCCTCCCACCCATCCTCCCACTAATCCCCCCCACCCATCCTCCCACCCTTTCTCCTTCCCTCCCTCCCTTCCTAGAATACTTGATTTTCAAAAGGGAAGTTATCCTGAGACAGAGGCAGGGATGGAGCAGGAAGGCCCAGTAGGAAGAAATAGATTTTCAAAGGGATACTTTATTCGATTAATTAGTCAATTCCCCTGTCGTGGAAGAGAATTATCTATAAACCACCCTGACAGAGGAGACTCTCCCTGCAAAGAGCTGAATGATGCTCTGCTGTTAACAATAGAAGAGCTCATTTGAGATGCAAATGAGCAACCAGCAGGCAGATGAACCCTTCTGGGAAAAGCATTCTAATCGTAAACCTGCTTGTATGAGGGGGGGGGGGGGAACCGACTGCAAAACGTAGGGACAAGCAGAATCATAGGGGCTCCTAGAACTCCCTCTGACAGCGCCTACGAGGGAAGGATGCTGCGGTTTTCTGTGAAATTGCATCTGAATGGAGCAAATGCATTGCTTGGCCGTGGCTGGTGTCTCTAAAAGTCCAATTCGAAGCTGCAGACTGACTTATTTACAATTGCCACTGTATAGTTTGGATATAAAACAGTCAGACAGTTCCCTTTGTTTTTTATTTGTAGGGAAACAACTCATTGGAGCTTTTTGTGTGTGGTAGAATGTGACTCGCTGGCGGTGACTGTTGGGAAGTTTCAAGCCCTGCCAAGCACAGGAGCGTCCAGAAGGGACATGTGTTTTCTCTGCTTCATGTTCCAAATGTGCCTTAAGACCACGCAGTTACAGGAAAGCCACATTTATATTTTCAAGGAACAGCACAATAATGACCTTGTTCTGTTGCAGCTTTTTCCAAAAGCACATCTTTATCGCTGCCTTTCTTTTGGCTGATGTTCATTGGGTTTTCACTTTCCTCGGTGCCATGAAAATCCGATGAAGCATCTCGGAGCTAAAGGTGGGCAGCAAGGATCTGGTTAGCATGGCCGCAGGCTCGGCTTTGCCACACCTCTGGTTTTACTCTGTTCCTCTTTCGATGGGAGGAGAAAAGCAGGCAGGAAGATTCCGTAGCACTTGTAATCACCCGGCAAAGAGCCACAGAAACACCAGGAGGGCGCAGTGCACAGCCAGCCGGCCACCAAAGGGCCGCCGGTGTGTCCCGCATGGATACTGGAGGTGGCTGGGGGTAGGCATGTCTGAGGGTTCTGGCTCTGGGGAGTGGCCATGAATGGTCACATTTCATGCATAAATGAAAATTATCCTTTGTAAAGTATACAATCACACTGGCTTGCATATCCTGCGCGTTGTTGCTGTTATTAATGAAGGTTTTTACTCTACTATGTCAGCAGTATTTCTAGTACATTTGTAGAACAAATTCGTGTCTTTCCAGATCAGGGAGCCCTCTCCCGGGAGGCAGGGCAATGCTTCATTGCTATTGTTAGTTGCTCTTTTATTCTGGAATGGAGATCCAGGAAGGCAAAAGACCAACTCTCTAACTAGTGGGTCATTCACGATAGAATTTGAAAGATGTTTGTATCTTATTAAGATGGTGGCTTACACAATAGCTTGGGGTCAGCCTGAGTCTTATGGGGGCGGAGGGACTACCACTTTGGAGGTAAACATCAATTTCAGATGATCCTGGTAGGAGAAAAGCCAGTTTCTCTGTCACTGTCTGTCATAGGCCACACTGCAATTTAGCTCATCCCTCCCTACACTGCCTTTCAAAGGCAGATGTTTGGGGATTTGTACTGGTTAACACACACACACACACACACACACACACACACACACACATTTTTAATATAGTAGATAAAAGACTGGGAGGGTGAACGTGTACCCTGGTGATTTGCTTACTGAGCTGAGGCACACCGAAAGAGAACCTGCCTCTTTCCAGTCGAAAGGTTTAGCCAAAATAACACCCACCAAACGGACCGTCTGGTCGCTGGTGATATCTCTTCCCGTAAAGCTAACGGCAGAGCTGAGTGACCAAGTTCTTGCAGTCTCACTGTTGGGAGTCTCTGCTGGTTCTGTTCCACCCCCAGCCCCAAATTCTGGCACCAGGTTGGGTGGTATAAGCCAGAAGGAAGGGGCGGTAGAGAAAGGGGGCGCGAGAGAGGACGAGGGTAGGCACCAACTTGGAGGAAAGAGGAAGAAAACATCAGAAGCTGGACTGAAGGGAAGAAGGCAGTGTGAGAATTCCTTCCCGTGATTCTAAAGACAGCAGTCAGGGTCTGGTGACCCCACCCTGGGGTCCCTGTACGTGTGAACTTCCTCTGACCACACCGGACTCTTCAGGGTGGTCACGTTGGGGAGAACAGCTCTGCCATCCTTTCCTTGGGAAAAGTCTTCACGCTGTTGATGCTAATTTATTTCTTTTTGTCTTGGTGAGATTGAGCAGCAGGTGACTCTGGAAGAACTCCGCCGCTTACACGCACTCTTTCAGGTAGGAGCTGGCCAGGTAAACTTTGAAATACCTATCTGGGCATTTTGATGCTTTACTTGATTGTTTTCAGTAAAAGTACCAACTTTTTTATTTATTTATAAAGATTTATTTATTATATGTAAGTACACTGCAGCTGTCTTCAGACACGCCAGAAGAGAGCATCAGCTCTCATTACAGATGGCTGTGAGCCACCATGTGGTTGCTGGGATTTGAACTCGGGGCCTTTGGAAAAGCAGTCAGTGCTCTTAACCGCTGAGCCATCTCTCTAGCCCCCTCAACTTTTTAAATCTCTATAAAATAGCCACAAAGAGTAATTGTTTTGATCATTGTTTCTTGATGTAATTAAAAACAAGTTGCTAGGTGGGCAGTGGTGGCACACGCCTGTAATCCCTGCACTCTGGGAGGCAGAGGCAGGCGGATTTCTGAGTTCAAGGCCAGCCTGGTCTACAGAGTGAGTTCCAGAACAGCCAGGGCTATATAGAGAAACCCTATCTCGAAAGAAAAACAAAAAACAAAAAACAAACAAACAAAAAAACCAAATCCAAAAAACAACAACAACAAAAACAAGTTGCTTTTATTTTAACTGATTCAAAAAAGTGCACAAGACAGAATTCCTGTGAGAAGCCTGTAGCTTTTAGGTGAGTCTAATTAGCTGTTTGGCTCTGTGGCCTTCAGCTCCTGGACTTGCACAACATAATATCTTCTAGTTCCCAGCTGTTTTCTTTCTTTTTATTTTTAAATTTATTTATTTATTTGTTTGTTTGTTTATTTATTTATTTGTAGGAACATGAGAAGAGAGGAAGCCAGCTGCTGGATTTGGAAACGTTCAAATGCATAATGAAGCAGTGTATGAGGTCACGCAGCAAAGTAAGTGGGCTTGGCACATAGCAGCCCACGCAGGCCACAGTTAACGCTGTAAACGCCGAGCCAATGAGACCCGACGATCCCTGTAAGCCTGCTCTCCTCTCCACCAAGACCTGTCTGGTTCGCCAGACCTCTGACTTGAAAAGGGCGAAGGAGTAATGAGATCTTTAGAGACTTTGCTCAGGAGGGAAACAGGGCTGGTTAGATGGCTGCTTACTTGAGTGTAAGACGGCCACGTAGCTTCTACTCAGTCTTCCTTCACGTCCCTGACAGCTGGAGTCAAATGGTGTATTCATTCTCTGCCATTTTGGTCAGCTCAGAATACAACACTTTTTTTTTTTTTTAATTTCCCTTCGTATTCTTTGACTATTTTGTGTGTGTGTGTGTATGTATATATATATATATACATACATACACACACACACACAAAATATATATTGTGCTTATTGGAACAGGTGTGCCTCCCATAGGTTCATGTGTGTGAATGCTTGGGCACAGGGAGTAGCACTATTTGGATGTTTTTGGCCTTGTTGGAGTGGGTGTGGCCTTGTTGGATGGGTGTGGCCTTATTAGAGGAAGTGCGTCACTGTGGGGGCGGGCTTTGAGGTCAAGCTATGCCCAGTGTGGCACACAGTCTCCTTCTGCGGCCTCTGGATCAAGATGTAGAACTCTCGGTTCTTTCTCCAGCACTGTGTCTGCCTGGACACTGCCATGCTTCCCACCATAACGATCGATAATGGACTAAAACCTCTGAAACTGTAAGCCAGCTCCAGTGATGTGTTTCACTACATAAAGATTGCTGTGGTCGTGGTGTCTCTTCACAGGAATGAAACCCTAACTAAGGCACACGTATGATACATATATTGTATTTTGGTCATTTTTACATCTACTCATTACTTCCATTCCTACGAAGCTCATTTTGTTCCCAACAGCCCTCCGCTCCCCGATATTTTCGTGGTTTTTGTTGTTGTTTAGGCTTTTTTTTTGATGGCCTGCTGAATTTAGGATGTCTTGCATGCACATAGGTGGGGTTGTTTTCTGAAGCACGGGCCACTTCCCAGAGAATAAAGTCTTAATGAGCAAGACTTAGGGGGCTGACGGGAATTCTCAGCTGCAGAAGCGAGTTGGGCTCCCAGTAAGAGCTGGGTGTGGTGTCACAGACCTGTAACTCCAGCCCTAGGGGGTGGGGGTGGGGTGGGGCAAACCAAGAGGCTTGTGGGAACTTAATGGCCAGCCAGTCTAATACAGTCGGTGAGCTTCAGGGTCAGTGAGACACTGTCTTAGAAAATAAGGTGGACAGCAAAAGAGGAAGATGCCCAGGGTCTTAACCTCTGGCCTTCGAGTGCGTGTGTACACATGTGCTTGCAAACCTGGACATGTACTCAGGCGTACACCACACCTGTAGGATTTTACTCGTGAGATAAATTGTCTGTGATGAAGGACGAGTTGCTTAGGTGCTGTCCGTCAAGATCCCACAACAGTCCCTTGTTAAAGATCTGGGGCCAGAGGGCTGTTAAGACTCTGGGGTCTGATGGAGTACAACACGGAGAGAGCCTTAGGCTGTGCGAGTAGACAGTCAGAAATCGATAACTCGTCGTCGTCCTTAAGTGAGTGATAAAGAGCTTCAAGGCTCCTCATGATGCTCTGTGCTGAATTTACTCAGCAGAAACGGCTGCGACAGAGAGTGTCTGTCTGAATTCTCCTGGAATGAAATGAGATAGACATTCTCTCCCTCTCTCCCTCCCCCCTCCCCCTCTCCTCCTCCCTCTCCCTCTCCCTACCTCCCCCCTCTCCCCCTCCTTCTCCCTCCCCACCGTGTGTGTGTGTGTGTGTGTGTGTGTGTGTGTGTGTGTAAGTTGTTGGATCCCCTGAAGCTGGAGTTACAGATGGCTGTGAGCCACCTGACGTGGGTTCTTGGAACTGGACTTACGTCCTTTGGAAGAGCAGCAAGCACTCTTAACCACTGAGCCAGCCCTCTAGCCCAGACCTTAGTGCTTCAACTTCAGTGTTTTTCTATCATGAGAGACTAGTATGAAATTTTGACCAACAGAGCCCAAACAGCTTGTCCATTATCAAATGTAATTCATGTCATGAGGGCAGTCTTCTGTGTGCGGTGTATCTGCTGGTTTATGGTTTAACTGCAGTTAAAGAAAGCCCTCAACCAGTGAGGTCCGTGTGAGATACGGGTTTTTAACCCCTTTAACTTTCAGCTCTGAAACCTTGACCTCTCCCAGAGTTTGGGGTATACTTGGTGGTCACTATGGAGTTTCCCAGCGGCCCCCATGATAAGTCCTATTCATTCAGTAACACGTGCACCCCAGCTCTGGGCGGATCCCCGCTGCTTCAGCAGGGTCGCTCCTGGCACAGACTCGGGAAGCAGATTGGGTCCTGCACTCCCGTATCCTCATGCCATGACTTACATCCAGAGCCCCGGAGGGACCACCCCCACCCCGGACATACTGAGATCTCCCAGGCTCCGATGGGTGCTGGACAGGCAGGCTGAGTCCACCCAGTGATGGCCATCACCCTGAGCTTTCTGTTTTCGGTTCCATCTTTGATCTGGGCTTTTTGATAAGGCCATCTCCAGGGCAATTTAGTTTATTTAGATATCTATTCCAAAGACCTCACTAAACATGTGTTTGCCTGAAGTCTGTCTGGCACAAAGTCTATTAACCTTTTTTTTTTCTTCCTAGAGTATTGGGCAAATAGAACAACTCTTCATGAAAATAGACTACGAGGCAGTAGGGAGAATCCAGTGGGTAAGTCATGTCATGTAAGTCAACTTAACGTTGGTAAGAAATGCACACGAGACTCCACTGGGAGGCTGGCTTTGTCCCTTTGGCCACTCTAAGCTGAACCAAAGTAAAGTACTTGCTTGCAACTTTCAAGTTCTTCTATGAAGGCGCTTAGCTGGGAACCTCAGTAGCTCATCTAGGCTCCACATAGGGTACCCCAAAGCCAAGAGTGGGAGTCATGATCACCACTTCACCTAACAGCCAAAGAGAAGACAGGTCAAGAAATCCCTTGGGTCAGAGATTGTTGGTGGCCACCACGGTGAGCACCTGCAAAGGGTTTTTGCAGCCAGAACTGTCACGGCATAAGTACTCCACAATGTCACCACCATCATTACATTACTTGGTTTTCAGTGTGTGGTTATGAAGAGGAAAGACTTCTGCTTTTAGCATTCCTGGTCATGTGCCCATCTTCCCCCTCAGACTGAGCAGTAAGCCATCCCTATTCTGACCTCTGGCCAATTCACTAGCCCAGTCAGATGTAAGAGCTTTCGATTCTCACCTGGTTTCACAAGGAGCATTCAAGGCTCCTGCCCACAAAAAGAAAGCTAGCAAAGTGGGGGTTGGGAGACATGGAGAGGAAATAAAAATTCCTTGAGTCCAAAGCTCCCCACCTCCATGTCTCAGGTTCAAGGATTACCTTCCTTTTCCTAAGCCACAAAGTGTCTTTTTATGGACATCCTGCTAAATCCTAAGGGAGGCACATGAAGTCCAGCAGACAGGGCCACAAGTCCTGGGACAGCCATTTCTTAGGTGTTTGCTGTATTTGGTTGGTTGGTTGGTTGGTTGGTTGGTTAGCTGGTTGGTTAATTGGTTAGTTGGTTGGTTAGTTAGTTGGTTGGTTAGTTAATTAGTTAGTTAGTTGGTTGGTTGGTTGGTTGGTTGGTTTTGTTTTCTTAACAGATCTTGCCTCTACTTGGCAGTGGTGGTGCACGCCTTTAATCCCAGCACTTGGGAGGCAGAGGCAGGCAGATTTCTGAGTTTGAGGCCAGCCTGGTCTACAGAGTGAGTTTCAGGACAGCCAGGGCTACACAGAGAAACCCTGTCTTGGAAAACCAAAACAAACAAACAAACAAACCAGATCTTGCCTCAAGTGTATTAGTAAAAACAGCATATGGTTCTGGTATCTGAAAATAGTGTGAGGTGTACCTGCCACACCAGTCCATCTCTCTTCACATTGGCAGAGAGAAGCCATTTTCTATGGGGCCTCACAGGGGTCTGGGCACGTGGGAGCCTGAGCCGGAGCTGAAGTCTCTCTGCCTTGCTTTGAACCGTGAGCTTTGGTTGCCAGAGGCTATGGCTCTCACCGTATAGCTTTGAATCCACTTCCCAAGGTTGGGTGAGCGTCTGCAGCTGGGGCCCTCTGGCATCTCAGGCTTCACAAGGGCCGTGGTGGCCTCTGCGGTTCACTCACTGCCTTCCGCACTGCTTGCCTGCATCTTCTTCAGGCCTTTCTTGTTCTGAGACAGGGTTTCTCTGTGTAGCCCTGCTGTCCTTGAACTCACTCTGTAGTCCAGGCTGGCCTTGAACTCAGAGATCCTCCTACCTCTGCCTCCCTAGAGCTGGGATTAAAGGCGAGTGCCACCACCACCCAGCGATGACTGGGGTTTCTTGATGCCATTTCTGTGCCATTTTGAGGATTGTTTGTGTGGTGTGGCTCTTGTGCAGACTTAGGCGTGTCTACATGATACCCTATGATTCCCAAAGTGCCCAGGCCCAGAAGAGAAAGAGCAAGCATTTGTTCTTAAGTGAGTCACGAGCTTTGCCATGGTTGAGACTTTCAATTTGTAAAATGAGATAAATTATATTCCTAGTGAGAATTGAGGTGAAGGCTCGTGTCGTGTGGCTCAGGCCTGGTACATGGCTAGAAACAACTGCCACCGTGGTTGCGATGCCCACCTCACCCCAGACCACCCTTAGAGGAAGCGGGAAGGCAGAGGAAGAAAGGTAGACAGCTGGGCCACAGACCACCAGGCCCAGCTGAGTGTACCCCACAGTTATAGCCCCCCAAGTTGGCAGCGTGTGCTAATAATTCTATTAATGCCCAAGCAAAGAGTTGCATCTATTCCCAGAGGGAAAAGAGAATTTCTGAAAGCCAAAATGACAGAGGGCTTGACCAGCTGTCCCTTGCTCCCCAGGACAGTTTCTGCACATACCTGCAGCTGGAGTACTCAGAGCAAGCCAAGGCTGCGGCCCGGCAGGCAGAGGCCTCGCTCCTGCTGCCTGCCGCTCAGCAGAGACTGACACATGGGAGACCCGTGCTGCGCATTCTCTCCCTGCCCGATGACACCTTAATCACCATCCGAGAAGACGGAGCTATTTATTTCTGGTCCCTGCAGCTGAAGTTGAAAAGAAAAAAGCCAATTTTTGTATGTGATTTTCATTTGATAAGGATGCTGAGTGCTACGGTTTGATTTTATTTGCTATTTTAAACTGCTCCTTAAGTGGCGTGATTACATAAATTGTGCCCTTGAATATAATATATCCGAGGCAGATTTTGCCAGTCTAAGGGATGCGAATAAAACACAAGCCCTATGAGGAGCCCGAGATAAATGCTTCTTTTTGCTTCTAAATTCAGATGACATGATGAATTACACATGCTTCAGTCATGTAATTTATCATGCGTCTTTCTGAATGACAGACGGAACGGGATCCCCGCCCCCTTTGCAGTTGTGCCCGCGAGGCGGTTCCGTCTGAATCACTAATCAGAAACTCAGAAGCCAGCATGCATCTGGGAAGTGTAATTAGGAGAAAGATTGCCTGGCCCATTTCTGCTTCCCCCTACCCCTCTCGTTCAACAAATATTTGAGCTCCCGTGCAAAGCAGGCTCTGTGCTGGGTGCTGCGGACCGAACACAGGCTCTGTCCCAGGCAGCTTAGAACCGGAAGTTACAACTAAACTTCTCGTGCTGGTAAACAGCCCCTTCCAGGGGAGAGCTCTCAATTAGCTCTTCAAATATACCAACTTCCTCCCCTTGAAAGAGAAAATCAATTAAGGAAAACTACGGGGATTGGAAAGATGTCTCTATGGTTAAGAGCACTGGCTGCTCTTCCGGAGGACCCGAGTTCATTTCCCAGCACCCACCTGGAACTCACGACCATTTGTATCTCGAGTTCCAAGGGGACCCGATGCCCTCTTCTGGCATCTGAGAGCACCAAGCACACATGTGGTGGCCATAAATTTATACACGCAGGCCAACACTCATGCACATGAAATAAGTAAAATTGAAATAAATTTAAATGAAATAAATACAGTTTTAAAAGGCATATGCATTTGTTTGTTTTCACCTTTCAATTCTGTAGCGCAAGTCCACCAGCCGGAAGTCCCGACGGGTGACGGACATTGTCAGCATGCCACAGTACAACAAAGTAATCATTGGAACCGGGTAAGTTCCCAACCAAAAGTGAGCAGTTCTGGCGTGAAGAAAAGGATCTCTGTGTCTAAGGTCACACAAGCATACACATTTGCAGTGTGAGGCTAACGTTGGAGTCTTAAAAGATTAGAGCCATGCGTGTAAACAGAGGTACACTCTGTGTGGCTTCACGCCGCCAGCTCATTATCTCAGAGGATGCCAGGATGCCGTCTTGTAGAAAATACTTCTGGAACCAACAAAGGGCCACAGAAGGAAAATTAGTCTGGGTACGTTTCAAGCACACTTTATTTGGATTAAATGGTATATTTGTTTTCTTATCCAACCTAAATTGAGTCTTGACTGCACTGGATTAATTCACAGGGATAAAGTACACCGTGCGATCATGGATGACTCACTACGGTCACTCGCTGTGGCTGCGGGCTGCAGAAGGCTCCAGTTGGCAGGAGTGTGACCTCAGATCGCAGAGGGAGGGTGGAAGCTGAAGGCCTCTCGAGCTCTGGGCTTTAGGGTGTGGCTATAGTTAAGGCACAGGTGGAAGGTTCCCACAACTCTGCCTACCACACAAGCCCCTCACTGCTGAAGAGCCCTCTTCACAGCTCTCTTCCACAAGTCCCTGTGGCTCTAGGCTTTAGTGGTCAACTCCATGACCAGCCCCAACCTATCCCCGTTACCTTATTAAATATAATTGTTCATGCGGTTTAATACTTTATATTAGCTCATCATCAAAATATATTTATTGAAAGATCAACATAGTAAATATAATCAATTTAATATTATGCTAACCACTAAGCAAATATAAGTTTATAAATTCGGCTCAATTTTATTTTTAAACTTAACTTTCATTTTAAATTTAACTTAAAATTTTTATTATATTTATTTTTAATCATTTTTTAAAAGATCTATTGCTTATTTGTGTGTGTGTGTGTGTGTGTGTGTGTGTGTGCATGTGAGTACAAGACCCAAGGAGCCCAGAAGAGGGTGTGTTAGACCCACTGGAACTGGAGTTATTGGCAGCAGTGAGCTATCTGATGTGGGAGCTGGGAACGGAGCTCGGGTCCTGTGGAAGAACATCAAGGCCAGCTGTCTAGCTCATTCGTGTTTAAAAAAAAAAAAAAGTAACACTTCCATACTTGGATACAGTATCTGCTCTATGGATACTCCATGTAATGATGGAATTGTGGTGATATTTACTCCGATTACTCATCGATCAGGTGTTAATCATAGCTATGTGTCATTGAGAGAGGGAAGGTGTTGCAGTTCATTTAAGCAGCAGCTACCCTGCTGAGCTAGAGAAAGTAAGAACGGTCCCTCTTGCTGTTTTGGTGTTCCTAATTTTTTTTTTTGAGACAGGGTTTCTCTGTGTAGCCCTGGCTGTCCTGGAACTCACTTTGTAGACCAGGCTGGCCTTGAACTCAGAAATCCGCCTGCCTCTGCCTCCCAAGTGCTGGGATTAAAGGCCTGCACCACCACCGCCCGGCTGGTGTTCCTAATTTAAACTCTTTCTCCCACTCCCCGACCTTCTCCACTGCCCTCCTCCGTGTCTGACGGCCTCTACACTGCTCAGTTCTGTGAGGCCCAGCGCGTCAGCTCCACCAGCAAGAACGTGCTGTGTGTCTTTTCTTTCTGTGGCTTATTTCACTTGACACGGTGACCTCCTCCAGTCTGATTTTCGAAAAAGATGCTTAATGGCCTTGTTGTGTGTGATCTCACCACAGTTCAGTGGTTGACACGGCCACCTATTAAACACTCTGAGCTGGCCAGCAGCACGCTTCACTGGGGTCCTGGGAACCACATTTGAACTGTGCTGTTAGGAAGGAAGAGAGAGGAAATGACATTTAGCACGGGGAGGCCCAGGCTGAGGGCCGGGGGCAGAGAGTTGTGTGAGCGGTGGGTTGTTTTCGTTGCCCTGACAAAGCTGTTCTCTTCTCGGCAGCCCTAAGGCAGGCCAAAGGCAGAGGGCTGGGTCAAGGTACGGGTAATGATGTAGGGAAGAGGGAACCGGAGGGAAGGCTGGTTGATGTTGAGCTAGTGAAGAGCCCTTCAGTCCTCTTGGTTTTGATGTCCCGTGTCCCCACACCCAGCCTGGCACCCTGAGCAGGGTTTTGATGTCCCGTGTCCCCACACCCAGCCTGACACCCTGAGCAGGGTTTTGATGTCCCGTGTCCCCACACCCAGCCTGACACCCTGAGCAGGGTTTTGATGTCCCGTGTCCCCACACCCAGCCTGACACCCTGAGCAGGGTTTTGATGTCCTGTGTCCCCACACCCAGCCTGACACCCTGAGCAGGGTTTTGATGTCCCGTGTCCCCACACCCAGTCTGACACCCTGAGCAGTTCCCAGGCTTTGGACCTTCCACTCTCTCATGTGTCACCTCACGGCACCCCGGTGGCTCATCTCTAACTCCCGAGGTTTTTAGGACCCGTTTTACAGAGAAAGGACCTCAGTGTTGAGCTGAGCTCTGAGTCCCTACAGCCGGCCTCCAGAGCCGAGGCAGCAGAAAACTATACCAGCCCCTGATGGAGAAGGGCCAGCCATGTGGCCAGTTTAGCACCCGGCTGGAGAGATGGCCCTTCCATAGAGAGCTTCAGGAAGTCTGGGGTTCGGCCCCCATAGAGAGGGTTTTCACGATTGGCGGTCCCCTCTTTATGGAATCAGCCTGGGGTTCAGCCCCCATAGGGCAGGGTTTTCACGGTGGGGGTCCCCTCTTAATGGAATCAGCCTGGGGTTTGGCCCCCATAGGGCAGGGTTTTCAGGGTTGGGGTCCCCTCTTTATGGAATCAGCCTGGGGTTCGGCCCCCATAGGGCAGGGTTTCACGGTGGGGTGCCCCCTCTTTATGGAATCGGTGGGATTTAACACATCTCCACAGAGATGGGGTGAGGAGCCTCCAGTGCCGTCAGCCATGTTTGCCTTCCACAGGAGCCGGGAGCTGCAGCTGTATGAGCTCTCGAACTTGGAGCCTTACTGTCAGATCCGTGGCCTGGAAACTCTGCCCCTGAAACTGGACTACTGGTAAGAAGGTCCACCCTAGGGAGACTGCCTGTGGGTAGCTCACCCCCAGGCTGCTTCTTTGACAGCGCACACTAGGGCCTTGAATTGTGTGGGAGGCAGAGGCAGGGGCATCTCTGTGAGTTCAAGGCCAGCCTGTTCTACAGATGGAGTTCCAGGACACCTGAGGCTTCAAACACACACACACACACACACACACACACACACACCCCTGTACAAAAAACAAAAACAAGAATCAAAACTAGTTTCTGAGTCATGCAGTTATCAGTGATTTTTATATGTGGCTAGATTACTTTTCTTGAAACTCCATTCAGATCACGGTCCTCAGCTTTTCCTATCTACCGACTCCCTGCCCGGCCATACCGACAGCTTTCGAATGGTGTCTTAGCTTCCTGTGTCGGTAATAGAATGCCTGAGTGGGCAAATTTATAAAGAAAGACAAGAGGTTGTTGATTCTTGAGGTTCTGGCGGCTGAAAAGCATTACAGTGCGGGGCCAGCTCTGACTCACGGGGCAAGGGAAGTGCCTATGTGTGGAAGAGACAAAACCCAAGGGCTAGGCCTGACCTGTAACAAGCGTCTCTCACAGAAACTCAACCACCCTTGACCCACATGACCCAAATCTCCACCAGCCAGTACCCCACAAAGATGCTACCGTAGGGCTAAGGAGTTTTGGCGAGGAATATAAACATCCAAGCTACAGCAGGGGGCACCCCAGCTCCCCTGATCTTCCAACCTCCAACTGTGAAGGGTTTTCAAGTCACAGACATGACAACCCAGTGAACGGGACTCCTCCGACGCATGGCAGACAGGTGGCCTCACACTACACCCAGCGCCGCTCCTTGCCCCAACCACCCTTCCCACAGAGGTTGTTGAACACCCACTGTGCGCCCATACTGTTGAATATGGTGGGCGCATTCATAAATAAGACCTGGCTGCCACAGGGTCGTGTAGACTCTCCGAGTACGTGGCTCCCGCTCAAACTGCCATTCTCCGAAGCTCGCATGGTATCTTTGAAAACTCCCTTGCGGTGCTTTCAGACCCAAGGCACCCTGGCCCTGGGCTGTGCTGGGGCTGACCCAGCCACCGGTGTGCGGGTCCCAAGTGACTCACGGGTGACTCTAGTTTCTTGGGCTTTGCTGCTACTCCCTGCCTCCTACACATCTATTGGCATCTACTAGGAGTGAGGAGCTTCTGCCCAGAGGGCCGGGTCCTTACCACGCCCTCCATTCCTCTCCACCTGGGGTCTACAATGAGGCCAGAAGGGGGTGCTTCAAACACTCTGAGCATAGGTGCCCACCTGTCCTGTCGTGTCTCCCCCCCCCCCCGCCCCGGCCACACACACACACACTAAGGAGTTTCCTTGGCATTGGTGGCTTTTTTATTTAAATCCACGTTCACTTACATGGGCGTGGACACAGTGTGCTAACATCACTTTGATGAAGGACCATGTAGGAAACTCACAGGGATATAGTGTATCCAGTTGAGAGCCACCCCTAGGTAGCTGTCTACTCTAGGCACTGCCAGGGCTCTGTGGAAGCTGGAAAGGGAGGTGGAGACACGCAGAGGCTCTGGGTCACACTTCAGCCCCTCTACCTCTGGAGAATTGGAAAGGTGACATCTTTATCCACACCCACAGGGCAGGTCAAAGCCTTTCTGTATCCCAAACCCCTAACACAGCATTCAGCGGCATTCCCACAGGGGAGCACGCTTCTCAGCCAACTCGCAAGTTCTCTGAGGATGGAAACAGGGCTAAACAGTCGTTGTCCTCAGAGCTCTTCAGACTCTTTCTGGTCCATTCTCTCCCCCCCCCCACCCCAAACCCCCTACCCTCTCCAAGTCACGTGCTTCCTGTGTTGAACACAAGCATCCTGTTTGCAACACCAACCCCGCCCCCCAGCTCATCTGGAATGGTGCTTGACCTAGGAACCAATTCGGCTGTCTGTTAACGAGAACATTACCTGAAAGCCAGGACCTGATGACCCCACACCCTATGGGAAGGGAAGATTGTCCCAAGAGCCTCAAAGCACAATTCAAGGTCCTTCTTTGCCACTCTGAAGTGGACCCTGCTTGCCTCTTTCTGTCATCTAGCTTCTGTCCAGAGGGCCCGGTCCTCACCACGCCCTGCATTGCTCTCCACCTGGGGTCTACAATGAGGCCAGAAGGGGGCGCTTCAAACACTCCGACCATAAGTGCCCCTCCCCCCCTCCTTCACAGGAGTTTCCTTGATGAATGGTTGGCATTGATGTGTTGTTTTGTTTTGTTTTCCATGTTCACGTATGGTTTCTTGAAATGACACAGTATGCTAACATCACTTTGGAAACACTTTTCGAACCGCAGTCATAACCTCACAGACTAAGCATGCGTGAGGAGGGCTGTGGATCATGTCCTTGGACCCTTCGATGCCCTCTATGGCTGGCTGGCTCATTCTTCCTGTGAGTCTAGCAGAGCAGAAAAGCAAGCACTTGGACATTATCTCCGTTTCACCTCACCTCCCTCTCACACCCAAACCTAATCACTTAGCACAACCGGAGACCCAACGTGGTATTTAGCGTAATATCCTGGGAGAGTGGCGTTCTGGGAAGTACAATGGAAGCTACTTACAGGGCCGGCTGCTGCAGGGAACATTAATCACGGTTTCCGAGTATTTTCCTGGGAGCACATTGTAAACTAATTACCATGTTGAGGCCCCACTCTATCATTACCCATAATGCATGATTTCAAACGTAATCCCACTTCTGTTATATATGTTCACTCCACTGTAGACATACTCTGAGGTACACCTCAGCCGGAAAACATCTATCTACAAACATAAAACAGAAGGAGGCGAGAGGATTTTTCTTTTTCTAGGATGGAGCCTGGGTTGAGCAAGTGCTGGACCCCTGAGCTGGATCCTCAGAGGAATGTTGTTATTGTGAATGACAAATGCCGGTCTCGGGGATCTGCAGATGGCAGGCGTCCCAACAGCTACTTTTGACAAAGTGAATAAATATATGTAGCAACAATTTTTATTATTCCAGCCTGACCTCTTACTAATCCATATGCTCACCCAGAGGAAGAGGTTGACCTCATTCTATGCTAAACAAGAGGAGACAGATAGATATATAGAAAAAAAAAACTATCATCTATCTATCTATCTATCTATCTTAGTTTTAAAACTGGGGATATGATATCAACCTATACCCAGGATTTCTCAAACAAAACATACAATAAAAGTTCACAACCTCATGTTATAATGGTGTATCAGAGAGGTGTATCACACCTACCCTAAAGGGCTTCTAGCTCTGTTCTGCATAGAAAAGTGCTCGAGTCTTGAGCCCTACCTTCCAAGAAATGGGCTTTAAAGTACAGATTTTTAAAAAATCCAACTTTGCATATGTTTGTACTCTTGAAGGGGCACACAAAAGCACACCACACACACACACACACACACACACACACACACAATGACTATAGTGTATGTGTGTTTTGCTTGCCTGCGTGTGCACGCCTGGTGTGCCCACAGAAGCCAGAAGAGGGCACCAGACCCTCGGTTGTGAGCCACCAAGGGGGTCTGGGAATTGAACCCAGATCCTCTGTAAGAGCCCAGTGCTCTTAACCACTGGGTCATCCTTCCAGCCCCAGAATGTATGTTTTAAGTAGATGTTATGAAATGGCAAAGGTGATGAAGGGCCTGAGAGATCGACGAGGAGAGTATCTGCAGCTGTCTTGGGTTCCTCGCCTGTAAAATGCAAGTTTCGCTCAGTGGACACCAGGTTAACTTCCTAACTACTGACCGGCATGCAGAGGACGCTCTGCAACCCGCTGCCCTTATCACTGGGCTTCTCCCGCTGGGCTGGGCCGTGCAAAGGCGGCCAGCAGAGGTTGTAGCATCATGTCAAAGAGGAAGAGGCTGAGGTAGCGCTTCCTGGGAGGCCAGCTGAACGGACTTGTCCCGACTGGAGGAGCAGGCCTGAGAGCCAGGGCCTGAAAGCCATGAGTCGGGGGCCTGGGGGGCCGTTCTCCACGCAGGACCGGGAGGGACACTTGTGGTTTCTCTTCTTCATGGTGAGATGCTCTAGGGCTCCTCCTCTTTGGCAGTTTTCCCTCATCCCTCCCCCCTCCCCCATTGCCGCATCCGCTACAGTAACAGGGAAGCCTGGGGGAAAAGCAAGGCCTTAGAAGCCCCCACGATGGACCCTTGGGATACACAGGAACCGCCCCCCCATTCCCTCCCCCCCACCAAGCTTCTGCCTGAGCATTACTGTGAGATGTCCCTTAGGGGTGTGGCCCTCTGTCCTGGGGCAAACCTGCAGGCAGCTTGCTGGGCCGGCTAGCTCTCTCAGCAGTCAGGGACTGGGTCAGAAATGGATGCTGAAGGAAGCTAAGGTCTGAGCCTGTGTCTGGCTGGGCACGGCACATAATACCCTGAGAAGCTCGCTTTATGTCCAGTGGGTCCGTAAGTCCCACAGTGTGCCCACTTGGTTTGTGACTTCTCCTTTTGCCGCTCTCCTTTATCCCCTCCCCTTCTCTCCCTCCCCCCTCCCCCCCTTCAGCCAGTGATCTCACTGAATATGTAGACCCTCTCAGGGAAGAAATTCCACCAACTATTATTTTCTTCTTCTTCTTCTTCTTCTTCTTCTTCTTCTTCTTCTTCTTCTTCTTCTTCTTCTCCTCCTCCTCCTCCTCCTCCTCCTCCTCCTCCTCCTCCTCCTCCTCTTCCTCCTCCTCCTCTTCTTTTCCTCTGCTACCACCAAGACCAGTGCTCTGCCTTCTCTGTCGCCAGACAAGCCTTCCTCACCCCTCTGCTAACCTCTCCATGCAGGCTCCAGAAGGAAGAAAACAAAACTCCCTTCCCTTCCTCATCCCTGAACTTTACATTCCTCACTAGATGCAGCCCATCTGCTGATAAAGATGCTATTGTTTCCATATATTGAAAAAAGAAAGCAAAAGCAAAAACAACAACAACAACAACAACAACAACAAAACAAAATCAAACTCTAGTGCAATTGCTCTGCTCGTCAATACCCCCACCTTAGCCTGTTTGTTGTTAGAGCGTCTGAGGCTGGATAACTTATGGAGAATAGAGGCTCACTCAGCATCAGGAAGGCCTCCTTCCTGCATCACCGTGTGGCAGAGCACCACACGGGACAGAGCACGTGTGCAAGGATCTCTCTCCTTTGTCTGTAAAGCTAGCCCCCAACCCCAAGCCCCATCGCAGGCCTCTACCCTCATTACTTCCTCTGATCCTAATTAGTTCCCAAAGGCTGCACCTCCAAGCACCATTAACATATCAATTTGGGGGTTAAATTTCCAGCCCAGTGAATTCAGAGAGGGACCAGGGCATTCAAACCAAGCCATCCAACTTTCAGCTGAACTGCTGTGAGAACGGTGCATGCTGGTAATTGGAGCACTAGGGTAGCAGAGGCCGAGGACTGAGGCTTCTTAAAGACTTGTCCATCCGGGCTGTATACAGAGTCTTGAGCGAGGCTGGGCTACACGATGAAGTCATGCCTCAAATAAGTAAGTAAATAGATAATAAATTAGATAGGTAGATAGGATGGATGGATGGATGGTAGATGATACAGATAGTTGATAGAGAAATAGATGATTTATAGATAGGTAGTAGATATAAAATAAATAGATGGTAGATAGACAATAGATAGATAATAAATAGTATGTAGCTAATATATGGGTAGGTAGGCAAATAATTAATGGATGGATGGTAGAGATATAGGTGATTGATAGATGATAGACAGATAGATAGATGATATATATAGATATATAGATATAGGTGTTCTGTCTAAGCTCCACCCCACAGTTACCTGGCAACAGCCAGGTAGCCCTGACCCACTATAAAAGAGGCCGCTTGCCCCTCCTCTCTCTCTTATTCTCTCTCTTAGCTTCTCTCTTGCCCTCTTGGGCTCTTCCCTTCCCCCTCCCTTCTCCCCTCTCTCCACGTGGTCATGTCCAGCCTCTGCTTCTCTATTCTCTTTCTCTCTCTCTTTCTTTGCCTCTACTACCCTCTTAACTCCCCTCCCCATGCACTGAATAAACTCTATTCTATACTATACCGTTCTGTGTCTGGTCCCTCGGGGGGGGGGGGGAGGAATGCCTTGGCATGGGCCACTGAGACATCCCCTTCCCCCACACCGCTGTAGAACATATTCTCAAACCTCTTTCTCTTTTTATGATCACGACTATACACACACACACACACACACACACACACACATACACATATATAGTGTGTAGATAATAGATGATGGATGGTTGGTAAATAGGTGATTGATAGACAGACAGATGGATGGATAGACAGATGATAGACAGATGGTGAAAGGATAAGGTTGTAAGCTAGGAATCCCCCGTGCCTGGGCACGTGGGGGGCACTTGGGTCCCCAACGCCAGTGGGGGAGGGTGGGCGTAACACTGCATGGCGGCCACGTAAGCGGAAATGACTTAACTAGTTCTTCCGGCCTCTGTGAGAGGCTGGTAGGTTCTCAGAGAGCGTGGGTTCGGATGGTTTGAACTGATTGGCTTATAAGCTTGTGGTAGGCAGGTTCTGTTATAAGCCTATAAAAGGCCAATGCAAGCCAGTCCACACTGGGCTTACTTCTTTTACCCTGCGTGGGGAGGCTGTAACCCCCCAGAGCTCTGGATATTAAAATCCTCTTGCAAATTGCATCAGGTCTGTCTCTCGTAAGTGTTTTGGGGTACCGGTTTCCGAGGCATGGGGTGCAGGAGTACCCCCGTTTTTTCTTTCGGATCTTACATTGGCTGATAGAGCAGCTACAGTTATTCTCTCCGATCCACGGCAACCGGGCTCTCCGCAGCCTTGCCTACATCAGGCAGCTCGTCCTTGGGTACCAACAGTGCTCATACTAAGCATCCTTCATCAGTTCTTGAGCTCTCCTGACTTGGTACATCAGTCATTGTGGTATTTAAATGAAAATGGCCCCCATAGTCTCCTGTGTTTGAATACTTGGACCCCGTAGGAAGCACTCGGAGGTGGCCTCGTTGGCGGACTGACGTAACTGGGGGTGAGACTTGAGGTTTCAAAAGGCTGGTGCGGTTACCAGTGTGCCTCTCTGCCTCCGTATGTGAGGTCGCAGCTTCTGCTCCAGCCAACTTTGCCGCTCACTGCTACGCTTCCCTGTCATGGTGGACTCTCTAACAGTCTGGAGCCGTAGGGAAGCAAACCCTTCCTTCCTGAAGTGCCTGGGTCAAGGTGTTTATCAGGACAATAGAGATGTAGAGTCCTTGATCTTCCCTCTCCGGACATTCCACTCCCCACTTTCTTTCGGTCTTCTTGGCATCCTTTCCCAGCTCCCCTTTGCAGGCTCCACCCCTCTGCCAGACGTCACACCCTTCGAGCATGCTCGGTTCCTATTCCTGGCCCCTTGTACTCCTCCCTTCGGTGATCTCCTCTGGTCTCTGTTTTAAATACCTCCACAATGCTCACGACTCCCAAATCCGTGTCTCTAGCACAGATCATTCTCCCAGTCTTCTGCCCCATATATATTCAGATGCCCTCTCACCTGCTAAGCTCTCCTACCCTGAAGCCTGGCCCCTCCTCGTCAGGCTCAGGTATCCGCCCCCGTGGGTCGTTCCCCTCTCGCCACACCCGTGAGCTGCATCAGCTCAGCATCCTGTTTGGCACCCTCCCCCTGCCCACACACTGCCCACCCACCTCTGATCTCTGGCATCCCACCAGCCCCCAAATCCGACTCAGATACAGCTTTTCCTCAAAGCCTTTGTAATCCTCTGAACTGAAATTAATTTCTTCTCTGAGACCCAGAATTTTTATTTTTCTCTCTAGTGCCAACATCGGCACCCTCCACCTTGTATCATGGAGACAGTCACTCAACAAAGATGGCGGTGGGACCACCGTGGGCCAGACACCTTTCTGGACTCGGGATCTTTGGGTGCTTCAAGTTGTGAGGGTCTGAGTAGGAGGAGAGTGACGATGAAGTATAAATACCAGGGACTGGGGAGATGGCTCGGACCTTGCTTGCTGTGTAAGCCAGAGGACCAGATTCCCCCGTAAAAAAATGCTGCATATGGTGGCCATATATCTGCAATCCCAGAGCTGGGAATGCAGAGATAGATCCCTGGAGCTCAAAGGCCAAACCGCTCTTGGCAGGTCCAGTGAGGCCCAGTCTCAGAAAACTTGAGTCAAGAGGAACTGAAAAAGATGCCCCTTCTTAGCATGCAAGCGCGCGCGCACCACCTTATTTGCGCATGTGCGTGACGGATGGCTTCACTTCCCTTTGGTCATTCCCGTTTGGCCTTGCATTTCCTGGAGTGGTCTGTTTCTCGCCTTCCACTTCGTCTTGTCTGTCCCCTCATTTCTGTAACGCTGCCCTCTCGAGAGTCCACGTCTAAGACCCCATCCTTTCTTACCCATGCTAGTTGGTAGGTCTGCTTCTAGAGCCCAGGCTCTGGGTGAGTCTGATTATACTCAACAACCTTCAGCAGCTCTAGTGGGCTTTGACTCCAACCGCAGCGAGCCTTTGCGCTCACTGAGGCCTGGCGTGGGGGGGCTGCACCCCTCTTAGCATCTCTGAAATGCAAATGTAGGCAGAACGTCTTATGGATTCTGGTCCACTTGGGTGGCGTTTAAGACACATGCTGGTCCTCTCGAGATTTGACAGTTCCCACGAGTCTCCAAAATGAGCTGCAGCACCTAACTGGCCTGGCCCCGGCTGACTCTCTAGGCTATGTGACCATTAATTTTCTTCACAATAAGCACACACCAAGCCAGTGCTTCCCTGGCTTAGTTGGGCCACGTGTGGGATTGTTATTTCTGGCAGGCTGGAAAAGATCTACTGGCAGTAACCAGAGACATTTCGGCGTGCGCTGTAATCAGAGTGGCCTCTGCCCCTTCCACATGCTCTGAGAGGGCCAATGGCCCCATGTAGACAGTTTCCCACCCGCCTCAGTCACATCATCGCCGTTCATAACAGGAGTCAATGATCCTCTCCATCTTCAAGAGGGAACCAGAGGGTTTGTTTTGTCATTCATCCTTCTGCATCCCATAGAGGGGGGAAGAAAACGAAGAAAGGCTCTTTGGAAATCAAAAGCCTTTCGGTGTGGAGGTGGTGAGGTCACCGGGATTCCGAATACTGCGATAAGTCAGAAATTGCCTCTCCTGCCTTTCCTGCGATTCTGAAAAGTTCAAAGAAACAGAAACTGGACTCGGTCCAGACACCGCTGGCATTTGCAGCTTCCCAAGCCCCCCCCCCCCCCCCCCCGCCTTGCTTGAAGCTCGTCCTGCCCTGAGCCCGTCCTGCCCTGAGAGCACTGAACCCAGGGTGTCTGACAGGCTGAAGCTCTTGCCCATCGCTGCATTTGAAGCTAGTTAAGTAAATTCACCCCCGTCGGCCGCAGCTCCCAAATGAGATGGTTCCCTTTGCCCTCTATATCAACGGTAATGCGTGTAGACTAGTGGCCACAGCTGAGAAACCCCTGCAGAAGGGCCTTCCCTGGCTAAATTTGGCCTCCTCCAATCTTTTTGTTTGTTTGTTTTTTGTTTTTTCGAGACAGGGTTTCTCTGTGTAGCCCTGGCTGTCCTGGAACTCACTCTGTAGACCAGGCTGGCCTCGAACTCAGAAATCCGCCCGCCTCTGCCTCCCAAGTGCTAGAATTACAGGCGTGCGTCACCACCCGGCTTGGCCTCCTCCAATCTTAAAAGAAGAGCCAGCGTGGCTACTGCCTGGGAGGGTGGCTGTTGCTAAGGGGCCCATGAAACAGGCAGGCTGCCCGACTTCTGAGGTTTGGCTTCTTGCCAGAGCTTTAGACCAATGTGAATGATTTCTGGGCTCTTTTACCGAGAGGGATGCATTTCTGGGGCGGGGGTGAGAGCAAACTGTCTTTGGAGTCTGTGTGTCTTAAAGCACTGGGGCATTTTATCCTTTGAAGTTGTGCCAGAGACTGTTTGGGAGGTGAGCAGAAATCTCCACTTCAGCTTATTCTTTACAGTTTTTTCAAGAATCTTCTGGGGAAAAAAATCATGCCAGTACCCAGAGGCAAAGCCCGCTTCACGATGTGCCTTGTTTGCGTGTCCCAAGGGTCCTGTAGCAGGTATGGATTTCAGTCTGTAGAATGTACCCTACTTCCATGAACTTAATCTCATTCCTATTTTGAGTTCCTACCACTGATAATAATATCAGCTACTTCAAGGTGTCCTCAGTGGTGTTCTTACTTCTAGGGCCCCTTAATAGGACATCATCTGCTCCTGATTAACTGACCACACAGGGAGAATTAGCAGCTTTCTGTCACTATGACGTAGTCGTTGGGACAATCAACTTATAAGAGGCAAAAGGCTACTTAGGTTTCTCAGTTTTAGAGATGTTGGTATTGGTGCTGCTGTTATGGACCAGTGGGGCATACATAGCACTGTAGTATATGGTTGAACAAAGCCCAAGGGAAGAGACGACAGGTCTCATGACTCCTTTGGGGTCATACACACTGACCACACCCCCGTGGCTAAAGACTTCTTGGAAGCCCCATCTCGGAAGGTCCCACCATCGTGAAGTGGTGACGCCCTAGGGGAGGGCACATGGGCCGCACTGCTTGACAAAGGCTTGCATTGTTCCACCCGAGGCTCCGCCACACACGGTGCCCCCCCCACTCCCGCCAGCCTCTTTCTGCCTCTGTGTACCGTTAGCTTTCCATCACACCTCGTTCACAGATCAGAGGCAGCCCCAGCCAGCTGCGTCCATTACTTCAGACCTGAGCTGAGGCTGAATATCACGGCAGATGGACGTGCAGGAGGAGGCTGCTCCATCGTGGTAGACAGGAAGCCACCAGCTCTAACTGTAACCTAAAAGAAGTGCATGCCCAGTGACTTTCTGTAGAAGTTGGGTCTGGTTTTGCCTCCCAGCCTCATCCTGTAAGACCTGAAAGAAAAACGGAGGTGCTCCCAGCACCCCTCGCCTTGGAAGGCGTCACCCCAATCACTCACGAGAAACAGTCTTGATGCAACTGCAAGAGGATTTTAATTCCAGAGCTCTGGGGTCACAGCCATTCCCCATGGGGGGGGGTGGGGGGGGTGTAGGAGACAGTGAACACCAAGTGCAGAAACAGGACTGCTTTTATAGATTTACAGCAAAGCCCGCCTAACACAAGCCACTCCATAGCTTCCAAGCCAATCAGTTTAAATCATCCAAGCCCGTGCTCTCTGAGAACCAATCAGTTTCCTATAGAAGCCGGATGGAAACTGGTTAGGTCATTTCTGCTTACGTGGCCGCCAGGTACACATTTCCTGCTACGGGGCCCGGGGTCACACACAGCATCACACATGTATTTCCTGTTACGCATTTCCTGTTATAGGGCCAGGATTACGTACGCATATTTTGTTACTCTGCGCGAGCTCCACAGCCCACCGCAGTGACCCTGCCGCATTTGCCCCAGCTGCTCTGCAGAGGCGAAAGGACGCTGGGGACCTCCCCAGGCCTGCGGATCGCAGCTGGACCCTGCAGGCGGGTGTGATGTGTGCATTCCTGGGCCAACAGAGAGCAGGCCAAACTTCTGCTTTTTGGGGTCATCCAAGAGCTAGGTATGGGGGACTCTCAGCCTGCAATTCTCATCCTTTCAATCCTCCCAGAAATAAGACTCAGACTCAAAATGTATTTACACATACATTTTGTATGTAAATATGTATAATTTACACATACCTTGGCCAAGTAGCTAGACTCTTCTCTCTAGATCATAACTTAATGTAATCCACCCATCCTGATCTACATTCTGCCATGTGGCTGGTCGCCGTGCTCGGGCACCATGCGGCCGTCTAGTTCCATCTTCCCAGATGACTCTCCTGTGCCTGGCTCTATCTCAGAGTTCTTTCTGCCTCCTGGATGTCCCGCCTTCTATTCTACCCTTTCCTATAGGCCATAGGCTTTTAATTGACAGGCGACACATCTATACAATACACAAGATACTGTCTCTGCATCTTAACTCCAGCTAGACCCTCCTCTTATGAGTTCTTATTACCTTCCCAAATGGCACCAGCAGCTGGATTCCAAACACAGCATGGGAGCCTGTGAGGGTCATTTCACATTCACCCTCACTCCTCTTTGGATGCTCACTGTCTTCCTCCCCACAGTACTCCACAGCTGGCGCCCCACAGCTGGCGCCCCACAGCTGGCATCCACAGGTGGTGCCCCACAGCTGGCGCCCACAGCTGGCGCCCCACAGCTGGCACCCCACAGCTGGTACCCCACAGCTGGCACCCCACAGCTGGCACCCAGACTTGGCACCCCACAGCTGGCGCCCACAGCTGGCACCCCACAGCTGGCCCCACAGCCTTCTCTGTCTCCCTTTCTTGTAGTTCTTCTTCGCCCAGTTTTCCTCTGGCTTAGCGGGTTCCTCTACTCTTGGGAAGATCTCCCCATTACACCTGCTGCCAAGCCACCACGGCCTTGCTCTCCCTGACCCCTGCTCACTCACGTCGCTGCAGGATACCCTCTCCTTGTGTCCTTCCAACACCCCAGACTCCCTGGTACCAGAGCAGAGCCTTTTTGTTCATCATTATCTTGGAAGGACCCCTCCCCCCGCCTTGTGCTCCTTACTCTGCATACCCTGCCCAGAGAGGCCATTCTCCCACCCCCAGACCCAGAATTCTTTGTGACTCTCACCTGCTTCGTTTACCTCCACACTGCCTCCATCAGATGACTATCTTATGTACATTAAGCTCAACTTCTTATTTTACGCACCCCCCCACACACACACACTTAAAGCACAGGTGTCGTGATAGGAGAGTCCTAATCCACTATGCCCCATAGGTCTAGAATGAAGAATGGATGGGTTTGGGAAAGTTCCCAGAGCCTGCCAGGCCCTGTGCTGAATGCCACCTCATTTAATCGGAAGCAGGACGCAAGCAGGCAGTGGTTCGTTTGATCAGCAACCTGATCAGATTAATAAATGCTCGGTCGATTAGTAAAGGTCACCTCTGAGGGTAACTAGGGGAATTTCCAGAGACCATGGGACCACAAGGACTCTCGCCTAATGGATGACTTGACTTCCTGACAGCCTCCTAGGTGGGAGGTGAAGGAACTGGAGACGTGTCTTTGGGGCTCTGTCTTGCCCGGGCCCCTTTCTGCTCTGCTTCCTGGCAGCCATAAAGGGAGCTGCTCTGCTCTGCTCCCAGGATGCCAGAGTCGGATAACTCCCCACGGCAGGGGGCTGAACCCTTGGAAGCCGTGAGCCGGATAAACATTATGACTTCCATTTTGCTCATGGCTATGTGACTGATTCTCCATGCCTCTGCTTCCATTTCTGCGTCCAGATTCCTGCCTTGAATTTCCACCCTTCGTGGCCAAGAGGGACTGTAACTTGTAAGACGTAAGGAACCCTTTCCGTGCCCCTCCCCCAGGCTGCTTTTGTTCACAGTTCTTACACACCAGGAATGGGTAGAACAGCAACCTGGGGGCAGGGGCCGCACCTGGGGATAAAATGTCTGGAAAGCCACGGGTGTGTGTGTGAGTGGGGCAGAACTACAGAGAGGCAGCAGGAGTCCTGGGGCTGAGGCAGGATTGGATCCAGATGGGCCTCCCTCAAACAGCCACAGCAAATGGTGGATTTCTGGGAATCTACAAGCCGTCTGCAGGCAGGTGTGGTGCCCAGAGGTGGGACTGGACCATTAAGTCACTAGACGAAGCTCCGTCCTGCATGTTGACGGACACGCAGCAAACAAGCTGCGTTTATAAGCGACTTCCTCTCCAAAAGCAGTCAGTGGTCTCTATCTCTTCTGTGCTGACAAAATTGCAGGGAGGGAAATAAAGCCCGCTGGGCTCAGGAGCTCATGTCGGAGTGGGAAGAGACAAACACACACTGTGCTAAATCAACATGTTGTTTCAGAGAGAGTGAGGGTCGAGGGGAGCCAGGTGGCTTAGGAAGGACCAGAGTGGCAGGTATGTCACAGCGCTCTGTGTCAGAGCAGTATCCCTGGAGGGAGAGGGTCAGTGGCCCCGGGGGCCAGGTGAGTCTGGGGGCTGGGCAGCATTAGCACACCTGGTGTGTACAGGCAGGTGTGCGGTGGCTTGGAATTGCTTGAGGGTTCTTGTGAGCCTGCCATTATCCCCCACACTTGTAATACATTAATAAGGGAAATGGGTGGAAACCCCACATGGGTAGAGGCCAACACCTAGATCAGCATTTCTCAACCTGTGGGTCAGGACCCCTTTGGTGATCAAATGACCCTCTCACAGGGGTCGCCTAAGACTACTAGAAAGCACAGATGTTTACATACGATTCATAACAGCAAAATTAGAGTTATAAAGTAGCAGCAAAAATAATGTTGTGGTTGGGGGTCCCCACAGCACGGGGAACTGTATTAAAGGGTCTCAGCCTTAGGGAGGCCGAGAACCGTGGCTGATTGTAACCACCCACATGACACGAGATCAGTCAGGATGCAAGAAACGCCAAACGTAGAAGCTGGAGAGATGGCCAAGCTGTTCTTGCAGAGGATTCTGGTTCAGTTCCCAGCACCCATGTACCAACCGACTCATGACACCAGTTCCAGGGGACCTGACAGCCTCTGCTGGACCGCATGGGTACCTGTGTGCATATAAAGCTCATGTGAGCACACATATGCATAAAATAAATCTTTATAAAAGATCAGTGCCAAGGACTAAGAACAGCAAGGTTAGGGTATCAGAAATACAGAGTGTCTGTGAGTCTGTGTGTGTCAGTGTGTGTGCGTGTGTTTGTGTCTCTGTGTGTGTGTCTGTGTGTGTCAGTTTGTGTCAGTGTGCATGTGTTTGTGTGTGTGTGCCTGTGTCTATCTATGGGTGTGTCAGTGTGTGTCTCTGTGTGTGAGTCTGTGTGTATCTGTGTGTGTCTCTGTGTATGTCTGTGTGTGTATATGTGTGCCCGTGTGTGTCAGTGTGTGTGTGCTTGTGTCTGTGTGTGTCTCTGTGTATGTCTCTGTGTGTGTATGTGTGTCCTTGTGTGGCAGTGTGTGTGTGCGCACGTGTGTCTGTGTGTGTCAGTGTGTGTCTGTGTATGTCTCTGTGTGTCTGTATGTGTCAGTGAGTGTTCCTGGGTGTATGTGTGTGTTGTGTGTCAATGTGTGTTTCTGTGTGTGTCAGTGTGTGACTGTGTATGTGTCAGGGTATTTGTGTGCATCTGTCTGTGTGTGTCAGTGTATGTGTCTGTGTATGTCTCTGTGTGTCTGTGTGTTTCTGTGTGTATGTCTGTGCGTGTGTGTCAATGTGTGTTTCTGTGTGTGTGCCTGTGTGTTTATATCTGTGTGTGTGTATCTGAGTGTGTATGTGTGTGTGTGTGTGTGTATGTGTGTTAGTTCAAAGAACCAGAGTTAAAGCCTTGTGATTGACAGTTGTTCTTACCAGTAGCAGCAAGTGAGGGCTGAGCCTGGAGAGGTCAGGATCACGGGAAACTGCTGGAAAGAAGAGGGTTGAACCTCTTTCATGAACTTTGACAGCACGGAGACCACTGCTGACTGGGGGGCAGCCATAGCTATGGGAGCTGTCAAAGGACCGTGGGAAACGAGAAGGCAAAACAGTACTACAAATTTCCCTAGCGGGAGAAATGATGTGTGCTTATGTACTAGAGGGAAGAATCCAGTAAAAACTGGAAACTGTACAGTGCAGAAGCAAGGAGAGAGGTTGAGCTCTATCCCTGGCGAGTTCGGGTGGGACCTACTGCGTGTGTCAGGACTGGCTTCTTGGGTAGCAGGGCTGGTCTGCCTGGAGGGGCCTGAGGGAAGGCTAAGCCGGTAGGTCCGGACACAACTCTGCATGTTTGGGGCAATTTCTCCATGCTCTAGAAAGGTCCTGTGCTGGTTAGTTGTTGTCAATTTGGCACAAGCTAGAGTCACCCGAGAAGAGGGAACGTCGGCTGAGGGACTGACCACGCCATACTGGTCATTTTCCTGATGGATGATTGATGTGTGAGGGACCAGCCCACTGTGGGCGTGGCAGGCGGGCCTGGGTTTGTAGGAGAGAGCAGCCTAAGCACACTAGCGGGGAGCAAGCCAGTAAGCGCTGTGCCCCATGACCTCTGCTTTCAAATTCTGCCCCCAGGCTCCTACCTGGAAATCTCGCCCTTGGCTTCTCTCAATAACGAACCTTGAGCTGTAAGGCGTAAGAGACCCTCTTCGCACCGCCTGCTCTCCTCAGGTCCCTGTTTATCAGAGCAACAAGAGATGCGGTCTAGGACAGCTCCCATCTGCAAATGAGCCCCGAGGATGAGGCCGTGGAGAAGTGCACGGGGAAAGGGGAGGCGGGCAGGCTCAGAGGAGGAAGATGAGGGCCGAAGCACCCGGAGCACTCAGAACCCATTAGTGGTTTGTGGCCGCGAATCTGATGACAAGCCACTCAGTTCTGGGGTTTGTCTCCAGCCGCATTTGCACATGGAGGAAGGCAAATCAAGCCAGGCTTAACCTAGACGGCGGCTTTGCTGAGCAAGGACGCACAAGGAAGAGGAGCCAGAGGCCCCGGGTGTAGACGGAAGTGGCTCCGCTAGGCAGGAAGTGGGGCTGTGCCAAGGGGGTCACTGTGTGTGATCTTACCCATCAGAGCCGGGTAGGAAGAGAGTGTCCTGGCGATGACAAGGTCAAGGTCAAGGCAAGGACAGTGGCTGACTTAGGTCGGAGGCGGGGCTATGAAGAGGCATGAGATTAAGGAACTGAAGGACCAGTAGACCACGAGAACTGTTTGAAACTAATACCGAAATCACCAAGGTATATTGGCAGGTGCTTTCAGCTTTATTCTGCCTCCGTGACAAATTCCATTCCCGAAATAACCCAGAGGGGAGAAATCTTTATTTCAGCTTAGGGGTCACAGTCGGTCACTGAGAGAAGTGAGAACTCCGCGGGAACGCGGAGCAGAACCCGCTGCAGGAGCCCTGCTTGCGGCTGGTTTGCTTGTAGAGCCTTGCTTGTGTGGTTTTCTCATCCAGCACTGGATCGCCTGCTCCGACAGCCGGGCCGAGCCCTTGCCCAGTGACTGACAGCTCACAGACGTGCCCTTGGGCCGTTCTGCTCCGGGCAATCCCTCGATGGGGATTCCCTTCTCCGGGAGCTCTGGATGGTGTCAAGTTGACAGCTTGAGTTAAGCAGGTTACAAGGAGCTAGGTTCTTTCTTTAAACTCTATAGCAGAAATGCACGCTGTAGAGAAAAACAATGTTCTGGTCCAGAAAGGCATCTTGGTGGCGGCTTCCTCCTCCCTCCTCCCTCCTCCCTCCTCCCTCCTCCTTCTTTTTCCTCCCTCCTCCTTCCTCCTCCTCCCTCTTCTTCCCCCCTCCTCTCTCCTCCTCCTCCCTTCTTCCTCTTTCTCCCTCCTCCCCTCCTCCTTCCTCCTCCTTCTCCCTCCTCCTTCCCCCTCCTTCTCCCTCCTCCTCTCCTCCTCCCTCTTTCTCCCTCCTTCCACCCTCCTTTTCCATGCTTCCTCCCTCCTCCTTCCCCTCCTCCTCCTCTTTCTTTTCCATATTTATTTTATTTCATGTATATGAATAGTTTTGCTCACATGTGTATACGTGTACTATGTGCATGCCTGGTGCCTCGGTCTCTGAACCATCATGCGGTGCCAGGAACTGAACCTGTGTCTTTAGCTGCTGGGCCATCTCCCCAGCCCCCGCAGAGAGCTCTCTCAAGGGGTGTGCCCTTGCTGCTGGCGCAAGTGTCCGAACTCTTACCTAATGTTGTCAGCATCCCGTGTGACTCAGTGAGCCTCCGCTAGGCGCTCTGCCTGATGTCCACGGTGAGTGACAGGTCCGAGCCACCCAAACTCGGCACTCGGCACTTTCCCACCTCACTCCGCCTGAAGGCATGGGCTGGCCTGTCAGAGGCACCCAGAAAGAACCTTCACAAGGGCCTCTCCAAAGACGTAAAAGAAAGCTTGTCCGGACAGAAAGTCTCCACGGTCCTCGATAGAAAACTCAGTACGGCCAAGATGCTGCAACACCAAAGCTAAACTCAACGTCCAGTCAGAACCGCCGTGAGCTCCGTTAGGCTCCTTCAGAGCTAATCGTCTTGACGCTAAAGTTTATTGGAAGAGTAAGCATGTGGCGATGCTAAGAGAATGAGATGTTGATAAAGAGGAAGGACTTAATTAGAGCTGCCAAACCCTACCATTAAGTTAAAGGTGGTGGGGGTGGGGTGGGGGGCAAGGCAGTCGGGTCTAGGCCGTATTGAAAAAGCAGGCTGTGCTAGCCACGGAGAACAAGCCGGTAGTCAGCATTCCTCTAGGGCAGTGGTTCACAACCTTCCTCATGCTGTGACCCTTAAATGCTGTCCCTCGTGTTATGATGACACCCACCCCACCCCACCCCACCCCGTACTGGCTGGTTTTGTGTGTCAACTTGACCCAAGCTGGAGTTATCCTTTCCTGGCTTGCTTCCCCTAGCTCCTTTCTCTGTGATAACTCCAGCTTATTATTATTATTATTATTATTATTATTATTATTATTTTGAGATAGGGTCTCATGGCATAACCCTGGCTAGCCTGATATGTAGACCAGGCTGACCTCAAACTCACAGAGTTCACTTGTGTCTTCTACTGAGTACTGGGATCTAAAGGCCTGTGGTTCCGTGGTGAGTCAAGAGAATTTCTCTGTCCTGGTGCAGGTGAGAAAGTTATGTTTGCCAGCGCAGGATGGTAAGGCAAAGGTGAGAGACAGAATTCACAAGGGTGGGGCATCAGGATTCTTTAATTTTTTTACACAGTAAAGGGCTAAGGTGCTTGAACATCTAGGATAGGCAAAAGGTGGTTATCTGTGGTTTCATTACAATCGCACCACTGCCCAGAAGAGAGATCAGAAATACTTACAGTGGCGAAGACAGGAGAGAGTGTACAATAGGATTCTAACACTCACTTCATGACGAGAGGAAAAAGGAAATATATAATATATATATATATATATATATATATAAATTAGTATATATATATATATATATATATATACACACTAATTTAAAAATCAGCCGGCCGGTGGTGGCACATGCCTTTAATCCCAGCACTTTGGAGGCAGAGGCAGGCGGATTTCTGAGTTCAAGGCCAGCCTGGTCTACAGAGTGAGTTCCAGGACAGCCAGGGCTACACAGAGAAACCCTGTCTCGGGAAAAAAAAAATCAATAAATGAAATATAGTCCTTAATACCCTTGACAATCTTAAGAAACAAATACCATCTTTCTCCTAGAGCTGCCCAGATTTCCAGAAGTGCATGGAAACAGCATTCAGTGTGGGGTTTCTGCAGTGTCTAAGAGGATAACTAATCGAAGTGTTGCAGAGACAGGCAGTTCTTAGAGGTTGACCCCAGAAAGAAGCACCTTCACCGGGCCCTCTCTGTGTAGAACTGAATAACGCTGGTATTCGCTGACGTCTGACCATTTAGTGGGATCACGCCACGGCCACCAAGCCTTGCAGTGACCACGGGATGACCCCTGGATGTAGCTGGTGCCATCACCCCCTCCTATCCAGCCAGCATTGTGGGAGTTCTGTACAGTCCTGGGCCTTGTCATGCCGCTCCGAGTCCTCAGCAAGGTTCCCCCTCTCTCCTCTCTCCGATGCCTGCCACATCTGCCCTGAGACAGCTCCGCCCTACTCAAGTCTTTCTCCACTCGGAGAGTTGCTCCTCTAAACTCTAGCCGTCCCCAAAACATGATGGCATCTGAAGTTAGACGGCCACCCAGATGAATTTCCCCTTCACACCTCCTCCAATGGGACAGATGGGTGGGTGGCCATGTCAGGGAAGTCCCTAAGCCTCCTTCCAGGGCACTGAGATGGCACACGGCCGACTCAGAAATCCCATTGGTCCAGGCATCATCTTCCCACGGGCCTCTCAGCTCCACAGCTGCACTGGTTTTATTATTATTATTATTATTATTATTATTATTATTATTTTAAATCATGAGTCTGCATAGCAGAAGCAGATGATTAAAGAGAGCTAGAAATCACTTCCCATCCAGGCAAACAAGTGTGCTGCCAAGACTGTGACAGATGAGGCTTGCTGCAGCTCCTGTTCCCCATGCCCTGTCTGAAGATGTTTTGTGTTTCTGTCTTTGCTTTAGCTTCATGGAGCCTGACAAGTGCCTGATCCTCTATGGCGATGACCAGGTATGTGGGGGGTGGGGGTGGGGGAGTTGTGCACCGGGTCAAGAACTAGAATGATGTCTACTGTGCTTTCCTGGGGTGAAGTGGGGGTACTCCCATGGAGTATCTGTGTCCTGAGGCTGAGACAGACCAATAAGGAAAATAGAAAGGCAGACAAGGCGGGGTGAGAAGAACATTCAGAGAGTATATGAGTGGTGCTCCCTAACCTGTGTGGTGCTCCCTAACACTCAAGGGATGCTCACCAATGTGAGTGATGCTCCCTAGCATGTGGGGTGGTGCTCCCTAACATGTGGGTGGCACTCCCTAACATGTGGGGTTGTGCTCCCTAGCATGTGGGGTGATGCTCCCTAACATGTGGGGTGGTGCTTTCTAACATGTGGGATAGTGCTCCCTAGCATGTGAAGTTGTGCTTTTTTTTTTTTTTTTTTTGGTTTTTTGTTTTGTTTTGTTTTGTTTTTTTAAGACGGGGTTACTCTGTATAGTCCTGGCTGTCCTGGAACTCACTCTGTAGACCAGGCTGGCCTCGAACTCAGAAATCTGCCTGCCTCTGCCTCCCAAGTGCTGGGATTACAGGCGTGCGCCACCACCGCCCAGCTAAGGTGATGCTCCCTAACATGTGGGGTTGTGCTCCCTAGCATGTGGGGTGGTGCTCTCTAACATACAAATCAGGTTCACTAATACACCCATCGTGCTCACTAAGAAGCCTGATGCTTTTTGTACTAGCTACTCACATCACTACCACACAGCAGAGGTCATCATAACTACTTATAAAAAGGGAAAAAATGCCGTACAGTGCAGCTCTGCAGTTTCCCCAAGGTTCTGTGTTCCAGAGATGGGTGACTCGTCTATGCCCTTGGTTCCAGGCTTTAATGATCAGGAACAAAAATGTCCCCCTTGGGGCTGGAGTAAGGGCTCAGTGGTTAAGAACATTGACTGCTCTTCTGAAGGTCCTGAGTTCAAATCCCAGCAACCACATGGTGGCTCACAACCATCTATAATGGGATCTAATGCCCTCTTCTGGTGTGTCTGAAGACAGCTACGGTGTACTTACATATAATAATAAATAAATCTTTTTTAAAAAAGATTTTTAAAAAATGTCCCCGTTAAGACACAGGCTAGGAGTAGAGGACCCTGTCTAAAATCCCTGGAGTCCTGCTGGTGAACGAGGGGGAGGCCCCCCCACCCCACCCCGCCCGTAGGTCTTCACTCAGCCAAGACAGAGAAATCCTTCCGCTGCATTTTGCTTCACAATTAGAAATAAGGCTTAAGTGCAGATTCCCCGAGCAGAGGAGACTGAGTGACCCGACCGGAAACTGTGACTGGATGACTGGATTTTCTAGACTCTTCCTGGTGAGCTGATTTAGGGGGTCCGGAGGGAGTGGAGCATGCATAGAATTACACCCGCCCCCATTTCCCAGTCTCTCTCAGGCACCGCACTGTCTCTCTCTGGTACTTGAAATGTTTTCACACAGAGGTTTTTCTTAGGAGGAGAAAAAGCAGACAGGGGACACACACACACACACACACACACACACACACACACACACACACGCATACACGCTACATATTTAATCCTACAGAGACCTGCAACCCAAGCCCCACGCGGTGGAGCACCATTCATAAAGACAGGGTCGGTGCCCGGGATTTGGGCCACACAGCCTCCGGGCTGGAATTCCCCAAATGGAAGCCTCTCTGTGTCCTCGGTGTCCTGTGGCAGCCAACCCCTGTGAGCGGAGTCCCCTGCCTCTGCCGCTTCTTGGATGCTTTCCTGGGTATGGGCTGGCCTGGTTACTGCCTTCCAACCCAAGCCAGAGAGGGAAGCCAGAACCAGTCCGGGCAGCGCGGGCTGCTCATTAAAAAGCAAGCTCATTGCTGGAAATGCAAATGACCCATTTCACCTTATCCTCCTGACAGACACGCTGGGAGCGATGACTGGTTGCTCCCTACCTGTCACCACTGCAGCTCTGATCATTGTGTGAAGCGCCTGCCACACTCGAAGTGCAATAGAGAGCAGCCATCACAGGCGCCCTCCGGTTGGAGACGCAATCATCCACTGCCCCCTAGTGGAGTCCTCGAGAATGACACGATAGGCACCCCGTGTCTGCTGATTTAGGATTTAAGCAAATCGAGGTTGCGTTTTATTTTAAGAATGGCTTGCAGCTCCTGCTGATTTCATCTCTGCTGCTCGTATCTGTGCCTCTTAATTAGCAGCCCTGAGATGGAATAAAATGTCAATCACGGGTGACTTTGTGGAGCTGCGTTTGAATGTTAAAAAGTCATGGCATTTTTCAAACCATATTTAAGACCTCATTTGATGATCATTCAAAAAAATTTTTTTCCTCTTAGCCTGGGAAAAGGTTTAAAATGAATGTAGTGTTAAGTATCTCAGGTTGGCATTTCACTGAGCTTCGGGGTTATGTGAAAGAGAAACAAGATTATTTGTAAGACAGAGGCAGTAACGGAGCCTGCTTTGTCACCTAATCTGTCTCCTGACTCTGCTCTGGTAGATATCACAGACTTCGCAATCTGCATAGTTCTTTGTTGTCCTGTATCCACGGCACCAGGGACCCAGTCATACTTAGCATAAGAGGAGCTACATTTGTGACTAGGGACCTTCTTTATCACCACACTTGTGAGGCTGCTTCCTGAGTGACTGGCCTTGCGGTGTCTGCGGAGCTGAGGCTCACAGCACGCACTAAAAGACAACTGCCGACAGTGTGCGGCTGTGCCACGGGGACTTTATTAAGGGATCTGCTTCGTTTAAAAAAAAAGACTTAATTTGTTATTTTTCATTATGTGGGTCTGTGTGTGGGTATGGGCACATGGGTGCAGGTAGCTGCAGAGGCCCGTAGAGGGCGCTGGATGCCCTGGATGTGGAGTTACAGGTGTGGGTGCCGGGAACTGACCTGCATCCTCTGAAAGAGCCACTCTTAACTGCTGAGCCATCTCTCCAGCCCCGAAATGTTCTTCTTTTTATTAAGTGTGTGTGTGTGTGTGTGTGTGTGTGTGTGTGTGCGTGTGTGTGTGTGTGTGTGTGTGTGTGGTGTGCATGTGCGTGTGTGTGTGCATGTGTGTGTGTGTGTGTGTGTGTGTGTGCATGCAAGCATGAGGCAGCCAGAGTCAATTCTCTCCTTCCACCATCTGGGACACAGGGACACGGGCACTCAGGCTGCCTGTCACGCGTGTGGCACGTGCCTTTAGACAGTGAGCCATCTCTCCAGCCCTCAACTAACATATAACTTACAAACGCTTTGTATTTATTTCATCTGTGTGGTGTTCTGCCTGATGTGTGTCTGTGCACACATCCATGCAGTGCCTGTAGAGGCCAGGAGAGGGTGTCAGACCCCCTGGGACTGGAGTTACTGCTGGAGCTGAATACCGCCGCGTGGGTGCTGGGAGCTGAGCCCGCTCCTCTGGAAGAGCGGCCAGTGCCCCTAACCACTGAGCCGCCTTCCCAGCCTATCAGCACACAACTTTTTTTGTTTGTTTGTTTTGTTTTTTGTTTTTTGTTTTTCGAGACAGGGTTTCTCTGTGTAGTCCTGGCTGTCCTGGAACTCGCTCTGTAGACCAGGCTGGCCTTGAACTCAGGAGTCCACCTGCCTCTGCCTCCCAAGTGCTGGGACTACAGGCGTGCGCCACCACGCCCGGCTCAGTACACAACTTTTACCGTTTCTACAGGATTTTCGTATTGCTAGGACATTTTAAAACTGGAACTATGCCAGAGTTCGATGCTTTCCTTGTCCTACCCGTGACTCTGTGGACTGTACCAGCTCCTTTCTAGTAGCCAGGACTGCTGCCATCCAGACCTTTGTGGGAAAGTCTAGGCCAACCCAACCACACCCTAAAGCAGTGCTACGGGTGGGTCGGCTTTCACCTGTACGTAAGGAAGGATGCTTTGGGAACATTATCCCTCAGACAACGGTCTGGGATGTGCGACCCTGTTGCGGAACTTGAAGAGAGACTGTGATTGGTTGGGGCGATCTGGTCACAGACTGGTGTCCAGGTGAGATAATCGGAGAACCACGCCGCCCCCCCCTCCCTAGCATCTCTCTTCGGTGAACTTGTTTACACCGGGCTGACCTTGGGTCAGTTAGCCCCAGTGATAGGAAACTTTTCAGAGAGGAAACCATTCACGCATACACAGGAAATAGAACTCAGGCAACAAAATTTTCCACCCCGTGTGGATCCGAAACCACGGTACGCAAGGTGCTCTGGGGGACCTTCCTCAGCAAACTGTAGTTTCCCTCAGCGCGCCACGGAAGCTTCTACTGGTGACTCATTGTTTTAAACTTTTCCTCTTGAGTCAGAAATGAACTCTGAGCAAGGCTTAGTGTGAAGGGGAAAGCTACTGTCTGGCCTGTGGCTTCTATCGTGGGGTGGGGCCAGGCTGCCTAGCAACCAAACAGAAATCCCAAGGGCCGCTAAAGAACTCCCTCTAATCCAAATCAAGTTTGCAACATCAGTTTGTAAAATTGCTTATTTATTTGTTTGTTTATTTGTGTGTGTGTTTGTTTGTTTGTTTGTTTTTACCCCATTGCCACCTGTGCATGATGTTACAGTGTGGCCCATGTCCCTCTGGTGGCTCCAGACCACCTGGTCTCAGTCAGCCACTGTGTTTCACAGACCTTGACATCCCAGGACTGAATGATCATCATTGTCTCTAGCAAAGTCCTCAAAAGGGAGAGACAATTTGGTGGGAAGAGGACAGCTGAGAGACACCACCTCTGAAAGCTACGAGTTTATTTACATCTTCCATTAAATCTAAATTAAAATTAAGGTGGATCTCTCCCCCCGCCCCCCAATCTATCTTGGGCATTTTCAAACTGACCTAGAGGTCCGGGGTGGACCTCAATGACAGAATGCTTACCTAACACGGATAAAGATCCTGGGGTTCAGTCTTCAGAACTGAGGGGAAAAAGACAAAACTTACAAAAATGATTTTCAGTGATTCTTAATAATTCATATTTAAAATGACAACATTCCTGCTTTTCAGCCTTCAACCCCAGTTTCATCCGGTGCTAAGGTCACCTGTGCTAGTGTGAAGAGATGCGCAGGCAGGCAGAGAAGCCCTGCTCTGAGGTGGCTCTCCTCCCGCTAAGAAGCAGTTGTCTTAGCGGCATCCCGAGCACCACTGCCAGGGCACCCGCGCCAGCTGCCTCCCTGGAGCTGCCGAGTTCCACACCAGGGGAATTTTTACATAAGGGCTTCAAAGCCACAGCAGCCACTGCAGAGGCTCTACCCTGGCCTTTCATGTCTCAGTCCAGACAAACGCCTGATTGAAGAAAGGATCCATCCAAGCCCGTGTCACGCTGGCCATCTGGAAAACCGCCAGCCGCTCATTTAGCAAATTACTTTGTTTAAAGGCAGCTCGGTGCTACCAGGACGGATCGCATAATTTCTCCGCCTTGGCTTATCCGCTCGGGCTCCTCTCGATCTGCCTAGCAACTTAAAAGGCTGTTAATGCGTGACAAGGCACTTGACCCGCATGATTTCCAAGCCGAGGGAGAGCATTCGTCTTGTGCTGGGCTGTCCTCTCCTCCAAAGCAAGGGCGCGACGCCCCGCGCTCTCTGTCTTAATGAAGCCTGCCTTTATTAAGAAGCCCATTAAGCTCCACAGGGCCCAGCCATCCAGCACTGTAAATATTACCCCATAGAAATGCACCCAGGGCCCTGGCGCGGGGTGGGGGCTGGGGGGCACGGTAAGCGCTCGCCCATCCTGCCAGTCGGAGGGGGCCGGGGGCCGCAGCTCTCTGCTGAGTGAGGGAAGGCCGTTGTTTGACAGGCTGGTGCCTCTTTGTTTGGAAAGATGAGTTAGAATCCTTAGCAGGTAATGTCACAAGGCCCCCGGGGTGGTTTGAATGAGGGAGTTGGAAGCAACCCGACAGCAGAATAGCAATGAGTTCTCAAGTGTCTGATCTGGGTTTTCTCCTTCCAAAAGAGGAAAGATTAAAAAGGAGCCCACAGAGGCTGGGAAGGTTTCTTATCAGGATGTTGCCGGGTCACTTTGTCCTGATATGGTTTGTCATCTGTCATTGACCAGGGAAAATGATCTTGGTGACTGTTGTTTCTATAAATTGCACATCTGGGGCCACGGTATTATTATTAAGTCTGGAAGGCAGAAGCTCAAATCAGTGAGTGGATGGAGGACAGATCATGTGTTCAGTACCTAACTAGGCCCTTTAAGGGGCCGGGGGAGGATCACGCAATAAATGTGCCTTGCAGTCAAAGCCTTTGGGAAGATTTAAAAAAAAAAAAAAAAAAAAAAGCAAGTATATTTAGTGTATTTAGTGACTGGTAAAGACTCTGACTTGGTGTCAAATGCTGATGTGATTTGGGCCAAGGTTGCCTTAGTCCCCTCAGAAGGAAACAGACATTTTTACCTCTTTGAATTATTTTTGGAAGTAACTGAATTAGTGATTACGTACAGTAAGAACTCAGCAGCCCTCCCTGATAGGTCTTGTAAAGCGCGGTGTGGTTCGGCGAGAGAGCGTGCATTCGCGGGTACTCCTGTGCCCAGGTGCCAGCCATGTGACACGGGTCTAGTATAAAATGTTTACTTGAGGCATGAGAAGGGGGTTGGGAAAGGAGTTGAGGTAGAGAAAGAGAGGGGACAGAGGAGAGAGGGGGGGAGGAAGGGGAGGCCAGAAAGGGAGGGAGTAGTGAGTGAGAGAGAGAGAGAGAGAGAGAGAGAGAGAGAGAGAGAGAGAGGTCCGAGAGAGTGAAGAGAGGCCAAGCAGTTCTTTTTATAGCAACCCAGGCTCGCACCTGGCTGTTGCTAGGTAACTGTTGGGCGGGACCTAGAAGGAATGCCAGCGCACTCACACTAATAACATCAGGCCTGGCATAGCTATCCTCGGCGTCCTGGCACAGAGGAAGTGGTCACTGGACTGGAGCAAGGGAGGAGACCTTTATGAACCAACTCCATCCAAGTACCAGCTCCAGGCAGGGAGAGGATGGCGCCCCACACACAGGCACCGCCCTGGTGGGCAGGGAAGGAAGGGGGTAGCTAGGTGGACTGGAAGGAAGCTCTAGCTCAGAGCACAGGAGTGGAAATGATTAAGAATGAGAGGCCCCATTGCTGGAGCCTTGAAGGCCCAGGTCTTTAAAGGGTCTCGGCGTGATCTAGCCGGTAACAGGCTGCCATCTTGCTTTCTTGCTGGAAAGCGGCAGAGTTCTCTGCATTGGCGTGGGTGAGCAGATGGGTCGCCAGAGAGGATGAAGCTAGGGGACGGGCTCCAAGGCCAGTCCTCACCCCAGGTCGATGGATGGGGGCAAATGAAGCTGGAATTCCCTTCCAAAGCAGCCAGACCTGGCGCCCATATTCACACCAGGCCGGAGGGAGGAGGAAAGGAGAAGGTAGCCCTTGGGGACAACCCAGCTGGGTGCTTCGCCCGCCATGTCCCAAGCACAGGTCTCTAGGACAGCAAGAGAGTGACAGGCTGATGAAACTGTGGCGCTTTCTGGCTGGCTGCATTAGGCGACATAGGTTTGGCTTTATAAGCGTTCAGGATGGGGGCTGGAGAGATGGCTCAGCCGTTAAGAGCACAAGGTCCTGAGTTCAAATCCCAGAAACCATGTGGTGGCTCACAACCATCCATAATGAGATCTGACGCCCTCTTCTGGTGTGTCTGAAGACAGCTACCATGTACTCACATATAATAAATAAATCTTTAAAAGAAAAAGAAAGAGATGGGCTTTCAGGGGTATGTCATGCTTGGGTTTTTAAAAAGCTGAACAGACTAGGACTCCGTGTGACAGAGTAGGTGGTTGTCTCCGTTAGGGTTTTGCTGCTGGGAAGGGACATGGCCAAGGTAACTCTTTTAAAGGAAAATATGTACTTGGGGCTGGCTTACAGTTTCAGAGGTCTAGTCTATTATCATCACGGCCGGAAGCATGGCAGCATGTAGGCAGACACGGTGCTGGAGAAGGCTGAGAGTTCTACATCTGGATCTGAAGGCCACCAGAAGACTGTCTTCCATGGGTTGTCTGGGTCATACGGGCTTGACTATGAGACCCCAAAGTCCCACCTCGACAGTGACACACCTCCTCTCACAAGGTTACATCTCCTCCAACAAGGCCACACCTCCTAATAGTGCCACTTCCCATGGGCCAAGCTTATTCAAACCACCACAGCAGTTTATCAAGAAAAGGACGCAAGGGCTGGAGAGATGGCTCAGGGGTTAAGAACACTGTCTACTCTCCCCGAGGCCCTGAGTTCATTCCCACATGGTGTCTCACAGTCATCTGTAATGGGGCCTGATGCCCTCTTCTGACATGCAGGTGTACATGCAGATACTCATACAGATAAAATGAATAAATCTTTAAAAAAGGAAAGGAAGGAAAGAAGGAAGGAAGGAAGGAAGAAAATGACACAAACCACCAAGAAACCAACCTGTTCTGACTCAGCCAGATTCTGGCTTCTTAAGTTTGTCTGTCTGAATTCAAGGGCCCCCAACATGGCCCAGCTCTGGAATTTATGATTCCCACAGCCTCCTGTACATCATTCAACCTCACTGTTCCCATCTTGTAGAAAAAACACAAAGCAGAAATCATGAAATTGGCATCCAAATGACATCACCATCATCATCATCATCATCATCATCATCATCATCATCATTGGGTTTTTTTTTTGAAACAATGTCTCATTTTCATGTCTAGTCTAAACTTGAACTCATTGTCATCCTTCTGCCTCTGCCTCCTGAGTTCTGAGATTACATGTGTGCACCACCATGTTCACAAATACTACAAGATTATTGTGGCAATGTAACGTACTAAAATATACAATGCCATCTATGAATGAATATTGAAAATGCTAGCGCCCCGCCCCACACACACACTGGCAATACACAGAGTCCATTAGATACCCCATGGCAGCAAGGGTATTTTGTTGTTGCGTTTCTTTCTCTTGGAAATTAAAATATAGTTACACGATTATTATACATACCTTGTTCTTTTTCTGTTTCTTTTTCTTTTTTTTTCTTTTTTTTTCTTTTTTTTCTTTTTTTTTTTTTTTGGTTTTTCGAGACAGGGTTTCTCTGTGTAGTCCTGGCTGTCCTGGAACTCACTCTGTAGACCAGGCTGGCCTCGAACTCAGAAATCTGCCTGCCTCTGCCTCCCAAGTGCTGGGATTACAGGCGTGCGCCACCACGCCTGGCTCCATACCTTGTTCTTAACTGTGTTTCCTACTATATCAAATGCAGTCCTGAACCCTGTTCACGTGCCGTGTGTGCTGGCACAATCAAGGTCCTCTGCGTGCCACAGGGCCGCGCCTGACACACCCGGACAGGCGCAGTCTGGCTGAGCTCATGTCCCACTCAGGGTTATAGCAGCCCAGTGTCTCTGCATGTGACATCCCATCTGCCTGGGGAGAGGGGGCCATCTGCAAAGCCACACCCCTTCCGGATGGGGAAATGCTGGCCGCTGTCAGCGCTGACGGCGCATGCTTCTAGCCCTCGCCGCAGACCAAGTGGGACGTGTTGACTTTTCGCTCATTCTTTTCTTTCTCTTTCCAATTGATTGCAGGGATATGTGAACATTCTGGTTTTGTCATCTGTAGGTGAACTATTAAGGTAAATATTGAAGCTTGAATGCAATTGCCGAAGAAACGGAGCCATATGTTTTTAAAGCAAATTTTTTTCTCACGCTGTTTTGTATATGTATCATCATAGGGTAAAAGACTCAACCAAATGTTCTCAAGATGGCCGAGGGGCTCGGGGAAATGGCTCACTCGGTAAAGTGTTTACTGCTCAAATGTGGGGTCCTGAGTTCAGACCCCAGCACCCATATAAATGCTGCGTGCAGCTCTCCAGCAGCCGGGGTTGGAATGGAGACGGGGGTCCCTGGAGGAGGCCCGCAGGCCGGTCTGCCCTAAGCGAGCCTTAGTTCTCAGGCTCAGTGAGAAACCCCGACTGTAAAGAAGAAACAATTGAAAGAAGAGCCGATGACAAATGTACCTAATGTCAACCTCTGACTCCACACACACGTGGATATATGAACCTGCACATGTGTGCACGCCCGCGCGCGCGTGCACGCACACACAGACACACGCACACGCACACGCACGCGTGCACACACATGCGCGCGCACGCACGCACACACAGACACACGCACGTGTGCACACTCACACATCGGGCGCTCAGGCACTCTGCTTTCCCCCTCTTTCATTTTCTCAGGCTCACGGTCCCACTTCACACTCTTGCTCCACTCCGTGTCCGTTTCTCAGCTTTGCCCTCGATCTCCTGTCACGACCACAATACCGAACGCACCTCCAACATTGGATTCCTTCATCCATTCAAGAAACAGTCCTCCATATAACAAAGCAAATGATGATAAAATCAGTAATACAAAAAAAACAATCAAGATGGGTATTTCAAGTAAGCATAAAATATCCAGAGGAGCAGATAATTAGCTGCGTCCCTCAGAGTGAGCAAGCTGTGGGTAGTATTTAGAATAGGAAGGACCCCCGTAGGCTCACAGGTTTTAATGTTTGGTCATTTGGCAGTGAGGCTACTTGACAGGAATTAGGGGGTGTGGCCTGTCGGGGTGGGTGTGGCCTGTCGGGGTGGGTGTGGCCTTGTTGGAGGAAGTATGTCACTGCCAGTGAACGCTGGAGGTTTCAAATGCACGAGCTAGGCCCGCTGTTTTTCTCATTTGCCGATCCAGCACTCTCAGCTACCTGTCCAGCACCATGTCTGCCCGCATGCCATCATGCTTCCTACCGTGATGATAGCGGGCTAAAATCTCTGAAACTGTAAAGCCAGCCCTGACTACATGTTTGTCTTTATAAACATTGCCTTGGTCGTGTTGTCTGTTCACCGCGATAGAACGCTAAGACAGTGTGTAACCAACATCCCCCCTGTCCAGTGAGTTTTCACAATGAAAGTTTATTTGCTATTCAAATCATAGTTGGAGCAACTGTCCACGTAATAGATGTCTTTGGTGGGCAGTCTCCATGCGGTGACTCAGACACCAAGCCTCTCCCTCTCCTACACGCAAACATCCGAGCGAGGGAAACACCGAGAAAGGGGCCGTGCAGAAGAGTTTCCCACTCCTGTCAAACGTGTTAGTCACTTCTCTGATGCTATGATTAGACACCCCGAGTGAAAACAGCTTGTGGAAGACAGAGTTTATTTTAGCTTACGGTTCTGGGGGCTGGGGGTAGGGTCCATAATGGTGGGGGAGGCATCACAGCAGGCTGGGAGAGTCCATTTCTCATTCAAACTGGCACAGCCCGTGTTCCAGAGGCCAGTCACAGAGCCACCTTTACTGCACCTTTCTCCACCCCACCATTCCGAATGTTTCTCTCCAATAATCCTGGGATCGAATCCCGTCTCTTCCAGAAAGTGTCCCAGGTCACAGCTCAGAGCCCTCCTCTGCAATTCTCATGGCATGAATCACACCTAGCATCTTTCTTACCACCAAATACACCTGTCCTTTAGCGGGGTCACAGTTCGCGGTTGCAAAGGCAGGGATGGTGTGTGTCAGCTTTCCAGCACCAGCTTTTTGCTCAGTTTTGATAATTTCAACCCTTGATCACTTTGCCTGTTGCTTCTAGCCTATAGGGACAAAGTACCACCTCATGGTGACCTACAAACAAAGGAGACAGGAGGAGGAGGCGTTGGACTCTATATCCCCTCCAAAGTATCCCTCCCATGATATAATTTCCTCCCTCTAAGCCACACCACTCCAAGGTCCTATCACCTCCCACCAGTTGAACAAAGATGTCAGAACACTAAGCCTTTGGGCTTATCTATACTATAATTCTCTATACCCACACGATAGGGGTGAGAGGATATGGTACACCAGCCCAAAGGTGTGGTGCCTGGAAGGGACTTCCCCTGCTTCTAAGCCCTGAAGGATTACCCAGAAAATGTTATCACCTACCCAGGGCTGGTTGGGATTTGCAGGAGGTAATTCAGAGGCATCCAGGAGGAAAGACCCGCTAAACTATTGAGGTGACACAGGATGTCTGGGGTCAGGACTTGGGAGGCAAACTCATACCTGTCCCGGAGAGGAAAAAACTGGCCCTGAGGATTGGAAGGTTGTAGGAGTGCTCAGCCTTTGAGGTAGCCAAGGCATTTTAAAACTAACTGGTGCGTGTGTGTGTGTGTGTGTGTGTGTGTATGTGTTGTGTGTGTATGTGTGTGTGTGTGTATGTGTGTGTGTATGTGTGTATGGGTGTATGTATGTGTGTATGTGTGTATATGTGTGTATGTGTGTGAATGTGTGTATGTATGTGTGTATGTGTGTGTATGTGTGTATATGTATGTGTGTGCGTATGCGCGTGCGTGCGTGCGTTCCATTTGCAAATCCAAAGAGTTACTGAGCAGGTGTCTAGAAGTGTTCAACCCATCAGGAATATAAAACAGTGTAGCAAAATCTCTCCGCTCCACTAGGCTACCTGGCCTGCTTCTTGGAAACTGAAGATGGTCTTCTGAAGTGACTCAGAAGGGATCAGTCAGAAATGAACTTGTCTTCCAAGTTATCGAAAGGTCTTTTTCAAACAAAAAGCAAAGATTGCCAAAAATCACCATAGAGCCACAAGCTAAGGGTAAACACACACCCCCCCTCAGTGTTCTGGGTCCCAGGACAGTCCACACCAACATGACCAGGGTCTCGTGTCTGATGCATATACTATTTGATAGGGCCTCGTCTATGCTCGCTTCCGTGCTTTAAACTGTCTGCAGGTGAATGGAAATGGTTTGCAAATAGTTGGTTGTTACCCTGTGTTTTACAGAACGGTGTCAGGAAGACTAGTCCATATTCAGAATAGAGGCGATTTGTTCTGAGCATGTGTGATGCTTGCTTGCCTGACCCAGAGGACGCAGAGCCTGCACAGAAGCAGGCTGACTGTGCAGCTGTCCAGCTCAGGCCTTCACAGTCTCCATTCGGATGCTTTTGCTGAGGCCTCTGGTCGGTTCCTGAGATGTCACACATGCTGCCTGGGAACCAGCAGAGAGGACCTGGCATGCTTGATAGGTGGGAGGGGAACAGAGATCACTCACACTGATGGGCAGCTAGGTGGGCCTATCCCGTGTGCGAGCTTTGAGTATGAGGGTGGACCTCCTCAGTTCAGGTCTCTCACAGTCTCCCTGCACCCTGGGCATGCTGGTGGGATATGATCATTCCTCCTGAGCATAGGCTACAGGCACAATGGAAATAATTGTGTCCTGACATGGCTTCTCGGCGAGGAGATCTTAGACTCTTCTGAAGGAAAGTGACCCTGTTTAATGTTCTCTGTGGAGCATCATTTCCAACTTCCTCTGGAAACAGTGGACAAAAACGCAGGTCTGTCCCTATGCCCACACTTACTGTCCTGCAGATTGGCAGGCAGGGACACCATCTCTCTTCACAGCCACTGGGATGGAGCTATCCTTGCATTGGACTATCAGGCAAAGGCTGTTCATTTCACCAGACTTTTGCTGATACTAGTAGCTTGAAGTGAGAGAGAGAGAGAGAGAGAGAGAGAGAGAGAGAACAGCCTGGAACCAAGGAGAGATATGGGCGGATTCCTCCCCACTGTAGAGTCCTAAGCAGAGCTTCTAGGGACCCTGCACTGTGAGCCCAGACAGTACAGATGTCCCATAGTCACCCCTAAAAGATCCCATATATCACATAGAAGCTCTCAAGACACCCCAATAGACATCCACACCAGAGACTTTAACATATACCCCTTAGCCCCACCCCTGAACAAAAAGTTCAAAATGCATCCTCAGGGTAGTGGGGGACATCTCTAACACTCTCTACAGGTCGCCTTTGTCACATGTTCAAATGAAGCATCTACTTTCACCCTACAAGCATGGGCTACAATGCAAACACCCCCTTTCCGGACACCCCAAAAGGGCTCTTGACCCTCACATAGTACGTGTCATATTACACTGCAACTCCCCACAGCAAGAAAACAAACAAAACTCACAATGCCTAAGCATACACCTATGCACACCTCATCACTCATACTTCTTCTTTGTATAAGAGACAGACAGACAGACAGACAGACGGGATTTCCTGTAAGTACAGTTTCCTACAGCCTTGTGCAGGCACAGGCAGGATGCCGGGATCCACAATAGTGCCCCCACCTCAGGCAGAATTTGCAGAAACCACTGGGGGCTTCCTAGATAGACTCCCCTCAAAGTCAGGTAGACACAAACCATCACTGCCTGGCCTGACACACTCAAAGGCAAACACAGACAATGGACATTTCAGACAACCTTCCAGCGAGGACGGAGAAAATCAATGCAATCCTTTTATCGTGAACAAGGAGGATTATGGTACAAGAGAACTCCAGCATGTAGTGGTAGGGAAAGAAAAGAACTCAGATGAGATCGCAGCACCCGATGACCTGTCTCTCTGGCTGACCCACGTAGAAGCAAGCATATAGGCATCTCTTTTATCATGATTTTTTTGAAGAAAAAGGAGCAGAGAAAATTCAAGAAAGCTCTTTCAGGAAACAGTCCGTTCTGCCCTCTATGAGGTAGGGGTTCCCAGCCTGACTTCTGAGACAGTTGCCCATCTGCTGAGTCGTAAGGGCTGGGGCTCTGCAGCTGGTTATCCCTATGATCCAAAAATTACAGAAAAGGGAGGGGCAATCCACCACCACCCCCAAAGAATCTTCAAGATTTTCTTAGAAAATAGATCCTCTCACACTGAGCTTAGAATTGGGAGAGGGAGGAGGGGACAGACATAAGCGATCAAAAAGAAAAGCAAGCGGATCGATCAAAGGGTAGGAACGCAAGAAATAGCCCTGGGCAGCTGGGAACCATCTGGGAGCCGTGAGAACGGCAGAGGATTCTAGCAAGTAGGCACCGCTTATCGTGAGAGGGGTTTGCAGTCTTCCGGAGCTGGAGAGAAGCCAGACTCCTGGGGCTACTTACAAGCCTAACGTTTCCCCCCAGGTTTAGTCTGCGGCGCATCTGTTCCTATCTGCGATGGACTAGCCCAGGGCATCCTAGCTTTAGGGGATACCAGAAGGCTTCTGGGGGTGTACTGGGATAGAGCGCATGCTCTCCGGATGTCCGTGGGAAAATAGAACAGGAATAAAAACACTTGACATTTGCCTTAGATGGAGTTTTCTTTGAGCTAGACGTCACCGCGCCCAGCCCACCTGACAGAAACAGCTTCGGGAAGAACGTCTCTTGACCACTCCTGTTCCAGAGGGTTCAGCCCAAAGCGGATCATCTCTTGGGCGGAACACCACGGTTGCAGCATGTGGTGAGAGATAGCCTCACTTCCTGGCAGACAGCCTTCAGAACAGCAGCAAGGAACCAGGAATAGTATGTCCTCAAGAATCCTCACTGGAGTGGCATGCTTCCTCCAGCCACGCCCCACGCCCAAAGTTTCAACAGCCTCTACAACAGTGGCAGCGGCTAGCACCCTCGTGCGCCAAGTCCTTGGTCTACAGCATGAGTCTGTGGAAGGCATTTCTTGTTTCAATCACGACAGGTTTGGGGTTTGTTTGTTTGTTTGTTTTTAATGTTTTATGTAAAGAAGACACATCCTAGCTTGCCTATTTCTCAAGTCCTGATACTGGGCACCAAGTTATGGCCATTTTACTCCTGTATTGGCTCTAACCTATGACTGTCTCCCAGAGACCACTGTTCTCATTTAACTTGTCCTCAGTATCACAGATACAAACTTCTGCCTGGCCATTCTCGCCCTCACTCCCGACCCCTTATTTCATCTGGGTGTCTTAGTTGGGGTTCTCTAGAGTCATAGAACTTATGGACTGTCTCCATATATTCAAGGACGTTACTGGGATGATTTACAGGTTGCAGTCCAACTAACTCAACAATGGGCAGCTAGGAATGGAAACTCTAGTAGTTGTTCAGTCCCATGACGATGGCTGTTTCAGCTGGTCTTCTGTATAAGATGGACTCCTGAAGAGGCAGGTTCCAACATGTGCCGGCAAAGTACACAGGTGTAGAATGAGCCTTCCTTCTTCCAGTCCTTATGTAGGCCTCCAGCAAAAGGTGTGGCCCAGATTAAAGGTGTGTGCCACAGCTGTTGCTTCTATCTCCTGGGATTAAAAGCATGTACCACCTGTAATCCTAGCACTTGGGAGGCAGAGGCAGGTGAATTTCTGAGTTCAAGGCCAGCCTGGTCTACAGAGTGAGTTCCAGGACAGCCAGGACTACACAGAAAAACCCTGTCTTGAAAAACAAAAAACAAAAAACAAAAAAACAAAAACAAAAACAAAAAAAAAAAAAGCATGTACCATCTTGCCTAAGCTTTGCATGGCTACTGTGCCTCAAGATTCTGTTCAAAGGCCTGTGACTTCCAGCCTCAAGATCTGGATCACAGGTATGCCCTCCATTTCTGGATTGTAGTTCATTCCAGACAGAGTCAAGTTGGCAACTGGGAATAGCCATCCCATGGGGGAAATACAGCCAATCTTATGTTCATTCATCAAACATTAACTGAGTCTATACGAAGGCCAGTCTTTGCTGTGTGTGTTTGCAATAAATACCTCAGTGAACAAATTAAGAAATCTTTGCCCTTGTGGAGATTACAGTCTGGTGGGAGCAAAATAAAACAAATATAGAAAGTTATATGATGTTTTTGAAGCTGATAGATGTTCTGAAAAAAATAAAAAGAGTTAAGAATGTCCAGTGTCCACATGAATGTGCATGTGCCCGAGGGCAGGGGTGCAGTGTTTGGTGAGGTAGCTGACAGGCCCTATTGAAAGACTTACAGCACCAAAGGAGGGGAGGAGGGAAAGGGAAGGCGCCATGTGGGGACCTAGAGGGGGAGTGTTTTCCAGAGAGAAGTGCTGTAGATGGACCCTTGGGTAGGACATATCTGAAGAGCCTGAGGAAGGGCAGTGAGCCTACAATGGCTGTATCAGGATAGGAGTAGGACGGGTGGATTGTTGAATGGACGGATATAAGAGTGGAGAACATTAGGTCAAAGCTTCAAGAGAGGTCTGGTAGAACAAGATGGATGGAGGCCTTGTGATGGGTCTGTCATTATGTACAATGTGTTGTGACTTCTCTGTTGACAGATCTCTATCATGGTGATGTCAAGAAGAGGAGGATGGTGAGGGGTGATGGTTCCTCGCTTCTAGATAAAATAGTTCATGGCCATTTCCTGTAGCCCACAAAGCATGCCAGGATGGAGACCCTGTTTCATTTCCTCCATGCATTTCTTTCTTTCTTTCTTTTTTTTTTTTGGTTTTTCCGAGACAGGGTTTCTCTGTGTAGCTCTGGCTCTCCTGGAACTCACTCTGTAGACCAGGCTGGCCTCAAACTCAGAAATCTGCCTGCCTCTGCCTCCCAAGTGCTGGGATTAAAGGCATGTGCCACTACCACCCTGCGTGTGTGGCATCTTTTCTTAGGGAGGCCTTTTGATCCTGCACAGCTTGCATTCCCAATGTAGTTGAGATATACCTCATTGACTGGTGTTATATGTCTGAATCAGGATATTTTCTTCACACTCTCTCTGGAATGCCCATAGTAGAGAAATTACAAGTTTTACTTATGAATCCCAGGGGACTGTGCATGGGTGGATGGATGGATGAGTGGATGGATGGATGGATGGATGGATGGATGGATGGATGAGTGGATGGATGGATGGGTGGGTGGGTGGGTGGATGGATGGATGGATGGATGGATGGGTGGGTGGGTGGATGGATGGATAGATGGATGGGTGGGTGGGTGGGTGGGTGGATGAGTGGATGAATGGATGGATAGATGGGTGGGTGGGTGGGTGGATGAGTGGATGGAGGGGAATGAAAATGAAGACTGGATAAAGAGTGGATGAAGGAGGCAGGAAGGGTGGATGGTGGATGGTTAATGCCAGCTTTCTCATCTGATCTTGACTTCAAGGAATTCTGTTTTTAGTTTCTAATTAGTTAAGCATTTTTAAATGTTCAAAACCTAACAGTATAACATTTACTTCTCTGCTACCAAGAGTTGGCAGTTGCCTGAAAGAGTCTGTACAAGAAATTGTAAGCATATGAACTCATCAGTTGTCCACGGTAGGGTTTGGTATTTATTTATTTATTTATTTATTTATGTATTTATTTATTTATTTCAAGTTAAAAGAAAGGCTTTCGGTAAACAGTCTTACCCATGACTAAACTTCAGAAATGCTTGCTTCTGTTGACACTTTCCAATTAGCCGTCTGCATTCTCAGGTCATGCCATTGGGCTCCCCTGTACCTCTTTTTTTTTTTTTTTTTTTTTTTTTTTTTTTTTTGGTTTTTTGAGACAGGGTTTCTCTGTGTAGTCCTGGCTGTCCTGGAACTCACTCTGTAGACCAGGCTGGCCTCGAACTCAGAAATCCGCCTGCCTCTGCCTCCCAAGTGCTGGGATTACAGGCATGCGCCACCACGCCCGGCTTCCCCTGTACCTCTTAACCTCTGCCTCGTGCATCATGTAACTACAAGTGATTGATTTGTGTCTGTATCTTATCGGGGAGGATTCTCTCTGACCGCTTTTACTCTGCTTATTCCTTTGTCTTCTTCCAAAGTTGTCTGCAGCAGTGAGTTTGTGCTACACCGCTTTGGCTCTAGGCAGATCGCTTACACACACACACACACACACACACACACACACACCAGGAACTATGTTTGGATCCATAAGACACATAAAGACACCCATGCATTAGCTTATTTTTAAAATGCCTTGGCTACATCAAAGGCTAGGCATTCCTAAACCTTCTCCTGCTACCCCAGGCCTAAGTGGGAAGTGGCCTGTGCTTGGATGGCCCTGGTGCTGCTTGTATTTTGATGCTAACTCCTCTTTCCCAGGAGGGGCTGTCTGGAATGAGGAATGACTCTCTTACTTAGGTGACTCCTTGTGAACCATCCCAAATGAATAAAGGAGCCAATCACTGGGCGAGTAGGCGGGACTTCCAGGTGGGGGAGGGGAAGAGAGGAGGCAGGAGAGAGATAGGAAGAGCTTTTGGACTAGGACAGCAAGAGGATAAAAGTAGCTACAAGTGTCTCCCAGTTTCAGTGGCAGAGCCACCAGGATTCACCACCGGAGAATATCGTGAATATCCCCCTTATGTATTTTAATAATTCACATACATGGCAGTAGACGTCTTTGACTTACTAGAAGTTTTGACTATTGTCTTAATTAGGGTCTCATTGCTGTGAAGAGACACCATGATCAGGGCAACTTTTATAACAGAAAACCTTTCATTGGGGCTGGCTTACCATTTCAGAGGTTCAGTCCATGGTGGGAAGCCTGGCAGCCTACAGGCAAACATAGTTCCGGAAGAGCCAAGAATTCTCCATCTTGTCTGCAGGCAGCAGAAGCATATGTCTGAAACCTCAAAGCTCCACCCCCACAGTGACACACTTCCTCTAACATGGTCACACCCACTCCAAAAAGGCCACACCTCCTAATAGAAGTGTCACTCCCTATGGCCAAGCATTCACACACATGAATCTATGGGGACTGAACCTATTTATCTTTTTCTTTTTCTTTTTATTTTTATTTTTTGTTTTTGTTTTTGTCTTTGTTTTGTTTTGTTTTGTTTTTCGAGTCAGGGTTTCTCTTTGTAGTCCTAGCTGTCCTGGAACTCACTCTGTAGACCAGGCTGGCCTCAAACTCAGAAATCTGCCTGCCTCTGCCTCCCAAGTGCTGGGATTAAAGGCGTGCGCCACCACCGCCTGGCTATTTTTATTTTTATTTTTATTTTTATTTTTTTGGTTTTTCAAGACAGGGTTTCTCTGTGTGGTCCTGGCTGTCCTGGAACTCACTCTGTAGACCAGGCTAGCCTCGGACTCAGAAATCCACCTGCCTCTGCCTCCCAAGTGCTGGGATTACAGGCGTGCGCCACCATGCCCGGCTCTATTTTTTTTTTTAAAGATTTATTTATTATTATATGTAAGTACACTGTAGCTCTCTTCAGACACACCAGAAGAGGGCGTAAGATCTCATTACATTACGGATGGTTCTGAGCCACCATGTGGTTGCTGGGATTTTTTTTTTTTTTTTTTTAGACAGGATTTCTCTGTGTAGCCCTGGCTGTCCTGGAATTCACTCTGTAGACCAGGCTGGCCTTGAACTCAGAAAACTCCCCGGTGGTTGCTGGGATTTGAACTCAAGACCTTCAGAGGAGCAGTCAGTGCTCTTAACCGCTGAGCCATCTCTCCAGCCTGGGACTGAACCTGTTCAAACCACCACAACTCCCTTTCAAGTGTTAAGTTTACATGTTTTAGTCCACTGAAAAGTTATCCCTTGATAACTTTCAAGACATTTTATCAAATGCACTCCAGAAGGGAAGACCAAGCCATGGACAGGCCTGTCCCCCAAGCTTATGCTCTAACCTTGGACCTGTGACCCGGGCATCTTTTGGGGGTGTGTAGGAACTATGGTCTCCGTGATCTCCATTTTGTGTGCACTCACTGGAGGATGGTATTTGAATCACAGTTCTAAGGTTTATTGAACATGAGACCATCATCATGCGCAATTGTGAACTGGTGGTCCATCCATTCAGAACATTTTGCCCTTGAAATCCAGGTTGCCCGCGGCAGAATTCTGATGCTCCTGTACACTCACTTTGGCAAGTCCGTTATCTTTTGTGCCTCTGTTTCCTCCTCTGGGGAAGAGGATACTAACACTGCTCACCCAGTAGGGTTCTTTGGGTTTTCTGTTGTTGTTGTTGTTTTGGTTTGGTTTGGTTTGGTTTGGTTTTTGTTTTTTAATTTCTTGCTCCCTACAGAATCTCAGCAGGCTCTAAAAGGAGCACATTTGCCTTTGGGTTGTACAAACATCTCAGTTTTAAAAAACAGGGTATATTATTTGTGGCAGCTACGCTTAGTGTTTTTTGTTTGTTTGTTTGTTTTTGTTTGTTTGTTGTACTGCACTCTAGAAAGGTGAGAGCTCAAAGGGTGTGTACTTCACAGAGATCCCCACTGACAGAGCACTGGGGGCTTGGAGAATGGACAAGAATGAGAGGAAGGCAGGGGGTGTCTCTGATTAAAAGATCCCAGAGGCAAGACCCTGGCTGAAGGCAGGATAAGCAGCAGGCAGGGTACTCTTTTTTTTTTTTTTTTTTTTTTTTTTTGGTTTTTAGAGACAGGGTTTCTCTGTGTAGCCCTGGCTGTCCTGGAACTCACTCTGTAGAGCAGGCTGGCTTCGAACTCAGAAATCTGCCTGCCTCTGTCTCCCAAGTGCTGGGATTACAGGCATGCGCCACCACGCCTGGCCAGGCAGGGTACTCTTACCTTTTGAAGATTCTTATATTCTTCTCCTCAGGACATGGAAGAAGATGCCGAAGGTTGAGGACATGCCGAGCATCGCCCTTCACAGTGCCACGGCCTCTCCAAACGCAGAGTATGTCCGCTGGAAGGTGCACGGAGACTTCGTCTCTCAGGTAAAAATAAGCAGGAAGCCGAGTGGAGCTTGCAGGCTGCCCTCTCTCTGGCCTCTGAGCCCTGGGCAACAATAGTCTAGACTGCTCGGTAAGCCACCACTGCTCCTGAGGCAACTCTGCAAACCCAGCTGAAAACGAACTCACAGAAAATTCATAGACTGCTATAAGAGTAACTAACTGGTTTAGTGAAATGAACTTCCTGGTGGAAATCAGTCCTTGGGCAGTGTTGTAGGGTCTGGAGATTGTAGGTCTCTTTCCCTTCCTCTTTAGGGCTGAAAGAATTCAGCTTACTTGACTTGAATGACTTAGGATGATAGTGGGGTTGTATTTGTAGGATTAAGTCCCTGAACTTTCCACTGGCCCAGAGAACCTAAGCCTTTGTTTCTCAGATATGTAGGAAAGCAAGCACTGCCCTTTATACTAAGAAAGTCCACAACCAAGAGAGCTGTGTGCAGAGACATCAGTCCTGGAGGTAGACACAAGTTGGGAAATCTTACACCACGGCTCACTGAACACACCAGGCTTAAACCAGACAGATAAGATTCTAAACTAAGAAGCTTATGCAAGAAAGGAATAGTGTCTTAGTTAGGGTTTTATTGCAGGGAGGAGATACCATGACCGAGGCAACTCTTATGAAGGAAACCATTTAATTGGGGCTGGCTTACAGTTTCAGAGGTTCAGTCTACTATCATCACAGCAGAAAGCATGGCAGCATCCAGGCAGACATGATGCTGGAGAAGGAGCTGAGAGTTCTGCATCTTGATCTGAAGGCAGCCAGGAGAGACTGTCTCTTCCACAATGGGTGGAGCTTGAGCACTAGGAGCCCTCAAAGCTGGCCTACACAGTGACACACTTCCTTCAACAAGGCCACACCTATTCTAACAAGGACATCCCTCCTAATGGTCTCACTCTCTGTGGGCCAACCATTCAAATACACGGTCTATGGGGGCCAAACCTATTCAAACCATTACAGATGGTAAGAAATGTTACTGAAGTCTGACAAAATGGCTCGGCTGGTTTAAAAAAAAAAAAAAAAAAAAAAAAAAAAAGGGCCCTGCTGCCAAACCTGGGGACCTGAGTTCAGTGACCAGGACCCACACAGTAGAAAGAGAGAACTGACTCCCACAAGTTCATAGAGAGAGAATCTCTTATAAGAATCACCCATCAATAAAAAAGCTGATGGCCAATGAGCTGAGGCAGGAAATAGGAGGTGGGACACTGGCAGGATAAGAGAGGATTCTGGGAAATAGTGAGAGGATAAAAGAGAGATTGTCGGGCTGGAGAGATGGCTCAGCAGTTAAGAACACTGTCAGCTCTTACAAAGGTCCTAAGTTCAAATCCCAGCAACCACATGGTGGCTCACAACCATTTGTACAGCTACATTGTACTCACATACATAAACAAATAAATAAATACTAAGAGAGAGAGAGAGAGAGAGAGAGAGAGAGAGAGAGATTGTCCCAGGGAGATGTGGCAAGACAGGCACACAGTAGCCAGCCTCGTGGCAGAATGTTGATTAGAATAAATGGGCTAATTTAGGTTATGATCCAGTCAGAGAAGAGCCTAGCTATATGACCAAGGTATTTGTAAATATGTTTTGAGTCTGAGTCTTATTTCTTGGAGCAAAGGGCTGGAACGCTGGGTGGTGGTGGCGCACGCCTATAATCTCAGCACTCTGGGAGGCAGAGGCAGGCAGATTTCTGAGTTCGAGGCCAGCCTGGTCTACAGAGTGAGTTCCAGGACAGCCAGGAGTACACAGAGAAACCCTGTCTCGAAAAAACCAAAAAAAAAAAAAAAAAGGGGGTGGGTGGGGGGGGTGGGGGGGTGGGGGGGCTGGGACCAAGAACCAGACCAAACTTCTACACATATATACTCTAAACAAACAAATAAGCAAAGTTTTCTGAAGAAATATTAAGTATAAGAAAAAGGTTCAAGAAACCATTAAACTGGGGCTGGAGAGAGGGCTCAGTGGTTAAGAGCACTGACTACTCTTCCAGATGTCCTGAGTTCAAATCCCAGCAACCACATGGTGACTCACAATCTGATGCCCTGTTCTGGCATGTCTGAAGTCAGCTACAGTGTACTCACATAAATAAATAAATATAAATAAATAAATAAATCTTTAAATATATATTTTAAAAAAGAAGCCATTAAACTTATTCTGAAAGAAAAAAGCAAAAGTAAAGGAAAAGAAGAGTTGGGTCAGAAAACAATTCGTTTTTCTATAACATAAAAATCAGTGAAACATCAAAGACAGATTATGAAAACAACACACCAATCCCGCAATGGATGGAATCCTCTCCATCACTCCAGAAGACTCCTTCCGATGGGGCCCGCTCCAGGCCGTCACTACTCTATACTTTTGTCATTGAAATTGTCACTGGTAGCCCATTTCGTGTATTAAAATAAAAAGAAAAGAAAGAAAAGAAAACAAAAGAAAAAAAGAAAAAGCCATATGACACCCGTGCCTTTCTCACCTGGTTTCTTCGGTTAGTATAGAGGAGCCAGAGTTCTCATAGAGTGTAACAATCCCGGATCCTGCTACCAGATTCTACTGTGTGACAACTCCCTCTGGCTGTCCTCTTGAGGTCCCTCACGACCCAGAAGGTTGGCAGAGTACTTCTCAGCTGCAGGTCCCGGTCCCGGGCTGTACAGGAAGTGCCCCGCAGAGGGCTGGGCAAGGGAGACAGGGTCCACACCAAAACACCAAGCACTGGAGTTGATGGCTTTCTCCTCAAGTCCCGGACACAGGAGGAGGTATACTGTGAGTTTTCTAGGCCCTGTTGTTCTACCCAGGGGGCGGGAGTGGAGGGGGAGTCGCTGACCTAGTTTCTGATCAGACAGTGAAGAACAGGTACCTGCTGGCAGCTCCGCCCCTTGCCATGACCTGCTTTGTAGGTGGTCTTGCGGCCACACCCGACCTGATAACCAGGGCTCCAGCCTCCACACTCCTTCCATTGAAAACGTACTCTCTGTCCCTTTGCCTCTCTGGCTTCTGGGATCCGTGAGGATCAGAAGCAAAGGTTGCCTTTGCTGCAGATTCCTCTGAGCTTAGTTAGCGTGCGGCCTCCATAGACCAAACACTGAGGGAATCCATCAACCCTGTAGATCACAGTGGCTCTTCTAACAGGATCGCAGTTTGATCCAATTTACAGCTTGGAGCTAAGGGCTTCCGCTGGGGAAGGTTGCCTGAAATAAGAACTCAGAACCCATCAAATATGGCTCCTTCCATCTGAGACGGGCCCCTCCCTCCATCAGTGTCCTGCCCCAATTCCCTGAATGGCCAATCCCCACACACAGGTGCAGCTCAATCTTCAAAAACAGGAAAAGGAAATAAGCATAAGAGCCTCGATCTCCTGGGGTGATACTCAGGGTCTCTTCTGATACCTAGATGATTTCCAGGGAAAATAATAGTTCCCCCCCCCCCCCCCCCCCGCAGACTGTGTGCTTTTCTCTGGATGAGCTAAACTAGGCAGGAGAAGCCGCTGCAGGTTCTGCCAAGCAGAGAATGCCCGGGAGTATTCACTTTGGCATTACCTTCCAAGCCTGTTAAGGGAAGAAACAACTTAGTATCCCACAAAGCCACCTACATATGCACCGGCCCAAAATGGGGTATTTTAAAAGCCATTCTTATTCCCAGAAACGTGGTTTCTGTCTTCTGAGAGCATTATGCTGTAAAAACACTGTTATTTTGACCTCGTGTGTGATCTCTGTAATTACATTTTTTTCTCATTTTTTTTTTCTTTCTAGCTGAATTACTATGACTCTGTGAAAGCTGTCATTTCCAGCTCCAATCACGAGCCCACGGCTTTAGTGATAGGTATGGTTGTCTATGCCTGGTTTTGGGCGAGGTTTCCCACCCTCTGGGCTTCCGCACGGTGACAGGCATTCTGTGTGCGGGAGAAGAAGGCCTCGGCACGGTGCTCCAAATGGACCTCGTCCGTTGTTTAGTTGGCCGCTGGCTCCTGAGTCTCACACCGCGAGGCTGCTGGACAGGTGGAACGGGAGAAGTTAATCAATAGGCATTGAGTTAAAATATGAGCAAAATCTATTTTATGGCAATACCAGGCCCCGCCGTCTGAGTACTTCAAACACGCTGCATGATTTCACATGTGTGGGAATGTAGCTATGAAACGGAGTGATGGAGGGTTTGCATGAAGTGAGGAGGTGGGAACTATTAAGAGTTCAAAAAGCAGGGCTGGAGGAAGGTAGCCCAGCTGTTGAGAGGGGGCTGGGTGTGCACCTCCTACGCGGCAGCTCGCATCTGTCTGGAATGCCCGTTTCAGGAGCTCCGACGCCCTCTCTTGGCCTCTGCAGGCACTGCATGCACGTGGTGCTCTCACATGCCCTTGGGTCACCCATACACTTAAAATTACGATGGAGGGCTCAGTGAAACTACCAAACTAAACTCGCATTTCGTTCATGGGTAGGAAGAAAGGTTTATTGGGGGATCAAACTGCCAAGTCTGTCTCAGGGAGTCAGGGGGCGGGGTTAAGGGAGGTCTTAATCTGAACCGCCTACGGGATTCCTAAAGAATGCTGAATTTAGGCTTCTGTTTACACAATAACAATCCTTCTGTTTACTAGGTAGGAGTCCTTCTGTTGACACTTTGGACATAACAAAAATAAAATAAATCAATATTTTGTTAAAGGAAAGTTACTTTTTAAAAAGATCTATTGAAAGCCAACCCTTGGGCACACATGGTGTCTGAAAGTTGAACTTAGACCAAGTGAGTTTCCAAGGCAGGTCAACCCATGAGAGAAACAGACGGACGATAGAGGGCGCTCCCAAGGAAACAGCCTCAGTTTAGAGGGGCAAGCCGTCCTGACCTGTACTTCACCCCGTTCCCAGCACTGCTGCACTGAGAATTAAGGTTCATAACATGTGAACAAGGCAGGAGCCTGTAGGTGGAAGTGAGTCAGAGGGGGGAGGCCTCCGAGACACCCGGGGCAAGTGAGTCAGAGGGGGGAGGCCTCTGAGACACCCGGGGCAAGCCTCAGTGTTGCAGCTTCTCCCGGCTCGCCCCTTACCTTAGACCTGTCCCTCCTGCAGGCTGGCCGTCTCCTCCCCCAGCTTCTCTTTGTTATATATTCCAGCCATTTTGGCTGCATGCTTTCTTGGTTCTCTTGGGCTCTTGGCTCTTGGTCTTCTCTCCTCTTTCCTCTTCCTTCTGGATCTCCCTCCTGTCTCCTCTCATATCCGGGTTCAGTGTGAACCCTTCCTCTGTGGTCTCTGGCTGCGATCTCCCTCACATCCACAATAAACCGTCCCAACTACACCTTTGAGCAGTCATGCCCTCGTTTTTCATTCAAAGGGAATATTTTTGTTCCCGGCACCATCCCCCATCTCTCTCTTTGCTTCCTCACTATGAGGTGAACCTCATCGCTTCTCAGTGTTTTCCACCATGCTGCTTCCACACAGCCTAGAAGCCATGCAGCCTACTGAGAGCCCCAAACCTAAGCTAAAATTAAACTTCTTGCCCTCAAGTTGTCTGTCTCAGAAAAGGGAAGCTGACTGGTGTGCAGGACCCACCCCAGAGCTACGGAATGAGTCTGAAGCCAAATCAGGTGATGGCTTGCATGCATGTTAAACTCTGGGAGGCGTTTATTCTTTTGCCATGGCAACGTACTTTCTCTTTACGAGCCACCATGAAGACATCCTCAGTTCTTCATGGCTACTTCTTATGGCTACTGTCTTACCCTTGAAGACATCCTCAGTTCTTCATGGCTACTTCTTATGCTGCACAGTTTTCTTGGGAAGATCTTGACACCATGTTAGAAGACCTCAGGCAGTTACTCAATGGCACCAGCATCGTGTTTACTTTTTCACGTTGATGCCGATCATGATCCCTTTCACGGTTTAAAGAAGATGTTGACACCTGCCAGTGGTCCCCGGTTTCCAGTGGGATGACCTGTGGAACTTTGTAAAATCTGGTTACCTGAATTTTACCCTCTAAGATTTTGGCTCAGTTGGTCAGATGAAGTTCTCTGAGGAATGCTTTCCCCAACCCTGACTACTCCTTCCAAAGCCTAGCTAACCTCTGACTCTTCAGGGCCTGACATGAGCTCACCGTGCAGCCCATTTGTAATGCATAATACACTTAAGACCCTCTGCTACAACTCAGACCAGCCACCCACAGGTCAGCCTAGTTGGCCCTGAGCATTTTTGAGCCTTTGAAAAAACATCACACACACACACACACACACACACACACACACACCCTTTTATCCTCTAAAAGCTAGTTCCACTTGCCACAGAGCATCATGGAAAATCAATACAACCTGTGGCAGAGTCTCAGCCTCCTCTGAATCAGCTCTCTTGCTGATTTCCTGATAGAAAGCATTGGCTGCCTCCTCGGGCTCCCTGACTCATATCTCACTTCCCAGATTTTCTTTATAGATTTCTGATCCATTGACCTTAAAGTCCTCAAAATGTTAGAAAGAAATGTGCAGGGGTTGGGTTTCTTGGGAACTTTCATTAGTTTTTCTTGGAACTAGGAAATCTGCTTTTCTAGAATGCTAGCAGTGGGTCCGGATTCTAAGAAGCGAGGGCTTGGCCTTTGGAGCAGCAGCAGCTCAGAATGATGCTCGCTTGGGGAGATCAAAAGCGATTGTTCCTGTGGAAGGGTCAGTGAGTTCTGGCTTTGACTCGGCTGCTGATACATCTGAGATGTTGGGCCTCGGTGTGCTATAATTAAATAAACAATGTGGTCTAGGATTCATTTGTGTCTTCCAAAAGTTCATGTGCCCAGGACATAGTCGCCAAAGTGGCAGCATTAAGAGATTGTAGATCTTTATGAAGTGTGGGTCTGATGGAAGGCAGTAAGGTCATTGGGGACATCGTATTTGGAAGGAATTAATGTAGTTCTCCTGAGGCCTTGACTATTTTCAGAGTTGGGTGTGTGTGTGTGTGTGTGTGTGTGTGTGTGTGAGAGAGAGAGAGAGAGAGAGAGAGAGAGAATTACCCTCTTCTGCTGTAGCTCCTTATTTGCTATATTCTCATGTTCCTGTCCCACTCCTCTCTCTGTCTCTGTCTCTGTCTGTCTGTCCGTCTGTCTGTCTGTCTCTCTCATTCACACACACACACACACACACACACACACACAGACACGAATCTACCATCATGAATCCCTCATATTGCAATGTACCTGCCTTTGCCAAGTTTCTATTGCTGTCATGAAACACCAGGCCCAAAAAAGCAATTTGGGGACAAAAAGGTTTATTTCATCTCACAGTATACAATCAATCCATCATAAAGGGGCACACGACAGGGCAGGAACTCAAGCAGGAACCTAGAAGCAGCTGCTGACACAGAACTCTGCTCACTGGCTTATTCTTCAGGCACTCAGTCAGAGCTACCTTTCTTATACCACCCAGGACTACCCGCCCAAGGATGCCACCACCCACAGTGCACTGGGCCCTCCTCTCACATCAAGACAATGCCTCACAGCCTTGCCCACGGGCCAATCTGATGGAGGTGTTTTTCTCAGTTCAGGTTCCTTCTTCCCAGATGATTGGAGCTTATGTCAAGTTGAAAACAAGCAAGCAAACACCCAGTTGGACAGCATCCAAAGGAACCCTCACCAGAGGTCGAATGGAGGGTCACCTGATCCTAGAGTTCAACTCCCTAAAACTGTCACCTTGTTCGGTCCAGCTAGGTGTGGTGCTAAGCACTCAAGATGCTAGGGCAAAAGGATCGTGAGTTCAAGGTCAGCTGGGGCTGTGAAGGAAGACCCTGTCAATGAACGAGCAGGTCTTTTCCGCCTGAGCACTGAGTTTAGGCATTTTGTCATGGGACGTAACTCAGACTAATGCGATAAGATAGGAAGCCCGAGGTTCTTACAGGCTCAGAGTCTAAGAGCTCACTCTGCTGTATGTGTCCTGGTTGGCTGCTGTCTCCCAACACCAGGAAAGGGATGGGGGGAATCTTCCACAGCTCTAAACTGCTGGGATTTTTGTCAGCTAAATCTCTCTGGAAAACTAGATGCCTCCGACCTGGAAGATTAGCCCCAGATCAGCATCATTCCAGGGGCTTTCTGTTGGTATTTAGAATGTGATGGGTAAGCCGGGCAGTGGTAGCACACGCCTGTAATCCCAGCACTTGGGAGGCAGAGGTAGGTGGATTTCTGAGTTTGAGGCCAGCCTGGTCTACAGAGTGAGTTCCAGGACAGCCAGGGCTACACAGAGAAACCCTGTCTCAAAAAAACAAAACAACAACAACAAAAAAAGAATGTGATGTGTAAGATACTGACTCTTACAGAGGGTATCTCTGCCCGGAAGTCCCGCCTTTCCTTTTCTGCCTCAGCTATTGGCTGTCAGCTCTTTATTAAACCAATCAGAAGGTGAGGGAGGTGCATGCTTACAAAACACTGAAGCATGTGATGACCCAGAAAAACATCAGTACCAAAGTCCAAACAGTACTCAGGTCTCTTCTCATACAGAAACCAACATTTGAATAATAATACAAAGACAACCTAAACACAGTTGACAAGATCACCCAGCCTTGATCCCCACCATCACCCCAAAGGCTCACGATGTTTCTAATTCTATGAACTAGTGGTAGCTATCTCCCTCTCCCTCTCTGTGTTCAATATCTGACCACCCTGGCCTCCTCCCTGTCCTTCTCTCCCAGGCCTTCAGAATTCCAACCTCTGCTTCTCTTTCTGTCCTACAGACCATCCTTTCTCTGCCTCCCGTGTTTCTTCCGTCACGTCTCCTTGACCGAATTGGGAGCCTCCGAGCCTTTGGCCGTCTTCTTCCCATCTCTGCACCTTTCCCTCGAGGATCCTCATGGCACCATTAGCACACTGCCTGCTCACACCTCTCCTCGCCCCTCTGGCATTCCGAACTTCCCCGTGGATCCAGATAGATAATGCACATCATCACCACATCCAGAGCGGACTCTGGTCTTCTCCTTCGTACCTCTTCCTCCATCTTTCCCACCTCAGTTAAGGCTAAGTGCATCTTTCCTAGATCTCAAAAACCCAAAACAAAACAAAAAAGTTGACCTTGAATCTTCTCTCTTGCAGTCAATATCTGTCCTGTTGACTCTGGTCAACATGGTGCCCCATGCACCAGGAATGAGGTCACCTCCCACCAGGACCATCTCTAGCTTCCACTAGGGACTGCTGCCTCCACTTCTTTAAGTCACTTCAAGAGTCTCACAGCTAGTCTCCCTGCCTTCATCTTACACCCTAGCAACATACATTCTATTCATCACATGCCAACCAGAGAGAGACGGTAAAGTGAGGTATTGCATCTCCCAAGGTCCCCTGATCTATTAATTGTTTCTTTATTTCTGTGATAAAATACCATGACCAAACGCATGGAGGACAGGATTTATTTGGATTACATGTTCTGATCCCTGTACATCATCGGCAGAAGTCAGGACAGGAACTGAAGCAGGGCAGGAACCTGGAAGCAGGAACCGAAGCAGAGACCTTGGAGGGGCTCTGCTTACTGGCTTGTTCCAGTGACTTATTCAGCCTGATTTCTTATACCACCCAGTACCACCTGCCCAGGGGTGGCACCACCCATCATGAGCTGGACACCCCCCCACCTCAACCAATAAGAAAACACCTACAGGCCAGTCTTACTGGGCATTTTCACAGTTGAGTTTTCCTCTTTCCAATGACTCTAGCTTGTATCAAGTTGGCCAAAACTAAGCAGTATGCCTGGTGAACCTCCGTTTCACTTAGAATGAAAGCCAAAGTTCACAAGGCTCTGGGTGGCTGACCCCCAACCCCTACTCACCTGTTTCCATCTGTTTCCATCCTCACATTCCCTCTTACAGCCAGTAGTGGGGACTGAACTTCCTTCCTTGAGGAAGATCCCCACACATCCCCACATAGCTCACTCCACCCACCTCCCTCAACTCTGTGGTTCTCACTCACATCCGTTCTGCCACGTTGTCCTGTTTGGGAACTGTCTATCCTCCTACCCCCAGCCTTCCTTGCCTTGGTCTTGCGTTGCTTGAATCCACAGATCTAACCCCTTCTGACATGCTGGTGTGTGTCCTTGATAGTCCGCACCCCGCACCCCCCTTGGTGCCAGGAACTCTGGACTGTTTTGCTCATTGCTAGTCCCTAAGGGTTTAGAATGGCACCTGGCATCTAACAGGTGCTCAGCAAAGATGTATCGAGTGAGTGCGTTTGTGAAGCCAGAACTCAAACCACATCTATTTCTCACGTGGTGCTTTTGGGGGTTGGTCTGGTGCTGCTACGTATTCAAGTGCTAAATACTGACCACCGAGATCTGGCTGCCCCAAGGACACCAAGTGATGCTATGAAAACCTCGCTCTCCAATTTAAAGTTAATTGGTTAATAAAAGGCTAGAGCCTGTGACTGGGCAGGAGAGAGGGAGGTAGAGCTTGAGGATTGAGTGAAGGGTCTCAGGAGAGATGAGGGAGAAGAAAAAGGACACAAAGAGAGAAGGAGGCCGCCATGAGAGGAGACAGACCATGAGCACATGGCCAGGAGCAACAGCAAGCAACAGGGACATGTGCTGGGGTGTAAGTTAGAATGTTCCAAAGCTGCCCAGTCTAGGCTTACAGCTTACAATAAAACTCCAGGATCGTGTGTCTTTTATACGGGCTAGTTAGAATATATAATTATAATTATGTCACACAGAGCTCTGAAGTGTCTCCCTCAGGAGCAGCCAGGGGACTGAGGGAACAGTCGTGTCAAATAATTTTCTCACGCATCGTTGTCTTTAGAGCATCCCACCTCCCCAAATTCAAGTCTATCCGTGGAGTTCCCAGTGCCTGCTGATTGCTTCAGTCTGTGTGTCTGTGTGTGCCTCTGTGTGTGCAGTTTATGTGTGTGCCTGTGTGTGTGTGTGTGTGTGTGTGTGTGTGTGCAAGGGCTGTGTGGGTGTCTGTGTGAAAATGCCTGGCTGTGTCTATGTATGTATGTATGTATGTGGCTGTGTAGGTGTATATATGTGTATTTGTGTCTATGTATGTATGTATGTGTGTGGGTGTATATGTATGTGCATGTATGTATTTGTCTGTGTATGTATGTGTGTCTCTGTGTGTATCTATGTATGTCTGTGTCTGTGTGTGTATATGTGCCTGTGTGTGTCTATATGGGTTTGCGTTTGTGTGTGCATGTTTGTGTGTATGCCTGGCACTAACCTTTGCCCCTCTGTAGCCCCTCATCACGGAGGTAACTCTTCCATTCCTAAGACTCCCCATTTTATGCCAAGAGACAGAGCCCGACTGCCTCTCCTTTATACACTCGGGGCTTTAAAGCTTGTCCTGTGGTCAGCTACTTACTCCCAGGCAGACTTAGCTTGGGGAAGATATAACAGAAGAAAACAGCTGCCTGCTGAGCACGGCTCTCCACTGTCAGGCTATGGGAAGCACTTCCGGTGCTGCTGTTTATTTAAGGCAGGAACGTCTAGCTTCGTTTTTGTCATTAATGAATATGCAAAGGGAAACATCTCGGTTAAGGCTGCGGGGGGAAATCAGGGCTGGATGCTTTAAAGTGTCTTGTCTCCTTCAAACAGGGCCAGGGTTCCATTTTGTGACCCCGGATCTGTGGGGTGCCCGCCCTGGCGAGGAAAGTGGTGGAGAGGAAGGGGAGTCTCTGGGCAGGATAACTAAGGGGAACCTCAGAATACATCCTGAGTTAGAGGGGGCAAGGGCTGAGTTCTGTGGGAGTACGTCGTCTGGCTGCTGACCCCACCAGCCAGTGTGAATCTGGTTTGGCAGTGGCACCTGGGGGTGGGGCTGATGCTGAGAATCAGGCTCTCATCTTCCAGCACCCGCATCCTGAAGACTTGACTTGCCTGCTAGCTAATGTGTCGGGGATCTGAACCAGCACCGAATCTGTTCTCCGTTTCTATGGAGATCACTTAAACTTCTCATCATCCTTCCTTCAGACCTTGGAGAAGAGCTATGCTCTCTGGTTTCCACGACGACGACCACTTAAACGTGTATCCTTGTCTGGCTCTATTGGAAGGGAGTCGCTAGAGTTCATGCAAATGAGCTGGCTTACTCTCTTTTTACTTGGAAAATAAAATAGGCTCCAAATAGAGAAACACACCTGCTCAGAAGTTTCAGAACTCTGTTCAGAAAACAAGGTCGGCGAACGCCTCGTCACGCCGCTGCGCGTCATGTCTCTCTTTGACATTTCAGTGCTCGCCCTGATGGCTCTGGCTCGTTCTGCTGTCATATCAAGGAGGGAGGCAGGACAGGCCAGAGCGGCTAGTCAGTTTCTCCACCCAGTGCAGTGAAAACTGTTGGGGAGAGACAAACAGGGTTCTCATTCCAGTTCTGTCAGGACAGTCACCAAAGGTGGCCCGGACGTCGATGACAGCATGAAAAACATGGAAGCCATCTGAAGTTGCTCAGCAGTACTCTGCCATCCCTAGCAGGGCTCACGGCACGGATGGTTAGCATGGGGATGGATGGATGGATGGATGCCCTCTCTACATTTCTAGACACATCTCTGAACTCCACTGCTGAGATGTTTCCCTACACCAGAGGTGCCAAGAAGCAGACCACGGAATAGTGGCAACATTGAAAACTACAGGTTTGCATGGCAAATGGAGACTTCCTGATCCTCTTGGGGAATTGGAACGCCTGTGGCAGAGTTGTACCTGGCCGAGGTCTGCTGCGTGGAGCAGCACGTGCCTTTGAGGATGGAGCCTGCATTAGATGGAGCTTTGCAGAATGGCACATTCGTCTTCCTGATTCTTTTTTTGTTTGTTTGTTTGTTTTTGTTTTTGTTTTTTCCGAGACAGGGTTTCTCTGTGTAGCCCTGGCTGTCCTGGAACTCACTCTGTAGACCAGGCTGGCCTTGAACTCAGAAATCTGCCTGCCTCTGCCTCCCAAGTGCTGGGATTAAAGGCGTGCGCCACCACCGCCTGGCTGTCTTCCTGATTCTTGAGAAAGCGTTGACTGTTGAGTTTCAAACATAGGACAAGTGGCCAAAGTGCCAATTTAACATGTCATTGAACCTCCAGGTTCTCGGGTCATCCCTTAGTCTCTGCCTATTACAGGACATCCCCAAGCCCTTCCCTGAACTCTCCAACCCAGGGGCCAGGCTACTCTCCCCCCAGAGGGTCTTCCCTAAAAATCTAGATTCATTAGTCACCCACCTCTCTCTGCCTTTCTTTTCCCCCCTTTGTGCTTTTGGCCTCCCGGCTGCTGTGCTTGGCTCCCCTCTCTCCTTTTTCCCTCGCTCTCTCCCCACATGGTTCAGGGTCATAACCACTCTGGACTCTCCCAGATGTGCCTGCCTCTGGCTATGCTCTTGTAAGACCCGAAAGAAAAACGGGGGCACCCTCGCACCCCACGCCTCGGAAGCCGGCACCCCAATCACACATGAGAAACAGTCTTGATGCAATTTGCAAGAGGGATTATAATTCCAGAGCTCTGGGGGTCACAGTCTTACCATGCAGGGTAAAAGAGTGAGCCGTGTGGGCAGAATCGGATTGGCTTTTTATAGGCTTATAACAGAACCCGCCTACCACAAGCTTCTAAGCCAATCAGTTCAAACCATCCGAGCCCGCGCTCTCTGAGAACCAATCAGCCTCCCACAGAGGCCGGATGGGACCTGGTTAAGTCATTTCCGCTTACGTGGCTGCCACGTACCCTCCCCCACTGGCAGTAGGTGTTGGGGACCTAAGCACCCCAGGCATGAGCTCCGCAGCCCCCGCGGTGATTCTGCCAGCCCCAGCCGTGCTTGTCCTTGCCACAGCCGCTCCACGGAGGGAGATGGGAAAAGATGCCACGGACACTCCCAGCCCGAGGCTCGCAGCTGGACTCTGGAGGAAAGAATGGGACAAACCTCTGCTCCTTTGGGGTCACCCAAGACTCAGGCACGGGGGATTCCTAGCTTGCAACCTTATCCTTCCACTCTCCTACCTATCTACAATAAACTTTCTCCACCATACCTAGGAGCAGCCCTTTCCTTTCCTTTCCTTTCCTTTCCTTTCCTTTCCTTTCCTTTCCTTTCCTTTCCTTTCCTTTCCTTTCCTGTTTCTGTTTTTTTTTCTTTTTTTTTCTTTTTTTTTTTTTTTTGTTTTTTTGGGTTTTTTTGAGACAGGGTTTCTCTGTGTAGCCCTGGCTGTCCTGGAACTCACTCTGTAGACCATGCTGGCCTCGAACTCAGAAATCCGCCTGCCTCTGCATCCCAAGTGCTGGGATTACAGGCGTGTGCCACCACATCCAGCTGTTTCTGTTTTTTTTTATTCATTGACCTTGTAATAGTAACAGACATAACACCCAAACAACTCCAACCCTAACCCAGTGGAGTCTCAAGCAATGACTGGAGTGTGAAGAGACGATTATTCTTCAACTTTCTTTCTCCGAGGCTCTCCTAAACTACTTGGAACATGGAAGTGAGTGCCCTGGAGAAGCAACAGGAATCAGGAGACTCTGCTGAGTCTCTGCTGAGTGTATTGAAGATCCCCTTTCTTCATCCTCAGGTCAGACTCAGGCTGGAAACCCACAGGAGGACACTGATGCCACCACTGGATCAGATTGTTGACAGGATTCATAAGTCAACCAATCATTCAGCTGAACATATCCTTCTAAATGAATGCAGGAAAAAAAATGCCTGGTGCTCAGTACACTTCAGTGTAGTTTCAGAAAGTCCTAGGTTCAATACCTCCTTCTGCAATTTTATTTGTAATTTTAAAATAATTTTTATGCATATGAGTATTCTCTCTCTCTCTCTCTCTCTCTCTCTCTCTCTCTGTGTGTGTGTGTGTGTGTGTGTGTGTGTGTGTGTGTGTGTGATGTCCTATAGAGGCCAGAGATGGCATCAGATCCCTGGAACTAGAGTTACAGAAGGTTGTGAGCCACCATGTGCGTGCTGAGAATCAAACTCAGGTCCTTTGCAAGAGCAGCCAGTGCTGCTCTTAACCACTGAGCCATCTCTCCAAGACTGTTCTGGTGTTTCCTGGACGGCAAGTCTTCTGTGCTGTCTCACTCTAAGATGGAGACTCATGTGCTTGAATCACTGAGTTTCTCAAAGACTAAATGAAAGCACTGTCAGAGATGCCAGGCCAACAGGTGCCGAGAACCTAGGTGGCATGTGGCCTTCATGCAGCGTCTGCCGTCCCAGGTGTCTCCGGTCCCTTTTTAGAAAAGTGGAAAGAGTCTTTTCCTGATCAGACCACTTTTCTTTTCAGGCTGTCTGGAATTTAACCCCAGGGGATGAATGAAAATACCAGCGGCGTCATTACTGCGAAAGAGTCTGAGACCTTAATAAAAGCAGCAGCCCATGGGGGGGGACTGAGGGATCGCATTAAGTGACTGTGTCTTGTTTTCCTGTGAATATTTTTAGGGTTCACTGTGGGAGCAACGGATGTCAAGGAAAAGCTAAACAACATAAGAAACGCTGGGAAGGATGTCAAGATGGGGAGCGGCTCAGCATCCCTTGCTCCGCCCAAAAGGCAAGCGGAATGTAATCGCACCGTGTTCCGTGTCTACAAGGGAGTCAAGGCCTTCTCCTTCTGCAGGAGGAAGAACCTGCTGGTGACAGGTGGGCTGGATCGAATCATCAGGGTCTGGAATCCTTACCTGCCTGGGTAAGTTGTCTCTCTCCTCCCTAGAGTACTGTTGCTGTCATAAAGTAAATGAAACTGTGACTGGAAATTCCCTGCAAGAATCATTTAAAAGCCTAAGTCCAAGTTGATCTCACACACACACAGAGCCTGGGACATTTCCATTTTTAGCCTCTAAAAGTTCACTGTAGAGGCTAAAAACGGAGATGGCTCAATGGTTAGGGGCACTGGCTACTCCTCCAGAAGACCCAGGTTTTATTCCCAGCACCCACACGATTGCCCAAAATCATCTATAATTCCGGGCCCAGGGGGTCCAACTCCCTCTTTCTGGCCTCTTGAGCCAGGCATGCACGCCACACAGTAGGTCCCTCTGAGCAAGTGCCCAGGCAGTTTGGTTTTTACTCTACTTTATTCTGTTCATATGTGTGTGGCATGCACACATACGTGTGTATATCGGCACATCTATGCGAGTGCTTGAGCATGTGTGTGTGGTTTCCTGAAACTGACACTGAGAATCGTGCTAATTTAGGCTTTTGTCAGCCTGGCATAAACTAGAATCATCTGGGTAAAAAGGAACCTCAAGTGAGAAACGATGTGATAGACCGTGACCTAGGAGTTGTAAGCTGAAGTGAACCCTGGCCCTCCCCTAGTTCCTTTCGGTTGTCACATTACCACAGCAACAGAACAGACCAGCATCTACCTCAGTCACTATCTGCCTTATTCGCTGAGTCAGGGTCTCTCCATTGAATCCAGAGTTTGCTCTTAACAGCGGTATAGCTAGCCAGCTTGCTCTGGGATCCTTGGTCCCTGCCTTCTGAGTGCTGGGATTACAAGCAGACTGCCTCTCGCCTCTAACATCTCCATGGGTTCTGGGGATATGAACCCCATTCTTCATGCACAGCAGGCACATTATCCACTGAGTCATCTCCCCAGATCTACCTTCATGGTCGTATACCAAGACCTCTGTAGTCCATCTCAGGCCCCTGCGTCATTTCTGCTTACCCACAGGCAGAAGTGCTGTGGACAGGCTGGGCCTAGGGGGTAGAAAGCTGATCTTTCTGTTCTGGTGAGCAAGAATCACATGGGCTATGCCCAGGTCTCTGTCTGGTGCGGGACTCACAAGGTGCTCCTGTGTTCACCCATGGAACAGGTGATAGCCAGGACAGGACCAGGAGGCATGGTGGGGAAGCGCCTTGAATCTGGTTGTGCTGCTATGACTTTCTAGCCAGGAGGTTCTGCTGGCCAACTGCAACAGACTCAGTTTCCCCATTTACAGTTGTGATAGGATACTCGCACTCTAGGGCAATAAAGAAAATAAATAATAGAAAGACTCAGAACAATGTGAGATACACAATACAAACGGGAGGCAGTTTTGTGCCTGGTTCTATTATGGTTAGAAGCAGGCATGTGCTCCCTCCATCAGCCTCAACCAGGCTCTTCCTCCACACACCCCTCCCCCCCTACCCCCCCCCCCCACCGCTCTGCCCCAATCCTCCGAGAATACCCAGCCTCTGCAAAGGCACTTTAAGATAGCGCAGATTTTAATGCTGTTCACTCAAGCCTGCAGAAGTACCCACGGTCACAGAATGGATGGCCGCCCCACCTCAGGCTGTTCCTCACCCATTCCTTTTATGCAGCTATTGTTAACAGCCCCGGGCTTCCTTTCACCCTGAGCTCTGTTGCTGAAACTGCTTATTATTTTGCCTTAGTCCTTTTATTATGCGAAATCTATACTTGTGTACCATCAGAGGGAAGCGTAAGCCTCCTCCAGGGTGAATAGAACTGCGGCATCCGGGCCAGGCTGAGTTTTGCATTTTAAAAACAGGAATAGCAGATAGGATGACGTTGTGCTCCTTTGTTCTTCTCTTTCTAGAAAACCAACAGGTGTGCTAAGAGGCCACGCGGCTCCTGTGATGTACGTACACATAGCTTTTGAAGAAGACAAAGTGTTTTCCATGTCTGCTGACAACACAGTCAAGGTCTGTGCCTCTCGTGTTTTCATACATACATCCTTTAGGTGGGCTTTGTCTATTAGTTATTAATTTATATTTATTTATTTTTGCCACATGATCTCCCACTGTAGCCAAGAATGATCTGGAACTCCCCACAATCCTCCTGCCTTAGCCTCCCAAGCAATTCACCTGTCTCCATCTTTGGCAATGGGGGGAGGGGGTCTCACCCAGGATTTAAATACGTGCATTTGCTTCAGAAGGGTTTGTGTGCATGTGTGTATGTATGTATGTGCCTACATATGTCTGTGTGTGTTTATGCATATGTGTACATATGTGTGTATATGTGTGTGCATGTATGTTTATGTGTGTTTGTATATGTGTGTGTTTGTGTGCTTGTGGATGAGTCTCTATCTGTACACATGTGCACAAGCAGCTGATTGCTTTGGAACTCTCCATGCTGGTTCTTGGTGTGGTGTGAAGCTCTTCCAGCATGTGGATCCTCGCCTGCACACTGTCCAGATAGTGCAGGACCCAATCATGTCCCCATGGATCTGGCAGACAGAGGGGGTGGACCTGGGAATTCTGGCCCTGCCAACAGTGGCTAGTTCTTATTCTGCAATGCACACTGGACACATGCCTTCCTGAAATGTTACCCATGAGCCTCAGAACGTAGCATTCCTGACCTAGTTAGGGGCAATGACATCACAGTTTGGCTCTGTTTCCTTCATATGCTGAACGCCCTGTCCCCATCTTGTGCATGCTTGTCCTAGGACCTCTGTAGTGCACTGTTTTTGTTTGTTTTGTTTTTTTATGCAAAAAACAGTCTGATTGGCTCCCTTCTCGTCGTTATACTTGCATTAGAGGACGTGTCTAGACTGGGCAGCCCATCAGCCTGCTTTACTGGGCTGTTGGTAGCCATAGGGTAGGAACTTGGAATAAAGTAGGAGGTGGGAGATCTGTCTCCAAAAGAAAGAAAAAAAAGAAAGAAATGAAGAGAGAGAGAGAGACAGAGACAGAGAGAGAAAGGGAGAGAGAGACAGAGAGAGAGAAGGAGAGAAGGAGAGAGAGAGAGAGAGAGAGAAGGACAGAGGGGGAGAGAGAGAGAGGGAGAGTGCGCACTGCATGACCTTGGGTTAGGCATTAGTTTCTTTTAAAAAAAAATCAAAAGTTCAAGAAACAAAGAAAATAAATGAGGCTTTGTTAAAATTAGAAACATCTGTGTTTCACGGAGCATCATTAATCCAAGAAATAGACAACTTATATAACAGGGGATATTGCAAACCACGTGCCTGACAAGGAACTCACATCAAGACTATAACTTTCAGCGCTTAGTAATAAAAACCATGATCGCCAAATGAAACGTGGGGCCGATGTGAGTAGATACTTCTTCAGAAATGACCAATCATGGCTCGCAGTGTTCAACACCACAGTCATGGGGAAGTTAAAACCCAAACTGCAATAAAATACAACTTCACCTTCATGAGGATGGGGTCGGGGAGAGAGGAAGATTAGCAGGGGCTGATAGAAGTAAGAAGAAGGGCTGGAGAGATGGCTCAGTGGTTAAGAGCACCGATGGCTCTTCCAGAGGTCCTGAGTTCAATTCCCAGCAACCACATGGTGGCTCACGACCATCTGCAATGTGACCTGATGCCCTCTTCTGGTGTGTCTGAAGACAGTGATGGTGTACTCACATACATAAAATAAATAATTGTTTAAAAAAAAAGTAAGAAGAAATTGAAACATCTATATATTAGTAAAAAAATTGCATATATATATATATATATATATATATATATCAGCTCTCTAGTAGAAAATAATTAATATATGACCCAGGGTTCCCACCCCCAGGGATAGGCTCAAGAAAATTAAAGCATGCATTTCTCAAAAATGTACTTGTCAATGCAGATAACAGTGTTATTTAGCACAGTTAAAGAGTAGGTGCAGGCGGGCGTGGTGGCACACGCCTGTAATCCCAGCACTTGGGAGGCAGAGGCAGGCAGATTTCTGAGTTCAAGGCCAGCCTGGTCTACAAAGTGAGTTCCAGGACAGCCAGAGCTACACAGAGAAACCCTGTCTCGGGAGAAAAAAAAAAAAAAAAGAGTAGGTGCAACTCAAATGTCCAGCAAATAGTAAAAATAAAATAAAATATAAGATAAAATAAAAGGGGGGGCAAACGAATGAAGCGCCCATCTGCATTCTAACATGGGCGGACCTGAGAGGCTCCATGTTAGGTGAAAGCCACAAAGAGCCGCACAATGGCTTGCTGTTTCCATTTATGTGAAACACCCAGAAGACACCAAGTGACAGAAAGTGTTTTAACTGAAGTGTGGACAGAATACAGAATGGCTGACATGGGCACGGCACGGGGTTCCTGAAGAAGCAGACAGGATACTCTGATAGCAGGTGACGAAACTCCCCGGCCTGCTGAAGTCCTCTGAATGGAACACGTTAAAAATTTGAATTTTGTGATACGTGCGTTATATTTCAATAAAGCAGTTTTTACGGCAAGAACAGAACCAAGGGTGACGCCATGATTTGGAATCTTAAATCGGAGATGGGGAATATGGCAATGAGGTAAGACCAGAAGCGCAGCTGCTGATGTGTTGGACAGAGTCAACCTGGAGTGGGGAGCTGGGGGGCGGGGCGGGGGGTGGCAGTGGCTGGTGGTATAAGATCGGGCTTTATTAGCATTTAGATAGAATCTTAAACTCTGGACTGGGTAAGATGACAGACAAGAGTACGAGTGAGCGGAGGAGGGAGAAAGTGTGCCGAAGACGATGCGCCTGGCCTGGGATGTGCCGAAGACGGCGTGCGTGCGGAGCCTGGGATGTGCCGAAGACCATGTGCCTGGCCTGGGATGTGCCGAAGACCGCGTGCGTGCGGAGCCTGGGATGTGCCGAAGCTTCCTCTGTGTGGGTCCAAGACCGCTCCAGCAACAGTGAACTTGGCACCCGCCCCGCCAAGTGAGGTTGGGAGTGAATCTATACAAGTAGGTGTGGAGAGCACAGCCGGCAATATAACTGGGGCCCAAACGCTAGCAATTCAGTCCTCTGGGCAAACTTGATTAAAATGATGAGATTTATGAACTCCACGGTTTGATTTATTTTGGAAATATAATTCATCTAGTGGCTTCATCCAAAGTCACCGTGTAGAGGGCTCCAAGTTTTTAATGAGCTTTTTTTTTCCCCTTTGAATCTCGCGGCTTCCAGATAATCACAATTCTGTATGTGGGGACATGCCTTCCATCCTATTTTCTTTCCCCATCGCCTCTCCATTTTCTCCCAATCTCAACTCGTGATTGCAAGATTAGCATCTAGCCTGTGATGATTCAGGCATATTGAATAGCTTCCCAATGTGTATTTAAAATATATTGAAGCCCCATCTCGGAAATATGGTGTGTACATTATTTCAGACTGTACCACCAAACAACAGCCAGTGAACCGGGAGCCAGGCAGCCCAGCGGCTCGCCTGCCTGAGCAGAGAGGCTTCATTCTTTGAATTATTTTTCAGCCCAAATATTTTACTCTTCCAAATCACAGGGACATACAAACATTCCAGGAGGCCGCCGGCTTCTGGCAGTCTCTAACGGGGAGCAGAGGGATGGATGCTGATTGCCTTTTTCACTTAGGACTCTCTAGAAACGCAATGCCGCAAGCCACAAATGGGGCTATTGTTTGTCAACCAGAATTAGAATTCAGGGAGAGTTCTTTCTTCTAAGGAAGGCAACATGGCATACTCGCTAGCATAACATGGGCACCTCTCTTAGGCACACTCTGTGCTTTCTCTAGGTTACGACAATGGGTTTGCCCCTGTCTGTTTTAACCCAGCTCCACAGTTCTGTGAGTGGGGGCGCCCACTCAGGGGCTGGTGTCTCTCCAGTTAGGGGTTCTGTCTGTCCTCCTCATCCAAAGCCAAGAGGCAGATGAAGAGGGCGCCATGGCCCGCTCCAACTCCTGCCACCTCTTCTTATAGTCCGAGCAAAATTCACAGCCCTGATGGGTGAATGGGAAGTGCCACATGCCTTAGGTGGGTACCCTCTTCCCAGCAACGGCTCTGCAAATGGACGAGGATGTGTGTGGGTTAAGAGACAGGGTTTCTCTGTATAAACCTAGGCTGTCCTGGAACTCACTCTGTAGACCAGGCTGGCCTCGAACTCAGAAATCTGCCTGCCTCTGCCTCCCAAGTGCTGGGATTAAAGGTATGCACCACCACTGCCTGGTCAGTCTAAACTTCTATGTATCAAGTGTCTGCCTACCTTTCCTTTTTGGATCTTAGACACTAGCCCATCCCACCTGAGATGGCTTTTCCCAGACTCCAGAATTTCCTGTGTTTCCTCTCGGGACCCTTACATACTAGTCCATCCCTTGGTGCTATAACAAAATACCGGAGACAAGCCAATTTATGAAAGAGATCAGGTTTGCGTAGTTCATGGTTCTAAGGCTAGGAAATCTATAAGCATGACACTGGCACCTAATTGGGGTCTTTTTGCTGTGTCGTGCTATGAGGCATCCCGTGGTCAGGCAAGGCAAATGCACTAGCATAGCTCTCTCTTCCTCTTTGTTTTTCAATACAGTTTTAGTTGCCCAGGGTGGAGCCCATGGTCTTACACATGCTAGGTGTCTTAGGGTTTTAGTGCTATAAAGAGACAATAAGACCATGACAATTCTTATAAAGGAAAATATTTAATTTGGGGCTGGTTTAGCGTTTCAGAGGTTCAGTCCATTATCATCATGGTGGGAAACATGGCAGCATACAGTCAGACATGGAGAAAGAGCTGAGAGTTCCACAGCTTGATCCACAGGCAGCAGGAGGATACTGTGTACCGTACTGGGCATAGCTTGAGCACGGGAGACTTCAAATCCCCACCCATCCACCCAGTGACACACTTCCTCCAATGAGGCCACGCCTCCTGATAGTGTCACTTCCTATAGGCCAAACATTCAAACACAGTCTATGGGAGCCGTTCTTAATCAAACCACCACACTAGGCAGACAGTCCGCCACTAGGCTGTACCCCTGCTCCTGGCTCTCCTTTCTTATGAAGTCACTAACTCCATCATGACATCATCAAATCCCGTTGCCTGCCTTTACATACCACTGACATATGGATGGGAGGATTGAGTTTGCTGTAGAAATAAATCACAGCACCTCATGTCAGGAAGTGAAAAGAAATCAGTTGCCACAACAGGGAAGATAATAATGGCTGTGCGGGTCACCGAGAGGACTGTCCCTTGAGCAAGCCGCCCCTGGGTCTGCCCCGTCCACCGGGATTCAATATTGGTTGGCCATGCTGACGTTATAGCAGGCACAGACCCACACAGATACAGGGACGAGCAGCTCAGAGAGCAAATGTTAACTAAGCAGAGTGAAAATTCAAAAGATTAGCGTGTAGGTCAAGGGGCGGAGTCTTCAAATGGGCAGCACTTGGCATCCGGGTCAAGAAGACAGAGCCCTGCCCAGGGTTACAAGCTCATTCTAGTGAGCGCTTCCTGTCTTGCTATGTCTGAGCCTGTAAATTCAGAACTCCATCTGGAGTCAGTGGATAACACCTACCTCCCAGAGCTGGCCCAAGACAGCAATAGTTTGCAAGGCTGTGCTATCATTTGGTTCAGTGACCTTGAGTGACCTTGAGGCTTTGTCGCAAGCGCAGAGCTGGGAATAGAGGAACCGCCAGAAAGTGGGATCTCGTGGCTCTTTGGGCCGTTGGGAGCCTGGTCTGGAGGGGGACAGTAGGACTTTGTCCCCCTTCCTTGCTTTTTGCTACCCAGCCATCAGGCAAGCAGTTCTATGTGCCCTCCCCCCCTCCCGGCTCTGCCATGGGGGGCTGCCTCCCTAAAGGCAGCAGGGCCGCCAAGACTTTGTATCGGATTCCCTGTAACTGTGGGTCAAAATAGACCTTTCCTCTCTGTAGTTTAGAAAGTGCCCATAACAGTGACAGAAAGCTGACTCACATGGGTGGCCATAACAAAGTGACAGAGAGGACTTGGTTAAATAACAGAAATGCTCTGGCTTATAGTCCCAAGGCTAGAAGCTCAACGCTGTGAGAGTGGGGTGGGCCCAGGCCCCCGGCCTGCCCTGCAGCAGTCTTCTGGCCAAGCCCCCGGCCTGCCTTGCAGCAGTCTTCTGGCACTCCTGGTATGCTCTGTTGGAGACGCTCTGCCCTGATCTCCGCCACCATCGCCATGCGCCCTCTTCCCACTGTCTCTAACTCTCCTCTCTGTGTTGGATTCGAGTCTAGCCTGCTCCCCGTGGACCTCATTCATCCTCACTACTTAATCTCAACAACCCCCTCTCCAAATTGAGCCTCATCCTGAGGAACTGGGGTTATTCACCATTTGAAGGGGGCGGGGTAGCAATTCACCCACAACAAAAAGTGAAGGAAACCGGGACTGAAGGTGGCGGACGCAATGGCGGGCACATCGCTCCCATGGGCAGCCACTGTCTCTCTGATGGTCATGGACATCCCCATTGTGTGCTCGGCCCAGCCTGCTCTTCTCTCCTTTATTATTTAGTTTGTTTTGATTTTTGGTTTTTGGTTGTTTTTGTTTGTTTGTTTTTTAAACAGGGTTTCTCTGCGTAGCCCTGGCTGTCCTGGAACTCACTCTGTAGACCAGGCTGGCCTTGAAGTCTGCCTGGAATTACAGGCATGAAGCACCACCTGTACCCCCAGCCCCTCCCACCGCCACCGACCCCTCACCTCTGGCTCCAGCTGCTCCTCTCATGCTCCACAGCCTTCACTGGCTCACAGTCTCCTAACAGAATGCCAGAGCCGCGGCATGATTGACAAGCCTAACAAATGATTGACAGTGATATAACTGTAATCATGTTGAACCATTACTAGATTTTAACCACTTCTCTAGGCACTGTCTTTTTAAAAAAAAAAAGATTTATCTATTTTATGTATATGTGTACACTATCACTGTCTTCAGACACACCAGAAGAGGGCATAGGATCCTGTTACAGATGGTTGTGAGCCATCATGTGGTTGCTGGGATTTGAACTCAGGACCTCTGGAAGAGCAGTCAGTGCTCTTAACCACTGAGTCCATCTCTCCAGCCCCTAAGCATTGCCTTTTAATCATTTTCCTAAAATTCTCTACTCAACACTATCAGAGGGAAATGTAAGCCTTCTCCAGGAGGAATAGAACTACCAACATCCAGGTCAAGCTGAGTTTAGATGTGTGCATTTGCTATGTGTGTGTGTGTGTGTGTGTGTGTGTGTGTGTGTGTTTACATATGCATCTGTGTGTCTCTGGATATGTGTATATATGTGTGTATATGCATGTGTGTGCCATGTATCTACATGTGTTTGTCTGAGTCCTTGTGGGTATGTGTCTCTATTACAGACAGTACTGAAAGGAAGAAATGTCAGACTACCCAGATGGAACCACTGGGATTCCAAACCAGGTAGATGGGCTCTCTGTGCTGACCTGTCCTCAGACAACAGCCACACAGGGACCCATCCCATGTGGTTCCAAGTCTTGCCTGGTGACAGAGTTGGTGGTCTTGTATTAAGAACTGGAAACAGGTTTGATGATTAAGGTTCCACAAGTCAGATCCAAGGAGAATGAGGTGACTGGCTATTTCTTTGTGGGAAGGATAGAGCTTAGAGACTCGTGGTCACAATTGTCCCCTCTCTTTGGTCACCTTTCACAAAGGATTTAGAGTCTGCAGCCAGCTACACAGGGCGACCCTGTCTAAAGAAAGGGAACTAAAACCTGTTCCTTCCCCCAACCCCTTTCCTCCACAGATCTGGGATCTGGAGACCCATGGCTGCTGCTGTTCGGTCTCTTCCAAAGCCAGTGGCATCAAGGGAGAGCTCACAGCCTGCCTCTATCTCCCCGGACCTAGAGCCCTGTGTGTGGCCACGGGTACCCTGGCTTTCCTTCACCTGAAAGCGGGGGTAGGGGATTGTCCGTCATCTGAGCTTTGTATGTACGAAGTTCTAGAAGGTTCTAGAGAGTCCCAGTGGTGTGGTCAGTATTCTACTCAACGCTCGGGTCACAGGCTCTGAAACTGTGGCCCTTGGCTGCCAGCCTTCAGCTTATATTTGATGAGGCTCTTCCAATTCTCCCTCTCGTGACACCAGAGTAACCAGTACTATCCACCCACCATCCTGTACATAATGATTCATTATACCTGCATCCAATATGTCATCATTATGTGTGGATCTGGAGCAGAATCCAGATCCAAAGGCAGAAGCTAAACAGAAGGAGATCTGGGGTCTGGCATTCCTGAGCGCTGCTGCCTCTGCCATTCCCCATGCCTCAGACCCTCTGTGGTGGTTTGAACGGGTTTGGCCCCCATAGACTCGTGTATTTGAATGGTTGACTCACACAGAATGGCACCATCAAGAGGTGTGGCCTTGTTGATATAGGTGATATAGGAAGAAATGTCAGACTACCCAGATGGAACCACTGGGATTCCAAGCCAGGTAGATGGGCTCTCTGTGCTGACCTGTCCTCAGACACAGCCACACAGGGACCCATCCCATGTGGTTCCAAGTCTTGCCTGGTGACATACCCAATTAAATGTTGTCCTTTATAAGAGTCGGCTTGGTCATGGTGTCCCTTCACAGCAATGGGACCCTAACCAAGGCACACCCTTTCCGCCATTCATAAAGCAAACCAGCCATGCAGGGCAGCACTTGCCAAAGTGATGGGGATCCCTGAGTGGGTTCTCTTCCCCAGCACCTGAGACTCTAATGCATTGGGAGCAGAGCCTCCCCAATTTCACGTGCATTCTAGTTTCCTTGACACCCCCATACCCTACCCCAAGCCCCAGCTATAGCATCATTGCCTTTTTGGCCAAGAATCCAGTAGCCACTTGCCTTCTCTTCCACTTCCGCCCTCCCTGGCTGAGGCTGTCTGGTCTTATGCTCCCAGAGAAGACTCTGCACATCTCTGCCCTGCCTGAACAGAGGCTTCTAGTCTTTCGGTAACATGGGGTGTACAGAGGTCGCCGAGTTTAAGTCTCTATAGGTGCATAATTAGAGACCCAGAAGCTGGGAATAGATTGCCATGGTGCATGGAAGTCAGGAACAAAACCAAGGCATCCTACCTCCGGAAGAAGGCAGGCTTCTGGCTCCTTCCTTCATGCACCCACCTGCTTAAATGAATCAAAAAGGAGAGGAACCTTGGGCACACACAGAAATCTGCCCCCTGGGAAAAAAAAACCCTAAAATTGGAAACTATAAAATATAAGTAAAAGACCTGTACAGTAAGAAAGGAAGCCGGGCGGTGGTGGCGCACGCCTTTAATCCCAGCACTTGGGAGGCAGAGGCAGGCAGATTTCTGAGTTCGAGGCCAGCCTGGTCTACAGAGTGAGTTCCAGGACAGCCGGAACTACACAGAGAAACCCTGTCTCAAAAAACAAAAAAAAAAAAAAACAAACAAACAAGCAAAAAACTGGAAAAAAAAAACAAAAGAAAGGAAAAGAAAGGAAAAGAAGAAAAAGCCCAGACAAAGCATTATGAGACAAAGAACCTCCAAAGATGCACTGAGTATGTTTTGTTGGCCATACGCCAGGTCATGGGCCCTGGCCTTAAGAGTGGTCCATATGGGCTGGAGAGATGGCTCAGCAGTTAAGAGCACTGATCTTCTTCCAGAGGTCCTGAGTTCAAATCCCAGCAACCACGTGGGAATGAGTTCAATTCCCATTACAACCATCTATTATGGGCATCCAATGCCCTCTTCTGGTGTGTCTGAAGAGTGAGAGTGTGTCCACATACATGAAATGAATAAATAAATCTTTAAAAAAAAAAAAAAAAGAGTGGTTCATATGCCAAGTGAGACTCCATTAGAGCAAAGGAAAGTTTCATTTGGGCGTGGTTACCAACTGGAGACAGCTCTGGCTTAGGGATGGGAGCTTGCAACCACCTCCACCCTCAGCTCTGGGACTGCAGTCCCTGTGCATGCTGCCACGGTCGCTCTGCGCTCACATGGCACTCACATGACACCGGTCCTGCTGTGTGCAGGAGGCCTTGTATCTCGGATGTTCTCCATCCTCTCCGGCTCTTAAAATCTGTCTGCCCCCTCTTCCTCAGGATTCCTAGAGCTGTGAGTGGAGGAGATTGATGGAGATTCCCCTTCGGGAGTGCTCCAGGGTCCAGCTGTGGCCTCTGTGTGTTCTCATCGACTGCAAGAGGAAGCTTCTCTCATGGTGGCTGAGCAAGACGCGGATCTTGTTCATATATTAGAGAACATATATATGTGTGTGTTTGTGTGTATGTGTGTGTATGTATATGTATATATGGTATATGCAGCAGAATGCCATTAGGAGTAATCTCACTGCTCTCTTCCTTTAGTGGAGTGACAGTATTTGGTTTCACCTGGGTCCCTGGCCTATCTGGTCTCAGTTTCTTGGCCACCAAGCAGTGTTGGAGATGGATTTCATCTCATTCAGTATTTTGAGATTTTAGGGAATGTCTATATATGCCAGTGTGTACGTCTTTGTGTCTGTATGTGCCAATGTGTGTGTCTCTCTGTCTATATGTGCCAATGTGTGTGTGTGTGTGTGTGTGTGTGTGTGCTAGAATGAGCGGTGGATACTTGGCATATGCTTTGAGAGCTGTAAAGCATTCTGCAACCCAAAAGCATGGACCTCACTCATTCCAGCCAGCCCAGAATCAAGCCAGGTCCCCTGGAAGAACAGCCAGTGCTCTTAACCTCTGAGCCATCTCCCCAGCCCCATGTGGCCCACTCTTTATCCCCTGGTGTTCCTCCTGGCTATACAACATACATTCCTCCTCTCACCACAGCTTCTTCCAGTGTTAACCAGTATACATGGTCCAAGACAAGGATGCAGAAAATCCTTAGAGTGACCGTCATAGCCTCAGTGTTACAGATACTTTTTCACAATGGTGTCTGGCTTCTTAAGCCCCAAATAGGACCTCTCTCCTCCCCATGTCTTCTCTTGGTTTGTGAGCATAGGCATGGGCAGCATTTCTTAATCCATTTGCTGTGCTCGGAGGTCAAGCTGCATGTTAGGAATTCATTACGAAGGGCCTGGAGACGGCTCAAGAGAACACACTGCAGAAAGGAGTCCAGGTCAGTGTCTATTTATTATTTATTTATTTATTTATTTATTTATTTATTTATAAAGATGTATTTATTTTTGTGGCTATCTTCAGACACACCAGAAGAGGGCACTGGATCCCATTACAGATGGTCTGGAGCCACCAAGTAGTTGCTGGGATTTGAACTCAGGACCTCTGAAGAACAATCATTGTTCTTAACTGCTGAGCCATCTCTCCAGTCCCTCTAGTTCAATTTCTAATGCTCACATCAGGCAGCTCACAACTGCCTGTGACTAGTTCTAGCGGGCCTGACCCCTCTGGCCCCTACAGGCACCTATACTCATGTGCATAAGCCCTCACACAGAAACACATGTACATAATTTGAAATATTCATTAAATTAACTTCACAGAAAAGTGAGCACATTTTACAGCATCGCATGTGACCTCGTTCTTGGTCACCCGCTCCCTTTCTAATCTCAGTGAAGCCATGTGGTCAGTTAGAACGGCCCACAAAACTCAAATAGAGGCGTGACTAAATGGTCCAGCCGGGCTCCTCCGAGATCTTGAGTGCTTCACTCAGGATGCCAAGCCAGCCTGCTGGAGGTGGAAGCTTCTGCCAATCAAACCCCTGTTTGTTCTGCATGATGGAGTTGTGTAAAACAAACAGCTCTCCTGATTGATTTCTTTTGGAATGCAGTGACTGGAAATTCTGCTTCGTGGCAGACGCAGTCTCAATCTCTAGTGCTAACAATTAGGCGCCAGATCTCGTCCCCTGTCTTAGCCCACCCCATCCCGGCTGTCACTCAGGCGCTGTGCAACCCAGAGTTACCTAATCCTTGTTTGCAAAGCCTAAGCTCCTCCCCCAGCATCTGGGAAAAAGGATCAGACCAGCAGCCGGGCCCAGAGGTTTTTCTCCGTTCTCTTGCTTCCTCCTTTCTTTGGACTTCCTTCCTGCCTCCTCCTGCCTGCACCAGACCCCACCATCACCTCCCAAAGCCCGGGGCCAGGCTGCTCTTTCTTAGGGCGTTGTCTAAGCAGTATGTCCGAGGTTGCAGATAGGTGGGAAGCTCTGCCTTCTTCTGTGACCTAGCTTGAGGATTCAGTGCAGAACAATTAAGAGAGGGGTGACAGGGAGACCACACGTTGAATTAATGCTCCGTCTTACGACCACTACATGTGGGTATTCATAAGGGATACACCTGGGAGTCACAGCACAGGGCCTGCTGAGATCTGTTTCCTTCATCCCTGCAGTAATAAAGAAGGGCTACCTTTTGAGCAGAAGGATTCATACTTTACTCGTTTATGTTTGTTTGGGAGGATATCTAAATTCTCATTACTCTAGATCATTCTATGAGCCCCCTGCCCTTAGAAAATGCATGGCTGCTTGTGGTGGCACACACCTGTGATTCAATTATTGCTCAGGAGACGGAATCAGAAGGCTCTTGAGAGCCGGGCGTGGTGGCGCACGCCTGTAATCCCAGCACTTGGGAGGCAGAGGCAGACAGATTTCTGAGTTCAAAGCCAGCCTAGTCTACAGAGGGAGTTCCAGGATAGCCAGGGCTACACACAGAGAAATCCTTTCTCGAAAAACAAAACAAAACAAAACAAAACAAAACAAAAAAGGATCTTGAGATGGGGACAGCCTGAGCTATAGGAGACCCTGTCTCAATCAATCAATCAATCAATCAATCAGAGGTGCATGCCCTCCATTTTTTTCTTTAGTAGTCATTACACCTCATCATGTGCCAGTCACATGTTCTGAGTATGCCTTATCATATGCCAATCACTTGTACTATTCTGAGAAGATGCCCACATATCTTTTCCAATTTAATCCTCGTATCTATGTGATGAAACACCACAACCAAGGCAAGTGGGAAAGGGAAGGGTTTATTTGGCTTATGCATCCACATCACTGTTTATCATTGAAGGAATCAGGACAGGAACTCAAACAGGGCCGGAACCTGGAGGCAGGAGCTGGCGTAGAGAGCATGCAGTGGTGCTGGTAACTGGTTTGCTCCACATGCTGTGCTCAGCCTGCCTTTTTTATAGCATCCAGGACCACCAGCCCAGAGATGGCACCACCCTCTATTGGCTGGGCCCTCCCCATCAATGTCCAACAGGCTTGCCTGCAAACAGGTCTTACAGAGGCATTTTCTCAATTAACTCTTCCTCCTCTCTGATGACTGTAGCCTGTCTCAACTTGACATAAAAAACAGCCACCGTGCCGTGTTATAACACTGTAAAACAGGTATCACTACCCCCATACTGCAGACTAGAGAGTGGGACTTTAAGCAGTTAGGCAAATTTCCCAGGGTCCTAGATCCATCATGTGAGCCCAAAGCTTTTCCTGCTGGCCGCTGTGTAATGGAGCAGCCGACAACCTCCCTTCTAGGTATCCTGACAAGCAGTCACCACAGGTGTCCATTGTCTCTGTTTTTCATGAGCAAGACCTGTCCCAGAGCCCCACCTGGTGCGTTCCCACCAAGAGCCTGTGGTGTGCTGCAGGTACAACCCAGCCTTCAGGCATGTGGTCAGCTGCTGTGAAGCCTCTGTAAGTATCCATTCCCAAGACTTTAGCAATGACGTGTGTGTGAGGCGGCCTGGCCTCTCCATCTTCCCGTTAAAGCTGAGCGGTGTATTCTGTTCCTAGAGATCAATGGTGGGGTGGACATTCAGTTCTGCCCTGTTGATGACCCTGAATTGTTTGGACAATCTTTGCTTAGAGTCGAGTGGAAAGGTGTCCCCAGTGTCTCCCAGTATGAGCTATTTGGAAGGAACATCCATTCTAAGAATATTCTATCCTTGTGTTTATCTTGTATGTTGTAAAGCAAATAGTTCTCATTAACTGGTTGAAACACTACTCCACTGTCTGCGCTCAAGAGGACCTTGAGAGCAGGTTAAGAAGCCTTCCCTAGCCGGGCGGTGGTGGCGCACGCCTTTAATCCTAGCACTTGGGAGGCAGAGGCAGGAGGATTTCTGAGTTCGAGGCCAGCCTGGTCTACAGAAGTTCCAGGACAGCCAGGGCTACACAGAGAAACCCTGTCTCGAAAAACAAAAAAAAAAAAGAAGCCTTCCCTAGAGTGGGGACTGACTTCAGTCATCAAGACAGAGGATATTGGACTCCCTAGAGGAGAACTCTCATTCAAAGGCTGCTCAAGAGTTGGGCCTGAAAGAAAGGAATCAACTGTGCCAAGAGAGACCGTAGGACTGGAACTGTAGATGGCGCAGGAAATGGCCCCACTGTCACAGCTTTGATAAAATATCCATGTAACTTCTGGGTTCAAGGTTTTATTTTAGTTCATGTTCCAAATTACAGTCTACTTGTTGCCACCAGGAAGTCAACAGGGCCGAAGCTACAGACAACTGGTCACACTGCATCTATAGTCCAGAAGTGCCAATTGAGGTCACACTGCATCCACAGCCCAGAAGCATGGCCCTAGGTCACACTGCATCCACAGCCCGCAAGTGTGAGCTCAGGTCACACTGCATCCACAGCCCACAAGAGTGAGCTCAGGTCACACTGCATCCACAGCCCACAAGAGTGAGCTCAGGTCACACTGCATCCACAGCCCGCAAGAGTGAGCTCAGGTCACACTGCATCCACAGCCCACAAGAGTGAGCTCAGGTCACACTGCATCCACAGCCCACAAGAGTGAGCTCAGGTCACACTGCATCCACAGCCCAGAAGTGTGAGCTCAGGTCACACTGCATCCACAGCCCAGGAGTGTGAGCTCAGGTCACACTGCATCCACAGCCCACAAGAGTGAGCTCAGGTCACACTGCATCCACAGCCCAGAAGTGTGAGCTCAGGTCACACTGCATCCACAGCCCACAAGAGTGAGCTCAGGTCACACTGCATCCACAGCCCACAAGAGTGAGCTCAGGTCACACTGTATCCATAGCCCACAAGAGTGAGCTCAGGTCACACTGCATCCACAGCCCAGAAGTGTGAGCTCAGGTCACACTGCATCCACAGCCCAAGAGTGTGAGCTCAGGTCACACTGCATCCACAGCCCACAAGAGTTAGCTCAGGTCACACTGCATCCACAGCCCAGAAGTGTGAGCTCAGGTCACACTGCATCCACAGCCCAGAAGTGTGAGCTCAGGTCACACTGCATCCACAGCCCACAAGAGTGAGCTCAGGTCACACTGCATCCACAGCCCACAAGAGTGAGCTCAGGTCACACTGCATCCACAGCCCGCAAGAGTGAGCTCAGGTCACACTGCATCCACAGCCCGCAAGAGTGAGCTCAGGTCACACTGCATCCACAGCCCACAAGAGTGAGCTCAGGTCACACTGCATCCACAGCCCAAGAGTGTGAGCTCAGGTCACACTGCATCCACAGCCCACAAGAGTGAGCTCAGGTCACACTGCATCCACAGCCCAGAAGTGTGAGCTCAGGTCACACTGCATCCACAGCCCACAAGAGTGAGCTCAGGTCACACTGCATCCACAGCCCACAAGAGTGAGCTCAGGTCACACTGCATCCACAGCCCAGAAGTGTGAGCTCAGGTCACACTGCATCCACAGCCCAGAAGTGTGAGCTCAGGTCACACTGCATCCACAGCCCACAAGAGTGAGCTCAGGTCACACTGCATCCACAGCCCAGAAGTGTGAGCTCAGGTCACACTGCATCCACAGCCCACAAGAGTGAGCTCAGGTCACACTGCATCCACAGCCCAGAAGTGTGAGCTCAGGTCACACTGCATCCACAGCCCAGAAGTGTGAGCTCAGGTCACACTGCATCCACAGCCCACAAGAGTGAGCTCAGGTCACACTGCATCCACAGCCCACAAGAGTGAGCTCAGGTCACACTGCATCCACAGCCCGCAAGAGTGAGCTCAGGTCACACTGCATCCACAGCCCAAGAGTGTGAGCTCAGGTCACACTGCATCCACAGCCCACAAGAGTGAGCTCAGGTCACACTGCATCCACAGCCCACAAGAGTGAGCTCAGGTCACACTGCATCCACAGCCCAGGAGTGTGAGCTCAGGTCACACTGCATCCACAGCCCACAAGTGTGAGCTCAGGTCACACTGCATCCACAGCCCACAAGTGTGAGCTCAGGTCACACTGCATCCACAGCCCGCAAGTGTGAGCTCAGGTCACACTGCATCCACAGCCCGCAAGTGTGAGCTCAGGTCACACTGCATCCACAGCTCAGAAGTGTGAGCTCAGGTCACACTGCATCCACAGCCCACAAGTGTGAGCTCAGGTCACACTGCATCCTCAGCTCAGAAGTGTGAGCTCAGGTCACACTGCATCCACAGCCCGCAAGAGTGAGCTCAGGTCACACTGCATCCACAGCCCGCAAGTGTGAGCTCAGCTCTTCATTCATTCCAGGACTAATGCAAGGAACTGTGCCTCCCACACTCAGGATGGGTCTTCCTATCTCAGTTCACCCAAGCTTAAGAAAATCCCTACCGAGCATGCCCGAGGGTCAGCCTGATCTAGAGATGCCCTCACTAAGAGGCCCCCTCCCTAATGAGTCTAGATTTTTGTCAACACTCTCATACCCACCAACACCTAGATTCTGGACTTTGAACCTCCAGACTGTGAAACAAAACATTTCTGTTGTTTAAGAGATCTGGTCAGCCGGGCGTGGTGGCTCACGCCTGTAATCCCAGCCCTTGGGAGGCAGAGACAGGTGGATTTCTGAGTTCAAGGCCAGCCTGGTCTACAGAGTGAGTTTCAGGACAACCAGGACTACACAGAGAAACCCTGTCTCGAAAAACAAAACAAAACAAAGAGAGGGGGGCGGGGGGGGGAGAGAGAGAGAGAGAGAGAGAGAGAGAGAGAGAGAGAGATCGATCTGGTCATGACAATTTCCTATGGCTATGCTAGCCAATGAATACATTCAAGGAAGTCAGCTTGTGTGATTACAGACAGTTTCTAGGTAAACTTTTATTTTTAAGATTTATTTTTATTTAATGTGTTTGGATGTTTGGCCTGCCTGTATGCATGTATACCATGTTATTGTACTGTCTGTGGAGGCCACACGAGGGCGCCGGATCCCATAGAACTGGAGTTACAGATGGTTATAAGCTGCCATGTGGGTGGTGGGGACTGGATCCCTGGTCCTCTGAGCCATCTCTCAGGCTATCCTAAGCTGTCATCTTTAATATTTACGTCATCAGACTTGTACAAGCAAATTTCCTTTGATCCCATAGTAGTTATCCTAAGCCATCTTTCTTTCGACTTTGATACAGGTGGTGAAAGTTTGGGACTGTGAAACGGGAAGACAGGTGTCGGAATTTATCGGCACTCATGGCAGTGCTGGCGTCACCTGTCTGACCTTTGACTCCAGTGGAAGAAGGTGCGCCTTTCTCCCATACCGTGAACCTTTCAGGAGGGTGACCTGGGTCATGTCATCCTAGTGGGACGATCTGTTTCCTAGGCTTGTGACTGGGGGAAGAGATGGCTGTCTGAAAATATGGAGCTACAACAACGGACACTGTCTGCACACCCTTCAGCACGGCAAGTGAGGCGGGGACCCCGGCGAGTGGTCCCCATAAAGGGCAGATGTGCAACTGTGCATTTATCATACGTGGGAAATGACTCAAGATGGCGCCTCGCAGGCGCATAGCATCTCCCTGCCTCCCTTCTCTCTGTCTCATGGTATTTAATGTTTCTGGACTTAACATTTCATGGAGATACAACCACACACATTAAATGCAAGTCTCATTATAAATCTCCTCACCTGGGGCTAGAGAGATGGCTCAGCAGTTAAGAGCACTCACTGATTGCTCTTCCAGAGGACCCGGGTTCAATTCCCAGCACCTACATGGGCAGCTCACGACTGTCTGTAACTCCAAGGTCTGGCAGCCTCAAACAGACCACTACACATAAAATAAAGACAAATTTATACACACACACACACACACACACACACACACACACACATTCTCACCTACACACTCATTGCTATGTCTACTCTTTGGGGGGAAAAATTCCCTGATTCTGGCCTGTAAATTGCCAAAAGAGCAGATTAGAAGCATATTCTTCAACTTTTAAAATGGAATAAATAATGTCAAGGTGAAAGAGACATGACGCTAAATTCATGAGCCTCATCCATCTGCACATTCACTCCCTGTGTCACGTGCTACTGCGTCCTATCAGAGAAGCCAGGCCTCTCCCAGTAGCTGATCAAGGACGGAATCTGACCGGGAAGGTGGCCACAAATGAAGGGTGCTTTAATGGCCTGGGGTGACTAGAAAGTAGAAAGTCTGTTCTGATACATTAGGGAACCCATGAGAGCTGAAGAAATTGTTAGTACAGAAACTGTTTAACATCAGATGATAATGTATTCCCAGATGAAAATCAAAGTGAGGTCTCTGACTGTACCTACGTGGAGGTGAACCGGAATAGGTGAGTTCCTTCAGCCGGGGGCTGTGTTAGTCAGCTTTCCGGCACTTCAGGGGGTTGGGGGGGGATGCCTCAGACCAACAAGGGAGGGGAGGCATATTTTGGCTCATGGTTTCTGAGGTCTCAGCCTGTGGCAAGGTGACGACATCATGGTGGGAGGGCAATGGCAGAGGGGAGATGATCAGGTCACGAGGAAGTGTGAGAGACCCAAAAGCCAAGGACTGGACACAGCTTTCAAAGGCACACACATCCTTGGTGGCCCGCTTCCTCCGACCAAGGCCCATCTCTTTTTTCCTCTTTTAAAGATTTATTTATTATGCGTATACATATGCCTGCGTGAGTTTACACATGTGCAGGAGGTCAGAGGGTATAAGATACCCTGGAACTGGAGTTATAGTCGGGATCCAGCTGATAAGGGCGCTGGATAACCAGAACTGGATCCTCAGCAAGGACAGTCAGTGCTCTTAACTGCTGAGGCCCTTGGCAGCACAGTCAGCTGTGGATCCATCTACAAGCTCACCCATAGAAGTTAGGACCCTTCAATCCAGTCGACACCAGACGGAAACTAAAACTTCAGCCTCTTAGCTGTTTGGGGTCTGATGGTCATAATGACAGTGAAGAGAATTTTCCAGGATAAAAATGTGTTGAAATATTTTGAGGGATCTGGGATGCTTCCTGGAGGTAATTTAGGCCACTAGGCTCTGCCAGAGTGATGAAGGAACTCTCTGCACATGGGGATAACTTGGCTGGAGCGCCGACCCAGCAGTTAGGAACACTGACTGCCCTCGCAGAGGACTCAGGTTCAGTTCCCGCACCGCACAGTGCTCAAGACAGTCTAACTTCAGACCCAGGGATCTGACACTCTCATCTGGATCCTCAGGCACCAGGTGCACATATATACATGCAGGCAAACAGTCCATATTCATCATCATCATAATAACAACAACAATACTTTTAAAATGTCAAAGTAACAAATCACAGAGTGGAGTAAATAACTTCAACCACCATAAATCCAAGAGCAAAAATACAGGAACTCCTCCCTCAATAGTCTCCAAGAGAGTGAAGCAATCCTTAGGCTACTTCTGTGAATAGCCTTGCCTGGGTAGCTCAGACATGCTCTGAAGATCAAGTAGACCTCAGAAATGATGGGGCGGCCTGTTTCCGGATCCAGATGCTGTAAAGACTGACCCTGATTTGTCCAACGACATTTCCCGTTGTCCTCCATAAGCATTAGAAGGGCTCCCATCTTTTCATTTATCCCGTGGACGAGGCAGGGCTAAACCACAAAGTTAATAACAAACACAAGCTGAAGTGTCAAAAATTCATCGCTTTGTTGTTGTCTCAGGTGCATCATAGCTGTTGGATGGGACCGAAGAATAAATGTATATTTTGTAAGTGCAGTGTGAATGAAGCCATTTCAAAACCCCTCCTCTCCAATGGCCTCTCCTCGGTCTGTCTCATTATTTAGATATATTTGTGTTGTTTTTTAATTGTGCGGAGGTATGGGGGAGTGGGAGGGGCGGGGATATGCATGTGAGTGTAGACGTCCACCGCATTTCTTCTGAAAGATTTTCCTCTCAGTGTCTTCCTAAAGTTCCCCTTGAGAATATGTACGGCTCAGAGAGCTGCCAGGACCTGTGGGTTCCCGGGAGCCGGAGGTGGTGCCTGCCCGGGGCAGGTCTTGAGTTCTATTGATGACTCACCCCTTGCTGCTTCCCCGCCCACAGCTCCTACCCGGCCCCTCCTGCCCAGCCTACTTGCAAAGACGCAAGTTCCGAGGGGAACCGCGGGGGCGGGGTGGGGGTGGGGCTGGAAGGCTTTCCTTTCTTCCTTGCTCCTGGACTGTCTTTAGAGCATCCTAGAGCGTCTCCAATCAGAAAGAGGAAATAAAAACCACCCATAAACGTCTCTGCAGACACGAAATCCCTCTTTATGGAGGGGATTAGGAGACAGAAGTTTAAAGTACCGCCCAAAAAACTAAGTTTTAAATCTACCTGTGACATTTTATCACCCTGCTCGCTCTGCTGGGTGGGCCTGGATTTCCAAACGTCTTTAAATACTGTCCGTTCTCCTTATTCGTTTCAGAGTTCACTTTATTTCATAGCCTAAGCCTTGCATCCTGAGTGTGATTTGAGGGATGACTACCTGGGAAATTTCAGCCTTGAGTCTGTCCTTTGGTATTACAGCCTCGCGGGTTGATAGCGTCGGTTTAGCCCATGAAACAGCTCTGGGTCTTATTATGAAGGCAAAGCTATGCGGTGGATCCAAGAAGAGCTTGTCAGTTGACATATGAGTTGCTGAAATGCAATCACCCAGACGTCAGGAGAGGATTGCTTTTTATTCCTACTGCCACTTGGGGAATTTGCTTTGACATTTCAAAAATCTGCATCGGTGGTGGGGTGAGGGGTAGGGTTATGAAATGTGCCAACACCTTCTCTCTGACGTCGCGAATGTGTTAGCAGCTCATTTTATGGTTTGCACAATGGGTCCTGTTTGGCTTTGTATACAGGACATACCCCGTGATTTTCATCATTTCCGGAAGCCTCAGCCCCATTGGCAGGATGACCTGGTGAGCCCCGGCCCACTGTCTGGTCCACAGTAGCACACAGTGAAGATCTTCACTCAAAAGGCTCCCCTGCCCTGCCTGAGCTTGCCGCGCATGCTCAGTTTCCCTGAAGCGTCTGCTATGGATGGCCAGACTCCTGCCTGAGCAGAACAGGGTCTAGGCAGCTGCCTTCTCTCTGGAAGAGGTGACGGGTCCCATGTTCATGTTGAGGTGTGAGCTCAGGGGGGTGGAGTCCAAGCTGCGCTCCTTGAGTCCAGCTGGAGAGTCCCCAAGGGCGGGAAGCTCAAGGTGGGGAGGGCGTGGTTGGTCAGCCAAAATGTATTTGTGATGTCATAACATTCCTGACTCTCTGTGGCTTGTTAGAGGCCCAATGCTTGTTATGGATCAGAATGTCCCCAGCTCCCTACAGTTTCCCAGGGATGAATGAGTTCCTTCAAAACAGTTTACACGCCAAGGCATTAAGACAAAAATACAGAAAATAAGACCACCCCGCCCAGCTGCCCGCCATAGCACCAGTTATTATGAGCCCTACAAATATTCCAGAAGGCACTCGGTTGCTAGAATAAAAAACCATTGTCTTAGGCCTGCTATTGCTGTCCTAAAACACCACAACCAAAGAAACTTGGGGAGGAAGGGGTTAATTCGAATAGTTCCATGCTTCCACTTCACAGACGTCATCTGAGGAAGTCAAGACTCCCGTCTCAAAGCAGGAGCCTGGAGGCAGGAGCTGATGCAGAGGCCGTGGTGGCGTGCTGCTTACTGGCCTGCTCCTCATGGCTTGCTCAGCCTGCTTTCTCTTAGAACCCAGGATCATCAGCCCAGAAACAGCCCCACACACAATGGACTGGGCCCTCCCCCATCAATCACTGATTAAGAAAATGCCTTACAGGCTTGCCTAGAGCCTGATCTTATAGAGGCATTTTATCAACTGAGGATTCCTCTCCCCTCTGATTCCTCCAGCTTGAGTCAAGTTGCTATAAAATTAACCAGTAGCCAGTCGCCATCTGACCTCCTCTGTGGTCTGGAAGACCTTGTCCAGTGCCCATTTTATAATAATTATCCAGTAATGGGTTCTCATTCATTCAGCAACTACTAAGTGCATCTTTGGACCAAATATGTGTTTATGGAATTCCAATAATAATAAGCAAGCTCTGACACAGCCTTGCTTTCTTCAGTTTGCAGTTCTGTAAATCACCAAGGGAAATAACAGAGTTATGTACAAGGTCTCCCCAGGGAGTCATAGCCCTTGGTTATCACACTTAGATCTGCGCATATGCATTTAATATTCCAGCACACACTCGTATGTACTGGCACACTCATGCCCTTAGTAGGCAGGCACAGAAGAGACAAATGTGATTCTTGAGAAGCTCACAGACAGGTGAAGAGATAAGCATCAGAGGAAGTAGGAAGCATGAATCTAACAAACGATAATCAGCCTCGATGGGAGAACTGACAGCTTTGTTGCAGCAGAGTCCGGGAGATGGAAAGGTCACTAGAGATTTTTGTTTGTTTGTTTGTTTTTGTTTTGTTTTCGAGACAGGGTTTCTCTGTATAGCCCTGGCTGTCCTGGAACTCACTCTGTAGGAACTCAGAAATCCGCTTGCCTCTGCCTCCCAAGTGCGGGGATTAAAGGTGTGCCCCACCACTGCCCGGCAAAGCGTCTCCTTTTGAGAGGAGTACATAGCTTCAATTCCCATTCACAGTTGTGCCTCAGTGTAGGGCAAGTGGGTTCACTCTACTCTTGTAGGTGGGTTTCTGGCTGGTGAGAACCGGTAGAAGTTAGGCTCGGTTCTTTCTCCCAACACCAAGCTTCTAGAAATAAGACTCAAATTCAAAATATACTTCTAGATACCTTGGCTCTACTTTGATTGGATTGTAACTAAAATAATCCAATTATTTTAACCTACATTATGCCGTGTGGCTGGTTACCTGTACTCAGGTACCGTGTGTTTTTCTCCCGGGTGGATCTGGTCTGGCCTGGCTCTCTCCCAGAATTCTTTTGATTTCCGGATGTCCCACCTTCCATTTCCTGCCATAGGCCATAGACTTTTTAATTGACAGGCGAGGCAGCCATACAATGCATAGGCATTCTTTCTACAGGAAGCCACACCTCCTTAGACTGTAGCTTAGTTCCCTGCTGACCACACGTGGCCTTAGCTGGGACAGCTCTTTAGGAACCTGCTTGCTGGCAGGATGGCAAGGCGAGGACATAATGGCTCCCTTAGAAAGCTAGCCTCGAGAGGTGATAACCAAACAGGAAATGTTGAGACACAGAGCTCGCCATACAAAGTTCTCATATGAAGAGATAGAGGTCCCAGAGAACCCCTCTGCATCTGCTCTTAGGGATCAAATGATCTCCAAATTTGGGATTTATCCTAATTTGGGATCATCCCATAATGTGCATCTCTACACATATCTTCCACCCACCACCAAGCCTTCTCCCCCAGCTCAGCCCAGGCAGCACCCCCTCAATGTCTCATCGGACTGGAAGTTCTCAGGCTTCCACACCGTCCCCAGCCTCCACCTCCTCTGGTGGCCCGTGACCCACAGACGTGGGATCTGGCTTCTCAGCTCTGTCTTTCTTTCTTAGAACCATGGACACAAGGAGGACATTCTCTGTGTGGCTCAGTGCCCACCTTTTCTTCTGGCCACATCCAGTTACGATGGAGAGATAATAGTTTGGAATGTCATCTCAGGCCACATGTACTGCAAGCTGAACACCCCCAGCCCCATCGATGGCCAGGACCATAGAGAAGGTAGGTAAGGGGCAGGTTCCACAACCTCTGTACTCAGACCCTTGTTATAGGAGTCTCCATTCTGGACCATGGCCTGCTTGGGAGGGACTGGCCTTGTGTCATGTCCGTTGTTCCCCGCTTCTAGTCCCCGCCATGTGTCATGTCTGTCCTTGTCAATCTGCCTGCCCCTAGGCTGGACAAGAGCTTAAGAGCTCAAAAGCCCATCCCCCATGGTCCATCCCCCATGTCTCGGCATCTATTCCTAGAAGTCTATCTCAGTATCTTTTTTGTTTTTAAAGATTTATTTAGGGGCTGGAGAGATGGCTCAGCGCTTGAGAGCACTGACTGCTCTTCCCAAGGTCCTGAGTTCAAATCCCAGCAACCACATGCTGGCTCATGACCATCAGTAATGAGATCTGATGTCTTCTTCTGGGGTGTCTGAAGATAGCTACAGTGTACTTACGTATAATAAATAATTTATTTAGCTGTAGCTTAAGACTTAACCGCTGAGCCATCTCACCAGCCCCTTTCTCAGGATCTTTGAAGTCGTTATCTGCTCCCAACCTGAAGGATGTTCCCACTGAGACCCCCAGCTGTGCTGGCCCCCCCCCCTTTCCCACTTTTTCTTTCTGTCACCATCCACTTGCCACACACATCTTCCACCCAGCTGCTAAGCCTTCTCCCCCAGCTCAGCCCCGACAGCATCCCCTCAATGTCTCATTGACTGGAAGTTCTCCACACCCCATCCTCCACCTCCTCTGGTGACCCACAGATCCCCAACCTCAATCCATTCTTACCACTGGAGTATTTGTCTTAGTTAGGGTTTTACTGCTGTGAACAGATACCATGACCAATGCAAGTTTTATAAAAGACAACATTTAATTGGGGTTGGCTTACAAGCTCAGAGGTTCAGTCCATTGTCATCAAGGCAGAAACATGGCAGCATCCAGGCAGGCATGGTACAGGAGGAGCTGAGAGTTCCACATCTTCATCTGAAGGCTGCTAGTAGAAGACTGACTTCCAGGCAACTAGGGTGAAGGTCTTAAGCCCACACCCACAGTGACACACCTACTCCAACAAGGCCACACCTCCTAATAGTGCTACTCCCTGGTAAAAAGCATATACAAACCATTACAGTATTCAATTGCAAAACTTCTCCCCCACAACTGGCTTCATTTCTTCAGGGTCCTCTCCACTAATGATCATGGCTTCATTCCTTTCTTTTGTCATCAAAACAATAATTGGGTGCCCCAGCCAAGTGCCTTGTCCAGTGCTAAGTGAACCTCTTAATGACCATGCACAGCGAACAAGGCTCAAGTTGAGAAGTCTTCCCTTTTTACTGCCAGGTATGCAGGGCTGGGAAACTGGCTATAGCCTGTTGCCAAACCGGCTTCCTCCCTCCCCCCAGCCCTCACCTACCAGGCCAAGCCCATCCTTCCCCAGCAGCAGCAACAGGAAAGGAGATGATACAGAACGTTGGTTGTTTGGTCATTGCATTAGGAAGGTCTTTCATCTCCTGAGGCCCAAGCCACAAATCCTTAGCAAACTTCGAGAGAAGATTAGATCTCTTGCTTTAGGCATTTAAAAACAAAACACAAAAACTCTGAATCACTTAGTCAGAAAACACTTCAGGCTTCCCTTTCCTGTCAGCTTCTGATCCCCATTTCTCCTCTTGTTTAAGAAAAAATATTATTCTCCGAAGCTCTCTCTGAGAACACCAAACTGTTTCTTTGTTTTTAATCTTTTGGTAGGAAAGAGATGGCATTCGTGGTATTCCTGGAAGTTTAGTTTCTTTGCCATTAAAATGAAATTAAAGTCAATGGCTTAGGATGTGAGGTTTCAGGAAGCAATTCTGATGCAAAACCCGGTTCCTTCTCAGAAACTGCTCCTGGTTACTGTAGATGGTTAGCAGTCTCTTTTTGAGAATTCCTTTAGTTAAAGAAATACAAATCCAGTCATCACCACAGTAACACTTCCATAAGGCAGAAATTTCAGAGGTACACATACAGGCTCCAGCGCGTGCGCACACACACACCCACACACACACACACGTATGCACGCACGCACTTGACATCTCCTATGCACATGCACAAAGGAAGGTGCACAGAGGTGTGCATACCTTTCCTTGAAAGAGCAGCCTGGCTGTTTCTTGACAGTCACACGGAAGCCCGGTGGCCTTTTTCACATAGGTGTGGTGAAGAGGGTGCTATCTGGAATGGAGAACACAATTCTCTTGGGTGGGGAGGGGGACTGAGAAGTCTTTATTCTGCTGACTCACTAAAGTTTCAGCTCCTTTCTTCAGCCTAAAGGGCATTGCTAATTCCTCTTCCACATCAAAAAGAATGTGACTGTGAGAGAAACCAGGGGATTCCAACCAGGCCAGCAGTTCAAGGAAGTCGGCCCGTCTGAGACGGAGGAGGTGTATATAGGAGCGCAGTTGGCACCTGATCAACTGCTTACACTGACCCCGAGAGATACCCTGTCTGCCTGCTTACATCACCAGGAGCCTGACACAAGAATTAAACAGGACTCCTCCTTAACAGCTGCCGGGGCTGAGCAACCTTGAGAGAGGCGCTTTGGGGTCATTCATCCCTTCAGCCTTCACAGCGAGGGATGTAGGAGACCCATGTGGTCTCCACTGTGAAGGAGAAGGTCATCTCTACTTGATAGATGGGCATAGCTGAGGTGTTGTAAGGGGGTGTACTTCTGGACCCCACATGTTGAATATCGGGGGCCGTAGCATTCCTTTATATGTAGCTGCCCATTTTCTCTCTGAAGCCCCCACCCGGGCCTGGCTCAGGGAGGGTCAAGGAAGGACTGTGGTTTTCCCAGGCTCCCGTCCCGTCCCACAATATTCTTTATGGCTCCTCAGTTTCATTTACTAAGAGGCACCAGGGGATTAAGGATAGAGCCCCACACGCTGGCAGATGAGGGAACTTAGGGATGTAGAGCTGGGCTGATTTATTTGGGAATTGGCAGTGTCCATCAAGTCCTCTACAGTGTCTTCTCTGCCTAGGCCATCTTCCGAGAGTCAGTGCAAACACGGCCTGTGTGCGAGGCCTTCCCTGACTCTGTCCCCTCCTGAACACACCAGCAGCATTTTGTCGGCTGCTCGGGAGTTTTCAGTAGCTTAGTTTTGGGTCTCTGCTGCTGCTTGTCTTACACTTGACGTGTGGCCTTCTCCATAAGATAAGTGTGTTATCCGTATGGATAAGTTATCCGTGTTGCCCTGCTAATTAAGGTCAAAGTCTACCATTGTCAGGATTGCCTTCTGGGCTCTGTGCAAAATGGCAGACTTCCTTTACCAATAGGGCTTCTCCTCCTCCTCTGACTTTGGGAGATCAAACACCCTCCCCTCCCTGCCCCCCCATACCTCTGAAAGGATGGGGTTGCAGGCTGGGAATCCCCCATGCCTGGGTCTGGGGTGACCCCAGGGGAGCGGAGGTTTGACCCATTCTTTCCTCCGGGGTCCCGCTGGGAGTGTCCCTGGCATCTTTTCCATCTCGCCTCCGCGGAGCGGCTGTGGCAAGGACAAGCGCGGCTGGGGGCTGGCAGAAACACCGCGGGTGCTGCGGAACTCCTGCCTGGGGGGGGTGCTTAGGTCCCCCCTATTGCCAGTGGGGGAGGGTGGGCGCACGCGTGGCGGCCACGTAAGCGGAAATGACTTAACTAGTTTTTCCGGCCTTTGTGAGAGGCTGATAGGTTCTCAGAGAGCGCGGGTTCAGATGGTTAGAACTGATTGGCTTAGAAGCTTGTGGTAGGCGGGTTCTGTTATAAGCCTATAAAATGCCCATCCAAGCCAGCCCACAGGGGCTCACTTCTTTTACTCTGCGTGCGGAGACTGTGACCCCCAGAGCTCTGGAAATTAAAATCCTCTTGCAAATTGCATCAGGTCTGTCTCTCGTGAGTGTTTCGGGGTGCCGGTTTCCGAGGCATGGGGTGCTGGGGTACCTCGGTTTTTCTTTCGGATCTTACACCTCCACCTTCAGAATGTCACATAGCCTTGGTTAAGATTATAGATTCAACGTTCTCCAGATAAGAACCCATTCACCTTGCTCCTGAGATTCCCAGAATGCCTTCCCATCTAATGATATCTCAATATCTTAGCCTTCAGCACCTTTACACACCCTGGAAGTTCCTACCCCCTTCCCTAAAACTATATAACCCTTGAATCATCCCAAGTAAAGTTGATCTGTCTCCCCGAAGCTGGTCCAAGTCTGTTGTCACTACCATACATACTCACAGGGCTTCTGAACACCCCACCCCTGACATCCCACCCCAACCATGACACCCCACCCCTGACATCCCACCCCACCCCATCCCTGAGACACCACCCCTGACACCCCACCCCACCCCCAGTCCATCATCTCTGCTCCTTTTCCTTCTTGAACCAATATTGACTAATGAACCATGGGGTGCGCGAGCAGAAAGAGTCAAAGACATGCTTGGATGTAAATGAAAAGTAAGCAAAAGGACTGTTGATCTTTGGGTCTGGAACAAATCTTCCCATTTGCTTAAATGCAAATCTCTCCGTCCCGCAGCAGCCTGCCTCTGCATGGGTGAAGGTGTGTGCTTAATTAAAGGTTAAATAAAAGTTGCTCAACCAGGAGCACTTTGGGGGAAGCATCTGCGCATCCTGGGCTATAATGCCCACGCTGACCGCACGGCTTGGCCGTTTATGCTGCCTGGGTTTCTCAGATCTCAGCCTCTCTCTGTAGCTTATGCCACATTCCAGTTCCGTGTCTCTCTCCAAGTCCTAGGGTTGGGGCAGGGCTTCGGAGTGCCCATAAGCTGCTGGGGCCACCATCATCCTTCTATCCCTGGCTGGGTTCTTAGTCAAGGAGAGCACTTTTCTCTGTTGGGGCCTCTGTTGTAGCTGCTGGGGCAGCTCCATGTGTGTGAGAGAGATGAATGTGTGTTGGAGAAAGAGAGGGAGAGGGAGCAGGTGAGAAGAAGAAGGTCGGAGGCGCACCCGTGTGCACCCGCGGCGGGAGGCGGGGATAGCGAGAGAAGCACACGTGAGCATGCGCAGAGGTGGGGAGACCGAGAAAGAGACGGAGAGTCAGGGAGACAGAGACAGGGCACTGTGATGGGGTGGGTCCAGACAGGGAGACTGTGAAAATAAGCTGACAGGCCTGCCTTTTATTATAGGCCCAGATAGAAGTGTTTCCCAGCTCGCCTTCCTAAAGACACGGCTGACGACGCTGGATTCTGCATCTGCCTCCCTCCTCAGCAATGGTCCCGGAGGTGAGGCCTCTGACTTCTGAGATAGGGTCATCCCTGATCCTGGTTGGGTGAGAAAGCCCCCACCGACCCCAAGTGGCACAATCTACCTCTGCTGTTTCATGGCCGGCTTATAGACCCCAGGCTAACACCCCAATCTACTCCAACTGCAGCCTACCTTACAGGAGGGCCGACATGTAACTAGGATGTCAGCCCATCTACCTCCAAATCGTGTCTCAGCCATGCTGCTCCTACGGCCTGCTAGGCCCCAGGCCACCTTCAGGGGAGATTGACCTCAGGTATCCCAAAGAGCCGGTGAGGCCCACAGTGACACCGTTAAACTGGGCCTAACAGAAAAGCACAAGCCAAGGGAAATGGCTTAGGCAGCCACAGGTAGCCTCACAGAGGAACCAAAGGAGAAAGGTCAAAGGTCAGCAAGGTGAAGAGCTAGCAGGATGCTGAGGTCGGTGCAGCGCTCGGAGCTGGGAAATCCTCTGGAGGAGGAAGAGGAGGCTCAGCAGGGCCATTAACGAGCTGAACCAGGAATGTGACCTCCAAGCTTCGACTGTAACTAGTGGGCCCAAATCCAGCCCCCAGATGCTCTAGGATTTTTAGTAAAATCGGAAAGGCAGTAGTAGCGGGCAAGGCTAAGCTATATATATTTGGTCGCAGGGTATTTGGTCGTTTGTCACGGACAAAAGGGGTCGCCTGTCACGGACAAAAGGGGTCGCCTCCTCCTTGTCTCAGCCCCATGCTGCAGGTCTTTGACATCAGGTGCTGTTGGGGGCTGGGGAGCTCAGCTGTCTCTGACTCCTTTGGGACCCATTCTCAATCAGTCTGTTTTACACCCCGTCCCCCAAAGAAGAGCAGGGTTCCTCAGCTCGCTCAAGATCTGCTTGGGGTTCCCCACTTCACAGAGGCTTGCTGGTGAACCCACATGTAAACCACAGACAAGAATTGAGGCCACTAGGCCGGGTACACACACACACACACACACACACACACACACACACAAACTGGAAGACATTTAATTCTCAGCATGGCACCTGTTGTACAGTTGGCACCCTCCTCTGCCAAGGTCCACTCTTGCTAGTGGAGAACCCACCAAGTTACCATGGTCAAAACCACAGAACATCCTCCGAGCCCTTGGGTGGCTGGACTCCGCCCACTCCTTACCACCTCCCTCTTATCCAGGTTCTGTCTGTTTCTGGAGGCTCTTTAGTGGGTGTGGCCTCATTGCAGACTTCACTCCGGTAAGTTGGGGAACAATCGGGCAACCTTCTGGCTGTGGGTTTGCTTTACTGTTGTTATTGCTTGTTTGCTCTCTGACCCTAGCCTAGGCACCAGGACGCTCTGCCGGGTTCCGATTCTTTGCTTTGATATCTTCCTGACATTTCTTTTTGTTTGTTTGTTTGTTTGTTTGTTTTTTGTTGTTGTTTTTTCGAGAAAGGGTTTCTCTGTGTGGTCTGGCTGTCCTGGATCTCACTCTGTAGACCAGGCTGGCCTCGAACTCAGAAATCCGCCTGCCTCTGTCTCCCAAGTGCTGGGATTACAGGCATGTGCCACCATGCCCGGCTCTCTTCCTGACATTTCTAAGTGGCTGAGGTTGAGTTGCTGTTTTTGTTTGTTTGTTTCTTTTGCGTTGTTTTGTTTTTTTGAGACAGAGTTTCTCTATATAGCCCTGGCTGTCCTGGAACTCTCTCTGTAGACTAGGCTGGCCTTGAACTCACTGAGACCAACCTACATCTGCTTCTCGAGTACTAGGACTGAAGGCATGCGCCACTGTAAGACCCGAAAGAAAAACGGGGGCACCCCAGCACCCCATGCCTCGGAAACGGTCACCCCAATCACTCACAAGAAACAGTCTTGATGCAAATAGCAAGAGGTTTTAATTCCAGAGCCCTGGGGCCACGGCCATCTCCCACGTGGGGTAGAGGACAGTGAACATTGGGTGCAGAAACACGACTGCTTTTATAGATTTATAGCAAAACCTGCCTATACAAACCACTACATAGCTTCCAAGCCAATCAGTTCAAACCATCCGAGCCCACGCTCTCTGAGAACCAATCAGCCTCCCACAGAGGCCGGACGGGACCTGGTTAAGTCATTTCTGCCTACATAGTCGCCATGCACAGGGTTGCGCCAGGGTCACGCACAGTGTCACACTCATAATTCCCGTTACGCATTTCCTGTTACAGGGCCAGGATTATGTATTCAAAGCCCACCCTCCCCCACTAGCAGTAGGTGTTGGGGACCTAAGCACCCCCAGGCATGAGCTCCGCAGCCCCTGAGGTGATCCTGCCAGCCCCAGCCACGTTTGTCCTCGCCACAGCTGCTCTGTGGAAGTGAGACGGGAAAAGACGCCAGGGACACTCCCATCCCGAGGTTCGAGGCTGGACCCAGGAGGCAGGTGTGACGTGCGCACACTTCCAGGCCAACAAAGAGTGGGCGGAACCTCTGCTCCTTTGGGGTCACCCAAGACTCAGGCATGGGGGATTCCTAGCCTGCAACCTTATCCTTTCACCACCACCAGAGTTACCTTCTTATGATCGTTGCCTTTGCTATTTCTCAGTCCAGAGAAAAAGCCCAGGTGAGCCGTATCGTGGTGACTGCAGGAGACACTCTTGCCTACCTGGCTGACCAGCACGGCTTTATACACGTCTATGACATCCAGGAGTATGGCCTCTGGGGGACAGAGCTGCAGGCCCCCAATGGTACGCAAACAATTTCTTCCTGTTAAACCCAAGATAAGATTGCTTTGGATGCTGTGAGATGTCCTTGTGGGAAAATTAAATTGTCCCAGGTAAAGGGATTACTCTTAAAGCACTTGGAAAGTAGAATCTCAGAAACTTAAGTCTCCTGAAAGCGTTTGATGTCAGCAAAGATGCAGGAGCGGGGCACCTGTCAGCACCAAACACGGGAGTTGATCGCTTGCTGGCGATTGAGGGCATTGATAACCTGTGTCCCCGAATGCTACAAATGGCAGTTCTACTTGGAGTGATTTGGCGAAGGAAGTGACAAAGGTGCACAGAGATTCGCTTGCAAGATTGTGCAGCAACAGGTTATTTATCAGAGAGAGACTACATGAGGACTGGAGGTTGTTCTTTAGCGCTTATATAAAAAACCAGGTGCAACACACACACACACACACACACACACGCTCCCCCATTGCCAGGGCAAGCTGGCTAGCTAGATTAGACTCATCGATGAACGCCACGTTCAGCAGGAGACCCCGCCTCAGGAAACTAAGTGAAGAGCAATGGAAGAGCCACCACGGCCAACCTCTGCTCTTCACACCTGCACTCCCGAGCCATGCACTTGCAAACATGCCAGCACACTGTGTACACAGACACACCAAGTCAAACCACAGAGGGGAGTCACTGTGTAAGCATGTTACATGGCCCTGTTTCATATACTTTCAGAGTCGGCATGGGGAGTGGAGGGTCTTGCACATAGTAGGTGCTTGGTGCTCACTTAGGGAATTAAAGCAGGAAGAGCACCACCACCACATCGGTGCCACTTCCAGCGGGGCGCGTGTCCTTAGTGGACTCCTTTCTCTCTTTTCACTTAGCCGTGATGTCCTGGAGAGCTCACGTCAGCGTGGTGACATCGTAAGTGCCATCCTTCTGAAGGGTTGAGTAATCTATAAAAGAAGGAAAGCAACTGTTTGAGTCTTGGTCACATCAGTCCTTTCAAAATCCCTATGAGAGGGCCGAGGGAGGAAAACAGCTTTTCCATTCTGCTCCTGAGGAAACAAGGGGGGGGGGTGTAATAGAAAGGGAGCAGGGTTGGGGGCTGGGCTGGTGCTGCGGTGTGTTCAAATGTTAAATACTGGCCCCAGTATTTAGATCCAGTTGCAACCAGATCCTGCAGTAGAGTCTCACACACACCGAATTACTCCTTAAACTTTGCTCATCTTATTTTCTGACTGGGTAAATAAAAATGACCCACAGCCAATTACTGGGGAGAACAGAGGTAGGCAGAGCTTTGGTTACTTGCATGGGGGGAAGTCACAGGTAGGAGCCATGCGGCCGGCCTGGAGAATGAGAGGGGAGGAGAAGAAGGTGGGAGATCAAGAGGTCTTTTTAGATGGGATGGCCCGGGAGCACGTGGCTGGCCAAGAGAGGTGCTCCCTGAGGACAGGCATAGTCTGGTGAGACTCAAACAGCGAGCGACTTGGGGAGTACAGCTGAGAAATAGCCAGTTTAGCAAAGAAAAACAGCTCAGGGGTCATCATTCAGTAATTGTGCTGACGTTAATTAAATACATGGGTAGGACTCTGCCTTGATTATTAAGGAGTACAGAGGGGGTGCTGGCTGGGTCATAATAAGAACTGACGGAGTTATTAATAACAATTACGAACACACATTGACCTGCCATGAGCTCAGTTGGTCTGGATTTACATGAGGCCTGAAAGGAGTGAGTGTTGAGATGCGGAGCGGGTGGGGGTAGGGGTGAGGGAGTGCGAGGGGGGATACGATTTTCACCAGTTCATTCTTTCTGACCGCTCGCTCGCTCTTCCACCCAGGCTGATCACCTGTAACTTGGTTCCCATCCGGCCCACTTGATGCCCCGGGGGTGGCCTCGGGTTCTGGAAGGAGCAGTGTGTGAGGGAGGTGAAGGGAAGAGTTTAGGGATGAGTCTGGCTCCTCTCGTCCTTTCATTTGAATCCGATGTCCCTTTCTCACTGAGCAGCTTTGTCGAATCTCCTCCCTCTCTCTTGCTAGTCTGGAGCTGATACAGGGGGATAGCTTCCTGCTGTCATCCTCCCGTGACTGCACCGTGCGCCTATGGAGCCGGGACGGGGCATACATAGGTAAGGCCTGCCTCTGCTCAGTGCAGGGCCCAGGAGCCGCCATGTCCGTGCCGCCGTAACAGTGGCGTAGACGAGGTAGCTTAATGAAAAGTTATTTCTTCTGAGTTCCAGACTTTGGCTCCAGGATGGCAGTCCTCACATGGCCTGATGAGGACTTTGCTTGGCGTTCAGAGCCCTGGCCTCTTGATCCACACATGACGGAGATAGTTCTCTGTTGTCTCTTATAACAGGAACACTAATAGCATTAAGTCTTACGACCTTATTTAAAGCCGATTACCTCTCCAAACGTCTTTTGGGGAAGTGGGGGTTTAGGCTTGAACATATACATTTTGGGGAGCTATGATTTGGTCTATAACATTGTAAGATCCAAAAGAAAAAACGAGGGTACTCCTGCACCCCATGCCTCGGAAACCGGCACCCCGAAACACTCACGAGAGACAGACCTGATGCAATTTGCAAGAGGATTTTAATTTCCAGAGCTCTGGGGGGTTACAGCCTCCCCACGCAGGGTAAAACAAGTAAGCCCAGTGTGGACTGGCTTGCATTGGCCTTTTATAGACTTATAACAGAACCCGCCTACCACAAGCTTCTAAGCCAATCAGTTCAAACCATCCGAACCCACGTTCTCTGACAACCTACCAGCCTCTCACAGAGGCCGGAAGAACTAGTTAAGTCATTTCCGCTTACGGGGCCCACCCTCCCCCACTGGCGTTGGGGACCCAAGTGCCCCCCACGTGCCCAGGCACGGGGGATTCCTAGCTTACAACCTTATCCTTTCAACATAACATCAGCTTCTTGTAACCAAAACTAGGAAAAAAATCAAACATGTCAACTCATTGAAATCAGTTGTCCCTTCAGGAAGGAACTGTTTGATCATGAGGATCCTATCCAGAGAGACATTCAGCTACACGGTGGGCAAAGGCCTGGCATGTCTGTATCATAGCAACAAGAATAACCTAATCCTGCCGGGCAGTGGTGGCGCACACCTTTAATCCCAGCACTTGGGAGGCAGAGGCAGGTGGATTTCTGAGTTCGAGGCCAGCCTGGTCTAGAGAGTGAGTTCCAGGACAGCCAGGGCTACACAGAGAAACCCTGTCTCGAAAAAAACAAAACAAAACAAAAGAGTGAAAAAGAAAGGTTACTTGTCCTATAATTGCTTCCTATAAATTGCTATGGGGTGTGTGGGGGGTGGGGGGGACTGCTCTTCCAGAGGTCCTGAGTTCAATTCCCAGCAACCACATGGTGGCTCACAACCATCTGTAATGGGATCCGATGCCCTCTTCTGAAGACAGCTACAGTGTACTCACATAAAATAAATAATTAAATAAATCTTAAAAAAAAAAAAGCTACTAGGGAATAGCTTAGTTGGACTCAGGCAGCCTTGCCAGGCTAAGGAGGTGTACCCATGTTAGCAGTAAGTGTCACTCTGGTTAGAAAACTGGTTACCATTTCCCATTGTGATCTACATGATACTCATTCATTTACCTTTATTCCTCCAGGGACCTTTGGGCAGAATCACCCCTGGGATGTTTTCACTCCTGACTCCTGGGGTCACCCAAGAGTCCCCTTTGAGATTCTGACAGACCCTTGGAGCATGCCTACCCAGCTGCTACTGGAAACAGATGTTCCCACTGGACGCTCGGGAGGATGGCAGCGGGAGCAGGACCCCGTGACAGAGGAGAAGGTCCTGTCTGAGGCTGGTGTCTGAACCAAACACTTGTGTTTCCTTTGTGGGTTCTGTGCTGATCAGCAGGATGCACACATAGGCTAAGAAAGCCAAAGCATGATCTGACTTTTTATCATGATTGCCACGGCAACAGGACAAGGAGAGCGTGTCTCCTCCATCCTGGGCTTTGACACTGATCTGGACCAGGAGCTCATGTGATCCATCTGTGAGATAAAGGACAGGATCTTGGGGCCCTTTTCTCCTTCTGCCAACAGAAAGGCAGCTTTCCATGGCAACACAGCAGCATGCTCAACCCTAGTGTGGAGAAGCCGGGCGGTGGTGGCCCACGCCTGGAATCTCAGCACTCTGGGAGGCAGAGGCAGGTGGATTTCTGAGTTCGAGGCCAGCCTGGTCTACAGAGTGAGTTCCAGGACAGCCAGGGCTATACAGAGAAACCCTGTCTCGAAAAAACCAAATCCCAAAAACCAAAACTAAACCAAAACAAAACAAAAAACAAACAAACAAACAAAAAATCCTAGTGTCGAATCTGAGAAGGGCAGACCCTGCACACTCAGCCCATACTTCCTATTGTGAGATGCATTTAAAAGCATCTAATGCCAGGCAGTGGTGGCGCACGCCTGTAATCCCAGCACTTGGGAGGGAGAGGCAGGTGGATTTCTGAGTTCGAGGCCAGCCTGGTCTACAGAGTGAGTTCCAGGCCAACCAGGGCTATACAGAGAAAGCCTGTCTCAAAAAAAAAAAGAAAGAAAGAAAGAAAGAAAGAAAGAAAGAAAGAAAGAAAAGAAAGAAAGAAAAGAAAAGAAACAACAACAAACAAACAAACCAAACAAACAAAAGCCCCAACAAAACAAAACAAAAAGGCATGGAATAACAGGGGTAGCTATGACCGGCCTAATGCCCAACTCCATGAAAGTCAACGTCAGAGCAAGAGATCTGGAGAGGGCCCTGGGAGATGCAACCTTGATTTAGATCTCCCATGAAATATATACATTTCCAAGAAATGCTTGCCCTTTAATAAATTGAAAAGAAGGTCATTTCGTGAGCTATTGCTTGCCAGCTATGTCACAACTCAAAGCAGGACACCTGCTCTGCCAGCAGAATCATGTCTTGGGGTTTATTCTTGGCAGCCTCACGGAATACAGATCTCCCAGTATAACCTGGCTACTGACTCCGGCTTAGAGCCCCAGAGGTGTTCAAAACAGAAACAAAGGACCCAGGCAAGCACGTGCCAGGAACAGCTTCTGCCTCGCCCGGAGCTCCTCTGCAGTCTTGGTCTCTGGGGAGACTCGGACTGTGGCACGCACTGCCGGCTGATTTAGAAACACTGTCATTTCAGCTAACATTCAAGATGGAAAGCGCTAATGTGTTCATTAATTCCCATAGGCCCGCAATTTAGCAAACAAACGCTCAGGTGGAAGTGGTAAGAGAGAAAGGAGAAAGAGGGGGAAAAATGAGGAGGCCCCAGCCAGCTCTTAGTTCAGAGAGAGAGATCTAGGGGGAAATCAAAATTCAGGTTCAAGGGGAGGGGGAGAGGTGGGAAGAGTTCTGGGGGCACAGTGGGAGGAAGGGGAGACGGAGAAAGGAAGGAGAGAAGGTAGGCAGGAAGAAGGATGGAGGAGGCAGGATGCGCAGGGCAACAAAATCAGGCTACTGTAACTTATAGTGTGCTGCTTGCTCTCCGAGGGTGAACTAAGTCTTCCTGAGTGACTTTGATTTTGTATAAGATAAGGGTCCCTCATGCCAGGGAGATATGGCTGCACATGATGTGACAATACCTGGAGCAGAAGCTGAGAGATCACACGCTAAAGACGGACTCAGAGAGTGAGCAATGGAACTGGGGTGACACTCTGCAAGCCCCAAGCCGAGAGAGTGCACTGGAAATGTCACCAGTCTTTAAACACTCAAAGCCCACCTCCAGGGACACCCTTCTTTCAAGAAGGCCACAGCTCCCAAGACTCCCAAACAGCACCAACAACGGGGGCGTGTCCTGGCTAGTTTTATGTCGACTTGGCACAGGCAAGCATCATCTGAAAGGAAGGAACCTCAACCGAGGACATGGAGAATGTCTCCGTGAGATCCAGCTGTAAGGCAAGCCTTAGGGTAATGTCTTAATCGTGATTCATGGGGGAGGGCCCAGCCTATTGGTAGTGGTGCTGTTCCTGGGCTGGTGGTCCTGGGTTCTATAAGAACTGAACAAGCCATGAAGAGCAAGCCAGTAAGCAGCATCCCTTCATGGCTTCTGCATCAGCTCCTGCCTCCAGGATCCTGCCCTGTTTGAGTTCCTGACTTCCTTTGGTGATGAGCAGTGATGTGTAAGTAAGTCAAACAAACCCTTTCCTCTCCAACTTGCCTCTTGGTCATTGTGTTTCAACACAGCAATAGAAACCGTAACTAAGCCAGGCGTGGTGGCGCACGCCTGTAATCCCAGCACTTGGGAGGCAGAGGCAGGCGGATTTCTGAGTTCGAGCCCAGCCTGGTCTACAGAGTGAGTTCCAGGACAGCCAAGGCTACACAGAGAAACCCTGTCTCGAAAAACAAAACAAAAAAAAACAAAAAAAAAAGAAAGAAAGAATGTTGAGATCAGTGAAGATGATGGAGGCCTGATTTGTAAAGTTTCAGAGGAAAGTTTAAAGATTCTGTCAGGGCCATTTGCTATTTTGAGTTGAGAATCTGTGGTTCCAGTTAGCTAGGACTGAAGAATCAGCTGTGATTAAGAAGAGACCAGTGAGCCGGGCATGGTGGCGCACGCCTGTAATCCCAGCACTTGGGAGGCAGAGGCAGGCGGATTTCTGAGTTCGAGGCCAGCCTGGTCTACAGAGTGAGTTCCAGGACAGCCAGGACTACACAGAGGAAACCCTGTCTCGAAAAACCGAGAAAAAAAAAAAGAGAGACCAGCATTCTTGAGGTGAAGTCTTCTGGGACATGTTTCTTCAGGGTCAGCACACAGAAGCTGTGCTCAGAAGCAACAGAGTTTGTACACCTCATGCTGGAAGCCGCACTTGGCAGTGAAGATCACTTAGGTGGTGCTGAGTTTGAAAGTGTGAAGGAAACAGCTTAGGCTTGGCCATCTGTGGCAGGGCTGGAGTCTGTGACGAGAGCCTGGGAGAGGCTATTGTTGAAAGTGCAGCCCAGTTCCAGCAAGGGACTCCAGCAGCAGTTTTGGAGATGCCAGTACAATGGGATGACCACAACAAATAGCAGCAGGTATGGAGGGAACTGGCCCGAGCCTAGAAGACAAGCTGTGTGTGTAGGCTTAGATTTGTCAAAACTAGTAAGAGTTCTTAGCCGGGCAGTGTTGGCGCATCGTAATCCCAGCACTTGGGAGGCAGAGGCAGGCAGATTTCTGAGTTCGAGGCCAGCCTGGTCTACAGAGTGAGTTCCAGGACAGCCAGGGCTACACAGAGAAACCCTGTCTTGAAAAAAACAAAACAACAACAAAAAGGAGTTCTTAAACACTTCAACCACTCTTAAAGCCCAGTTGACCAAAGGTAGGGGAGGAAAATGGTTAATCGGACAAGGGGTGCATGGACCTGTTTAGAAGTGGGGTGGCCAAGCTAACTCAGCCAGTCACTGGGGTCAAGAAGGAGGGAGGATTGAAAAGAAAAGGACAATTAGACAACTTTAGAACATGACTCCAGCCAGCCTGAGGCTGCCGTGGGTTTACTTTTCTCCTGGCTGCTTTTATACCACTCTAGGTACTTGCAAAGAAACAGGTCAGTTCTAGGTCAAGGAACAAACAAGGCAATAAATAAAGTCCGAGGTATTCAGAGACTTATCAAGATGATCAAGATCTTGAGCCTACTTCCTTGTTCTGGCCCAGCGTCAAATTCCTGCCAGATTTCTGGAAGTGGCCCCAAGAGCTCTCCACATGGGGGCAATTCCAGTCTTGGTTGCCTGCAATCCACTCCACTAGCAAAACACCAAGCACAAATAAGCAGCAGTAGATCAATCCAGAAGAAATCACGAGCCGGGCATGGTGGCGCACGCCTGTAATCCCAGCACTTGGGAGGCAGAGGCAGGTGGATTTCTGAGTTCCAGTCCAGCCAGGGCTATACAGAGAAACCCTGTCTCAGAAAAAAAAAAAACAAAAAACAGAAGAAACCACGAGGCCCCATTGATCAGCATGAGTCGGCCGAAGCGACCAGAAGCCGCCGGAGCATCCTCCAGTTCTTTGATGTGTGTCTCCCTATAAAGTCACTAGCAAAGATCCGTGAAGAAAACAAGGCAAACCAGTGCCTCTGTGTTGTCGGCAAAGGCCAGCAAGGCAAACCATCGCCCGAGTGTTGTCCACTGTCTGTTGGGTCATACTCTTTCCAAACATCTCATGTCCTCTCAAGAAAACCAGCAAAACATCACATACTCTCACACCAGACATCTTCCAGAAAAACACTAAATGTCTGTTCTTAGCAAAACATGCTGTGTCTGCTTCAACAAAACTTCCTCTCACAAGATAGCTCCCCGAAGAACATCCCATGACACCATTAAATCCCTGTTTTGTGTGTGTGTGTGTGTGTGTGTGTGTGTGTGTGCGCGCGCGCGCTGTAGAGGGCTGAGCTAGAGAAGCACCACAGGCCCTTTGTCGGAGGCCAGAGGATTGGCGTGAGCTCCACACAGTAGATATTGAGTTATTTATGCTGTTGGAGATTGGATTTGCTTTTATTTGATAGTGACTGGCTCTTCCATCTTGAAGTAAAAATGCATTTTATTTATTTTTGATTTCACAGGCACTGACAGTTGCAAGACTTGTTTCTGGTTTTTTTGTTCGTTCGTTTGTTTTTTGAGACAGGGTTTCTCTGTGTAGCCCTTGCTGTCCTGGAACTCACTCTGTAGACCAGGCTGGCCTCGAACTCAGAAATCCGCCTGCCTCTGCCTCCCAAGTGCTGGGATTACAGGCGTGCGCCACCATCAAGTTCCAGGGGGATGGTGGGTAGAAGCAGTCAGATTGGGCAAAGGTCCCTGACTGAAGGCTTAAGGGCACTGAAATGCCTCATTAGCATGGGGAAGCATTTCTGGAATCTTAGGTGCTAGCAGAGCAGGTTCTCATCAGGAAAAAGGAAGTTGATCCTGTAATCTAGCTGAGGCTAAGAGACATTCCTCTAGTAGAGACAGGTATTCGGGGTTTGGAGTTCCCCAGACAAGGTCAGAGAAGGGGAAACCCTGCAAAGAAGGGTCTCCCACATTGCACTGAGCTCAGAGGTTATCCAGTCATGGTGGACTTCCACCTTAATTAGCAGAGTTTTCCCACACCTTCACATTAAGGCTGGAAAGGACAATCCAGTAAGAGTAAAAAGAGTCCCAAAAGCAGGCAAAGAGTCAGAGACAGCCCCCCTTCCCATATTAGGAGCACCACAAGAACATCATGGTACATAACAATAACAGATATGCGGGAAAAACCCTATATCAGATCAATACAGGCTTCTTGATCGTCAGGTCAGTCTGTGAACCTGGTTAGCTGGTTCTGTGGGTTTTCTTGTCATGTCCTTAACCACTCTGGGTCCTACAATCCTTCCTCCCCTCTTCTGCAGGGATCCCCACGCCCCCCAGCCCAGCTCAGCCTCATGTCTGGCTGTGGGTCTCTGCATCTGCTCCCCTCAGTTACTGGATGAAGACTCTTTGATGACAGTTGTGCTAGGCTCCAGTCTATGAGTAAGCAGAGTATCATTAGAAATCAGTTCATTGACTTCTCTTTAAATAGCCAGCCTTGTTTGATTCTGTCTTACCCGAGGTTACCCAGCCTCTGGTTCCTGGCCCTCCAGGGAGTGTCTGTCAGGCATGGGCTCCCTCCTGGGACAGGCGGTGTCAGGCATGGGCTCCCTCTTGGGACAGGCGGTGTCAGGCATGGGCTCCCTCCTGAGACATGCGCCTCAAGTTGGACCAGTCATTGGTTGGCCACTCCCACAAGTCCTGTGCCACCTTTACCCCAGCACATCTTGTAGGCAGGACAAACTGTAGGTCGAAGGTTTTGTGGCTGGGGAAGACTGTGGGACTTTTAAAGATTGTAAAAATGTTTTATGTTGTGATGTTAACGTATGATCTTGGGAATGAACAAGAAAGGAAAGATTATGGCTGTGAATATGTTTGTGTGTCAAGTTTTATGTGTGGCTAGCTTTATGTCAACTTGATACAAGCTAGAGACATCTGAAAGGAGGGAACTGAACGTCAATTGAGGAAATGTCTTCATAAGCTCTGCCTATAGGGCGTTTTCTTAATTAGTGCTTGATTGAGGAGTGATCACACACACACACACACACACACACACACACACACACACTGCCCCCCGGGGTTAGTGGTCCTGGGTCTATAAGAAAGCAGGCTGGGCAAGCCATGAGGAGCAAGCCAGTAAGCAGTGCCCCTCCATGGCCTCTGCATCAGGTCCAGCCTCCAGGTTCCTGCCCTGGTTAAGTTCCTGTCCTGACTTCCTTTGATATGATATGGAAATCGAAGCCAAACAAACCCTTTCATCCCCAGTTTGTGTTGGTCATGGTATTTCATTGCAGCTACAGAAACCGTAATAGAAACAAGACTATGAGGGGCATCTCATTCAAAACACCACACAGTTACTTCTAAGATGAAAGGGACAGAGAACAAAACTCCAGGCCCTTACACAGCATATTTGGACCAGGGATCCAAACTGTTAAAGTGCAGAGCACAGTCTTTCTCTTTCTTTCTTTCTTTCTTTCTTTCTTTCTTTCTTTCTTTCTTTCTTTCTTTTTCTTTCTTTCTTTCTTTTTCTTTCTTTCTTTCTTTTTCTTTCTTTCTTTCTTTTTCTTTCTTTCTCTTTCTTTCTCTTTCTTTCTTTCTCTTTCTTTCTTTCTTTCTTTCTCTTTCTTTCTTTCTTTCTTTCTTTCTTTTTCTTTCTTTCTTTTTCTTTCTTTCTTTCTTTTTCTTTCTTTCTTTCTTTCTTTTTCTTTCTTTCTTTCTTTTTCTTTCTTTCTCTTTCTTTTTCTTTCTTTCTTTCTTTCTTTCTTTCTTTTCTTTCTTTCTTTCTTTTTTTTCTTCGAGACAGGGTTTCTCTGTAGCCCTGGCTGTCCTGGAACTCACTCTGTAGACCAGGCTGGCCTCAAACTCAGAAATCCGCCTGCCTCTGCCTCCTAAGCACTGGGATTAAAGGCGTGTGCCACCACTGCCCGGCCCAGAGCACAGTATTTCATTGCTGTGTGTGAGTGGAACCTGAGCTCCAGTTTACTCCTTAGTCATGTGATCTCCTGCTGAGCTACAGAATGGAGGGCGTCTTAGGCAATCTAGAAGTTTCTTTCCAGCCTTAAAGACTATGCGCTTGTCTTATTTTCCTTTCAAGAAAAAATTACTGTGTTCCTTGGACTCTGGATGTTGACAGTGCCTCTTCCAAGAGGCCAAGAGATTTCATGCAGCTGTAGTCCAAGTGAGCTGACTAGGTGCTAAGAACTCACAGGAAAACGTCACAGACCCGCTGGGCCTGGCACCAAGGCTCCATGGGAAGTTCTGTCCTCTGGCCAGTTCAGCCAGCCTGAGTCTTGCTGTAACAGGGAAAAGGCACGTGGCGTCCCCCACTGTTGGCTCTTGGTCTCTCTTACCAAAGTGGTCATTGGTTTCTGCCCTCACATCTCTGTCTTCTTCCTCCAGACTGAAAAGAGCCCCAGCCCTCCCTCCCCAGAAGGTGCCGTTGTTGAAGCAGAGGCGAAAGCAGAGAAAAGCCGACGGGCTGCGTTTTGCCGTGGCAGGTCAGTCTGGACAATCCGGTGGGTCAAAGGAGCCACCCTCTCCCTCAGCCCCACCCCCAAAGAATGCATCAGTCCTTGACTGAGGTCTGCAAGCCCTGTTTCCTACATGTGATATTTGTCTCAAATATACTATATACTCACAGGAGGCCCCAGCCCGTGAGTATAAGTGGGGTCACTACTCAAGTGTCACCCACCGAGCATCTTACCTACGTGATTTAACCTCCTCCCCATTTAATCAGGCTACCACCACCCGTGACCAAGGCCCACCGTTTGTCTTTGCCAACAGCTCTGTGGTCTGTGTTTCTAGCCTTGGCAGTATTCTAGGCAGTGAGTGTGGCCTCACCGTCTCTCACACAGGTGCCCTGTATAGCCCTTCTCCCTGAGTGCCTGGGGCCCCAGGGCCTCCAAAGCTACAAATCCCAGGCTACCTCAAAGCCCCATAAGCACTCCAGGTCCCTATGCACTGGGACATGGGAGGTTCTAGAGAAGCAGAGTGTTCCCCCCACCCAGTTCCCTTGAGATGTTCCTCTCTAGGTCTCAGTCACCAAGAGACCCAAAGAAACAGCCCCTTCCATGTCTCTGATGCTCCTCTCACCACAGAATTTAGGTTAAATGCCCAGATCCTCACCATGTTCATCAAGAGCCCAGGTTCCTTCCCTGGACAGACAGACTGTTTCCGTCTGCACAGTATCTAACGGTAAAGACAGCTACAGGGACCCCTTGCCTTCCACCCATACCCCTGAAAGTGCAAACAGGGCCGTGGGGAGCACGTTCCAGGTGGCCCAGCATGCCTTTTTGGAATATTCTAGGAGTGTCTGCTTACTTCTGCTCAGCTTAAGGGTCAGCAATAGTCACGTGACCACAGCAGGTCATAGCCGAGGCCATGTCTAAGGAGAGGAAGGTGAGAAAGGGTTCAGCCAAGTAGCAAGCTCTGTACCAGAAGCTAAGAATGTAAAATGCTTTGGGTGCATAGAATTAGAGGGCCTGTCACCCCAGAAATTCCACCCACCATGATGCCTCATGTCAGAAGGTGTCTGGAAGCCACAAATCCAAAGTTTGTCTGAGTCAAGTAGCTAATTTATGGGAAAACAACATAGACTTGGAATTTAGCAAACATGAGTATGAATCATTTCAACTTCCTGTCTGTATACTTGGAGATCTCCCAAGAAGGCACAGGATACAGTAAGATGGCAGCTGTGATGTGAGTTGGAGACCGGAAATGGGAGGCCCCTCCCCTGTCCACCAACACCAGTAGCATCTCCACCTGCCAGCTGAGGTAGCAAGGTGGCCAGCAGCTGCAGACTAAGCCTAGGTTTTGTGTTTTGTTTTTGTTTTTCAAGAGTGGTAGTTGGCTATCCTGGATCTCACTCTGAAGACCACACTGACCTCTAACTCACAAGAGATCCTCCTGCCTCTGCCTCTCAAGTGCTAGCACTAAAGGTGTGCACCACCACCGCCCATCGGAGCCCTGTGCTTTATAAACCTCCACAGGCCCTCTTTGCTTCCAGTTGCCTGTCTCCTCAAAGACACGGATGCAGGGCAAGAGGCGGGAAAGGGTTCCAATGTGATTAAGAGCAAGAACAGCAAGAAGCCACACTGAGAGATGCTGTGTGACTCTCTTCTGTCCAAAGGTGTTAACACGGGATGGCGGAAGGCAGTTAGCTCTAAATTTAGAGTCGGATCTGACTCTCTTATGTTTGCTTACCACCAGAGAAAATGAACAGACCGTGAAGGGAGAGGCACTCAGGGGAGGACGGAGGTGGCACTGGGCCTGCTGGGTGGGTCCTAGTCCATCAACCCTGGTGGTGGTTGGGTAAATTTTAAAATGCATGCCCTTTCAGGCAGGAAGCATTAGAAATGATACACACTTTCTATCATGCCACTTAGATTTGCACCACAAAGACTGCACATTCATTCGTCTTTGGACACTCAATGCACCATAAATGAACTTTGATTTCTGCTTTTACAAAAGTGAAGCCGGCCGGGCAGTGGTGGCGCACGCCTGTAATCCCAGCACTCGGGAGGCAGAGGCAGGCGGATTTCTGAGTTCAAGGCCAGCCTGGTCTATAGAGTGAGTTCCAGGACAGCCGGGACTACACAGAGAAACCCTGTCTCGAAACAAACAAACAAACAAACAAACAAAACAAACAAAACAAAAAACAAAAAAAACAAGGTGGAGCCGACCTCTGCAAAACGTGGAAGTGCAACGTTCTTCCCAGGGTCTAGGATTTTCCCCAAGCCATCCTTCACCCTTAGTTCTCCACCCGCCAGCTGAGCCCTCAGCCCCGGCTAAGGCTTCTTCATTCTTCGCATCATCCTCACATAATAAATTTTTCAGATAAATTTACAGTTACAGTCAAGTGTCCAAGAGGCATGGGCAGGTGTGCAAACACACACAGCTGGTTCTAGCTAAGCGCCTGCCTCTCCCGATTGGGTAGAAGGCCACAGGGCTGTGGAGCATTTGCAGGGAAGATTGATGGAGACGCTCAGACCACGGGGTCCTTTTAGAAAGCATCTCCTGCAGTGGTTCTTTATGTAACAGAGTCTCTGGAAGTCAAATCATGTTTTCCTTGTGTATCTATACGTAGAAAGCAAGAGAGATAGAAAGGATGGGGTTGCAGGCTGGGAATCCCCCGTGCCTGAGTCTAGGGTGACCCCAAAGGAGCAGAGGTTCAGTCCACACCTTGTTGTCCTGGAAGTGTGCACATATCCCACCCGCCTCCAGGGTCCGACCACGAACCTCTGGGAGTGTCCCTGGCGCCTTTTCCCGTCTCCCTCCTCGGAGTGGCTGTGGCAGGGACGGGCATGGCTGGGGGCTGGCGGAGTCACCGCGGGGAACTGCGGGGCTCCTGCCTGGGGGGCACTTGGGTCCCCAACGCCAGTGGCGGAGGGTGGGCGCGACCCTGTGCGTAGTGGCCACGTAAGCGGAAATGACTTAACTAGTTCTTCTGGCCTCTGTGGGAGGCTGATAGGTTCTCAGAGAGCGCGGGTTCGGATGGTTTGAACTGATTGGCTTAGAAGCTTGTGGTAGGCGGGTTCTGTTATAAGCCTATAAAAGCCCATCCAAGCCAGCCCACACGGGCTCACTTCTTTTACCCTGCATGGTAGGACTGTGACCACCACCCCCCCCAGCTCTGGAAATTAAAATCCTCTTGCAAATTGCATCAGGTCTGTCTCTCGAGAGTGTTTCGGGGTGCCAGTTTCTGAGGCATGGGGTGCTGGAGTACCCCCGTTTTTTCTCTGGGAGGGAAGGGGCAGAGCGACCTGCAGCCGCTCCTTTCCCCACTGTGTCAGGGACGCCCACGTGGGGGAGGATCTCCCTCCCGAGGTCATGGCAGACATTTAGGCAGGAAATCCAACAGGACTTTGTCCAGTTTTCCTTATATCACTGGAGACACCCCACTGTGGATCGCTACAGAAAAGGAAACTGAGGCTCAGGGAGGCCATGCTGCTTACCTGAACTTAAATCACAGAGAGGGCCTAGCTGTTCTTCAGGTTTCCTGCTGCAGGCCCCTGAGACCAAGCCTTGGGCTTTGCCGTGACCATAAAAAGAAAACACAGACTGTACCTGCTCTACACACGGGGATGCCTTGGGCGAGGGGCACGCGCAGGCCTGCGGGGTGCCGCCCCAGGGTTGGCGCAGGGCCAACTGCTGAGGAGCTTGTTGCCTGGGGTCCCTTTACAGTTTAAACAAAATGATGGGAAGGTCTGTCCAGACCGCAGAGGAGTCTGTCCTGACAAAGTTAGGACAGGTCGCCAGCCGCCATTGCTTCATTGCCCAGCTCTGGCATGATGGGAGGAGCGTGAAGCATCATGGGAACACTGGTGCAGAGGATGGCGGGAGAGTGTTTGGAGAGCGGGGAGTCAATGCTGACGCCTGAGAGATAATAGTGTGAGTATTAGGGTGTGGCCACTTTAAGGGGGTTTTAGAAGGCGACAGAAGTGCTACCACGTGTATGAGGCTGAGGATGTTGTGCAAAGTAAAACAAACCAGTCGCAAGATGACAAATACTGCCTGATTCCAAGGCACGAGGTACCCAGCGCAACCAGACTCACGGAGTCGAAGTAAGATGGCTGCCGCTAGGTGCCGAGGAGGAGGAGACGAGGGGATGCTGCTCAGGGCGGATGCTTCCAGTTCTGTGAGGTGGAGGAGGCTAGAAGCTGACCATCGTGGGATGTAGATGTAGTCCTGGCACTTGGGAGGCGGAGGCAGGAAAATCGGGAGTTCAAAGTCACCCTCAGAGTTGAAGAGGCCAGAGGCCAGCCTTGGGCTGCGTGAGACCCTGTCTCAGAAAACGGAAAGTTCTGGAAATGAACTGTGATGGTGGTGGCACAGCAGTGTGAATGTACGAAATATGTATTTGGTCCAGGTAACTTGTACAATGTATTTAATACTACAATTAAAAATAAAGAACTGGGGGTTGGGGGGGACCAAAAAGGTGACTCCGGTTAAGAGCTCGTGTGGTTCTGTTGGAGGACACAGGTTCAGTTCCCAGCACCCACCTGGCAACTCAAAAGCATCTGTAAAGCCGGGCGGTGGTGGCGCACGCCTTTAATCCCAGCACTTGGGAGGCAGAGGCAGGCGGATTTCTGAGTTTGAGGCCAGCCTGGTCTACAGAGTGAGTTCCAGGACAGCAGGAACTACACAGAGAAACCCTGTCTCGAAAAACCAAAAAAAAAAAAAAAAAAAAAAAGCATCTGTAATCAAGTTCCAGGGGGTCTGCTGCTCTCGCGCGCGCACACACACGCGCACACACACACACACACACACACACACACACACGGTGCACAGACACACATGCAAGCAAAATACCCATACATATGAGATTAAAAATATTTTTAAAAATTAAAAAGTGCAGAGGTAAGAATGTGGAAGAGCAAAGCCCTTGGGGAAGAGAGAAGAGGGGTCGTTCTGGCTTTGAGTAGTTCAGTGTAACCAAAGTGGTGTTGGGTTGTGGAAGCCATTAGAACAAGAAATGAATTGTAACGGGTGGGAGCAGTTGGCTTTCCAAGGAACCTAGAAATGACCAGAAGGAATGAAGTGGTGAGAGACAGCCCAGGGAAGGAGGTTACACAGCCATATATTCAGAGGGCATGCTGGGGCACTCAGTGGGGAGGCTCTTGTGGCTGCTGGCCTTCAGTCACCCGAATAATCCTCACACTTGTGTCCCCCCCTCCCCCCCTAGACAATCGTCAGCACGAGGAAAGCCTTGCTGGAAGATGCCAGAGCTCAAATGGCCCAGCATTTACCAGACCCTCCAGTGCCACGAGCTGGCCTGTGTGTCTGCTCTCCCGGAGAAGCCAGATCTGTCTGTTACCGGCTCTGACTGGTTCCCGGTCAGTTTCCACAGCCAGGAACGAGAAGCCGCCGAGCTGCCGGAGAGGAAGAAACTCTCACCCTGGAGCGGTTTCTAGCCCGAGCGCAGAGGACCTCGACCTCCTTGCTTGGCCAGTTCTTTGCTGTGTAATGGAAAGGTCTGGCTGGGATTAAGGCTCGGCCCCTGAGGCGCAGAGAACAAGATGAGAAATGATCTCAGCCCATGTGGGCTCATCCTGAAGCAATTAGAGCTGAAATTTCAGAGAACAAACCGGATCCGCAGTGTTCTTTCTGGATCGTCAATGTCTCACTGGGTGGAGGGACCCAGAGCAGGTGGCCGCAGAGAGTGGCTCCCTAACAGCTCCTCCAACGGGCATCTACCACTTGGGGCATCTGCTGGGGTAGGCTGAGGACAGGGAAGGCAGGGAGGCTCTGGAAACAGAGAAGACGCTCTGCTAGTGTGCTTTTTGCCAGGGAGGCCTTCTTTCTGACAGATGGAGTTTCTCATCAATTCCTAACAGTACCCTGGGAATAGACACTGTAGCCATCTTACCAACAAGGAAACTGGGCCTTCTAGATGTTCGCCCACTTGCTGTAGGAGACAGAGATCAAGAGGGGTGGCCTATTCTCAACTCCTATACTCAGGAGAGGCTAGGTGTGGCTACTAGGAGCTGCGGGTCAGTTCCTCTGTGATGATCAGTTCAGAAGGCAGATCAAGGGTAATGGTGACTATGCTGTCCATACCCCGCCCCCACCACCATTCCTGGGCTGCCAGCGAAAGACCTCTGCAGACCAAAGTATGTTCCTGATCTTGAGATAGATTACTGTGCATTTTTCTGGTGTCCTTATAAGAGACATATGGGGATGGGGGGGGGTCAGGGAGGAGGAGGGGTGGGGAAGGAGGAGTGGGAGTAAAAGGAGGAAGAGGAGGACTGGGGGAAGGAGGAGGTAAGCCAGGTGGCTGGAAGAGGCGGCAGGATGCCCCCAGATACCTCCGGAGCACTGTTCTGCCCACAGCTTGGTTCCACACTTCTGGTCTCCAGAACTGTGAGAGAATAAATGTGTGTCTGCAGGCAGCTACTTTGGCTACTGTGCACCAGCTGCAGGCCCAGAAAACTAATGCAGGCAGGCGCCGTGCTTTCTAGAGGAGCGCAGAGTCCCCTGGGGTACACGGAGCACCAGCAGTGCCGAACCGCTATTCCGCTCTGTCCACATTTCATGCCTATGCCAGGCCCCTGGTAAGCTCTGGTTACTCAAACAGAACTAGAAGTTGGCTCTTGTTTTCAAAGAGCACGCAGGCTGGGGGCAAGAGATGCACGTCGCTATGGTGTAGCATTATAAACAAGGGACGAGGCAAGGAGGTGGGGTGGGAGGAGGGTCCTTGGGGAAGGAGCTCCTGAGGGGTGGTGGTGGACAGGTCAAGGTTGTCCTCCCATAATCCTCATCACTTCTGGGCTGTCCCTGTGTGGAACTATGTATCCAAGCACGAGGGGGGGGGGGATGGGGATGGAGAGGGCAAGTGTGGACAGGCAGGGCTACCAGGCCAAAGAATAGATTTTTGGGAGCACCATGGCCCCGCCTACCAAAGTCCTACCCTATCTCCCCTGCTGCCCTGTTTTAGGAGAAGAGGCTAGATCCCATTATCCTACAATTGGTCTGGAAACCCTTGGGCTGGCCGAAGAGGACCCTAAAAGTCCTCTGAGACTGAGGAGAAGTTAAAGCAGGGCCTTGCTTGCAAGGCTCCTGTCCTGTGCTTCCTCACAGGCCCTGTCTCCCTCCTAGTTGCCTGGTCAGTCCTTTGGTCTCTCTTAGTGCCCTCAGTGCGTGTCTTCAGAGCTTCTCTACTAGTCATTCAGCAAATGCTGTCCACCAAGATGAAGGTGGTCACGCCACATTCCTCCGCTTGAGAGACTGGATGCTGAGAACGGAGCTGTATGCTGAGCAGAGGCAGGTGTAACCCAAGTTGCACTTGGGCTCATGCGGACACATCTGAGCGTCCACGCCTGCTGCCTGCTTGGTCTGCTGCAGCTTGGCCTTCTGAGTCCCACACCCAGAGCCCCGCCACCCCGAATTCCACGGCCACCTGTTCTTCCTATAGTCCACCCTTCTGAGTGTAGAAGCCGGGTTTTCCAGGACACGGTAAGCAGCAGCTCCCCCCTGAGGACCAGGGCTCAAACCTATACAGAGAAATCCCAGGCAGCTAGAACTGTGCGAAGCAGGACCAGAACAGAGTGGCTGCTCTTCAGAATGCATCAACTTGAGAGTGCATGTTTTGCTGTCTATACAGTGCAACTAGGAGAGGTACCACAGGACTTATTCTTGTGACAGTTAAGCCCAGAAACCGTGTAACCATCCAATAAGGACAAACAGGACTTTAATCAGGTTGCCCCAGTAGTTTTCATGGTCAGGTAGCCAGGTGCTGTCTATGCAAGGTCTGCCTTTTTCAGTGGGCTACGTTTAATTCTTCCATGGCTCTAAAATGATCTGGTCTCTTTTAAAGCTACTCTTGGGATTAAATGCTTCTGTGGGGAGCATCCAAAAATTCTCAAACAAAACTGGATTACAAAATGGGCTGAAAAGGGTAACTGCGGTCAGTCTGTGATCAAGGACATCCTGTGAGAATGGAACCTAAGGACAAGATTGTGTCAGAGTGTTTTCCTGGGACGAGAAGGCCACGGGAGAGGTGCTTGGGAAGTTGTGTGCTGAGCCCGAGAGGGAGTGCCCACAAGCTCATTGCCAGGCTTTCTGCCTACATGAACAAGAAGATAAAAGCATCACAGGGATACTCATTGATTTGATATTTAGAGTTTTGTTAAAAGATGTTTTCTGAGAGGATTTTAGATATCATTTGTGTGAAAGCTGTCAGAATCCAAAAGGAATTGTGTCAAGCCACAAGCAACAAAGAGAAAAACCCAGAGTCGTAATAAAGTAGGGGACCTCACAACCTGTGCAGACCACAGGGTTCACCGCCACCACGACCTCAAGTGTAGGCCTTGCACCCTCACTGAGAATCCTCCTCAGCCCAGCATTTCCCAAGTCACCCAACCCTGACTCTAGAAAGCCTGGCCTGACTCTTGCCTGTCTCTAGATACCTGTAATTGTCACTCCTGAGCCCAAGAATTATGGTTTCAAAGTATATCGTGTAGTTCTTATTTTGCCTTTGAAATCTCTCTTCCTTTGAATGTGCCCAAGTTTTCCACCACTACCCTCTGAGAAAGCGTTTCTCAACCAAGTCAGGTAAATGTACAACTCAGGAGACCCTCAGCTGTCAGCACGTCCTTGGGCCCAGAAAGAACCACCTGGTGCTTCTATGCTGCAAACCGATTCTCTAGACATCGTTGGCACCTTCCGGCTCACAGATGCACATGAACCCAGAGCCAGCCCTCAGCCCTCAACAGTAAGACTGGCTCTCCACTGAACACCCAGCAGCCGTGTGGCTCCCCAATCATGGGGAGAGGCATGCTCATCCTGTCTCATGACTGTTGGTTTAGGAAGCCATGCTTTCAGACAGCACCAAATGCTCTTGTGTGCAGTGTTGGCCACGCTGGGGTACTGGAGACACTAGGGATGGGCAGGCAGGTAGCTCACGAGCTGTCATTGGACCCCACTGGGTGCTCACTGTGCAAGTTCATACATTCTGCACTAGTTACTTTAGTAATCCTCAACCTCGTGGAGGCAGGTGCTGATATTACAGAGGGAAGGTCATGTGGACGATGGAAAAATCACCAGGGACTCAATGAAGGTGTATATCAAGCAAGCATTTGGTAATCTCGTCCAGATCTCCCTCCCTCCCCACTCAGCTGAGCCCACCTCTGCACCTTTGTTGTGTATTTTAAAGACCAACTCCAAGCACACTGGACAAGACTTTTTTAACTTAAGAGTTCACACGTTGGACATGCCAAGTCCTTCTAGGTCTAGATAGGACCTACGGGCTGGTGAGACGGCTCAGTGATGTGCGGTGGTCACCAGCACCGACGTGATGTCTCAGAACCCCGAGTCCTGATTCAATGCCCTCTACGGGACTTCCAAGGACAAGTGCCCATGGATGCATTTGCCCACACAGCATCTTTTTAAACCTCAGAACAGAAGCATGAGGTTCCCGGGAGTGGTGTCCTCGGGGGTTGGGATCTCAGGACCAGGCTTCTGGCTCCAGAGAGGACTGTTGTTAAGAGCAGGGCGGGACTAGCAGCTCCCAGTCTTTCTGGCTCCCCCAACCCCCCACAGCAGTGTTCTCCCCATCCCATCCTTCAGGGCATCCATCATTGTGTGTGCACACATATGGGTCAAGGCAGGATTTCTCTGTGTAGGCTAGACTAGCCTCAAAGAGATCCCATTGCTCCTGCCTCCCAAAGTACTGGAATCAAAGGAGTGCCTCACCCCACCACCACCCCTGCATCCACCATTTTGTGATGCAGTCAGGGAATTTCCTAGAGCTAGTGCTATGCTAACTGTATTTAAGCTTCCAAAGTGTATAATTTTTTATAATGTGCCAACCCTTAGGCACTTTTACTACAGCTTCAAAAATCCGCCAACATGGCAAGAAATCTCCAGGATGGTGTCAGGACACATTAGGTGTTAAGCTTCCCAATGCCCGAACCAGAGACTACAGCTAATCCAGTCAGCCTTGTGTTTGGGTGAGGTCACCAGCTAGTGGCACTCTTCCAAGGCTGGGCAGGGCCTAGCAGGAAGGTATGTCTTCCAAGGTGATACAGGGAGCAAATGGGTTTTTCCATCTGACCGAGGGTGAAGAATTTCCCCCTGCCACTTGCTCACAACCATCATGATGCCCTGCCCTGTGGAGTCACACCACCTGAGACCAAAGAACTCTATGTAGTAAAACCCTGAAGGACAAAGAGCTCAAAAAGATACAAATATTTTCTAAACTGACTTCAGAACAGAATGCACCAAAGCTACCATTTTTTTTTTTTTTTTTTTTTTTTTGAGACAGGGTTTCTCTGTGTAGTCCTGGCTGTCCTGGAACTAACTCTGTAGACTAGGCTGGCCTCGAACTCAGAAATCCACCTGCCTCTGCCTCCCAAGTGCTGGGATTACAGGCGTGCGCCACCACCGCCCGGCGGTAAAAGCTACCAATTTTTTTTTTTTTTTTTTTTGGTTTTTCGAGACAGGGTTTCTCTATGTAGCCCTGGCTGTCCTGGAACTCACTCTGTAGACCAGGCTGGCCTCGAACTCAGAAATCCGCCTGCCTCTGCCTCCCAAGTGCTGGGATTGCAGGCGTGCGCCACCACCGCCCGGCAAAGCTACCAATTTTTAATACTGGATAATACTTACAGGTTAACTTCTGGGTTTTGGTTGTAGGGCACTAGCAGACCCACCCAGTCGGTCAGTCACTGGAGGACGAGGGCCAGGATGGTCATAGGTGCCAGAAGGGTTTTTGCAGGGTGGGACTCTGCCCTTAGCTTTTTCAGTGTGGTCAGCAGGCACTGTTCTTTAAGATGGATTCCTTTCCCCAATGCCATTCCAAGTCAACGACAAAGCCGACAGCTTAGAAATGACACCACAGGGTGGACTTTATTTTAAAGCTCATGAGGTGTTCACAATGATCACATGATCCACACATCTCCCGTGTCACAACTCCACGGGACAGTGCACTGTGTGGTGATAATTACAGCCCTGCTGTGCATGCTGCTACAGTTCACTAGCTCTGTTGTACTCTTGACTTGGTAATAATGAAAGCAATATCACTCTACTGGACAGATTTAATTTTTGAAAGCCCTTATGCAAATCAGACTTAGTCTCATAAACAACCACAGCCACACACATGCGGAAATAAAGAGCAGAATGCAAAACAAAACAATAAAAAAAAAACCCTTGGCAAGAATAACTGCGTAAAGATTCTGATCCCAGCGCTTGAACAGCAGTGCAGTTCATTTCTCAGAAGACACGCCCACCTCCTCAGCGCGTGAGCAGCAATACTGTACAGAGCTCAGGGAGGCTCACTACTCCACAGAACCTCACCAACGTCCGGGACTCTCCTTCAGGGTCAGAGACTACAGACTCAAGCTTTGCCTTCCCCCCCTCTTAATACACAAAATTTCTAGACAGTCTTAAGAAAAAAAAGAAAATATAAATAGACTCAGTCTGTTGCACAGAATCGCACACTGGCAAACGTCTCATGACCGGGAGCCGCGAGCCTAGTCCAGGTCCATGCTGACCGAGCCCTTCTCATTCAGGTGGCAGTCACCGTTCTGGTGCGGCGCTTCTGCACCAACATGAGCTTTGCCTTCGAAATCTTCTTTCTTGTCGATATTTGGGCCATTCGGAGTTCTCTCCAGTTTGGGTGACTCGATTTTGGGTTTGGGTTGAGTTACAACAGGTTCACAAACATTGTTCAATTCCTAAGAAAACAAAAATTAGCCACATGAGATCCATCTAGTTAGTTCAAGGACTTCCTCACATGCCTGACCCAGCACTTTCTTACCCGATTCCACTCTCAAACTTGCATAACTAAATCAGTGACAATCCTAATCAAACTGATGGCCCCCAAAGGCTTCTCGGGAACACGCTAGGAAGCTATAGACGCTAATGTACCCATGAGACATAAAACATAGGATTTATGAACTCCACAACAAGGAAGGAACAATGACTTGAGGCTAAGTCACTTCAAGATGATAGATATATCTGTGGTGGCTGGGAAGGCCCACGTCCCCGTGGGTCTCCTTGTTTGCGTGTGCTATTTCAGACAAGAGGCACGCCCTCTGTATTCTTCTCAGGCCTGCTCTCCGCAGCACAGTGCTGCTGGTCTCTATGACTGTGAACTCAATGTGTTTCCCTCGATGGACAAACAACTGTGGGCACAGAGACGGTCCAAGGATACACTGCCAGCCCGGACGGATGGAGACGGACAGCTCTAACTGGCAATACTGAACGAAGGACGGCAGTGTGGTCCGGAGGACGGTGGGAGTCCTGGGGGAGGCACCGGTGTGTCAGGCGGCAGCTGGCAGCACACTCACCTTGACCTTCGCTCGGATTTCCTGAGTGCGCACAACAGGGTCCTGATCAAGACTCCTTTTGGCCTGAGCGTTCATGACATTATTCATCCACTCCATCACCTCATTAACAGACTTCTCAACCTTCTGCATTTCAGATTCATCAATGTGGTTGTATTTCTCATCCTGGACAGAAAGTACATAAGACACTCTAGAGAACATTGACAGCCACATCTATCTACTCAGACCTACTTTCCCTAAGTTCAAATCCACCCTGGTCCCCAACAGCAACAGTTCCTCACTGAGCAACATTTACTCAGCAGAGAGATCCTAGGCCACATCTGGCTAAGTCCAGGCCACTCCCTGGGATGAGACCGCACCCACCTTGCCTCTAAAGTCCGCCACAATCTTAGCATAGTGCTGCAGGCGCTGCCCCAGCTCCTCCAACACCTTGGGCCGTTCCTCGGCTTCTTGGAATCTGACTTTAACTGGAGTGCCCATTTTCTAAAATGGAAATAGGAATTAATTGCCAACTTCCACTTCAATAAGCATCTCTGCTAAGCTGTACCTCTAGGGGAGAAGAGCTTACCATCAACTCTTCCAACTTGTCAATATATGCCTGCTTAGCCTGGTCTTCTCCTTCCTCATACAGCCAGTCCTCCGTCTCTGTGAGAAGCCTCAGAAACTTCTCGTGTTCCTTTATATAAAGGACAACGATTAGTGGCAGTCTATTTCAGAGGCGAACCCCAAGCACGCATTTCAGCAGTGACCCCAGGTATAGCTCACGGGGAAGTCACTGGGTCCCTTCACATTAACTAGAGTCACTGGTATCATGGCTTCTATCTTACACGATTTGCTCCAGGCCATCTACACACCCAGTGCTTGAGTCACGGAGGAACAACTGTGTGCCCACTCTCCAGAGCAAGCATCTCAATTATGCCGGGCACGGGTGGCAACCAACGTCCAGGGCAGCACAACCCAGGGGTTGGTGGGGCCAGAGGGGCACTAAGCCAAGGCTGAGTCACTTCCCACACCACACCAGGTTGCTGTCTACTCGGCCCTTTCCCACAGTTGTGCTTTTGGATTTACCCAGTTTCATGTAAGCAAGGAAAGGGTGTAGGGGACAGTGCCACTGAGTGCCACTGCAGTGGTGACACACGGTGTCCCGACAACACCAGCATGGAAGCACAAGCACTCCTATTTATCTTTAGGCCTGGATGGGGACCACTGCTGGAGTGAGACGCGCTGGCCCTCCTGCAGGGGAGCCTCTCTAGGCCGTGCGCATCTGTTTTCAGACACAAGCAGAGCGACTACCACAGCCCGCCTGCGAGCCGGAGTGTACCTGCTCAGATATGAATTTCTCATACGGTCCACACAGCTTGTCCCTGAACTCATACACACACTCCTCCACGGCGTTCTTGGCGTCATTCCTCTCCTTCTCCAGCTTGTCCTGCATGATCATCTTGCCCTGTCAGGAAAGCGGCTAATCAACCTCAAGGATCCGAACCACACCTCAACAAGTGAGAGTCTAGGAAAATCAGCTCACTCAACTTCTTAAGCCCTCATGATCCTTAGATTTATAAACACATGTAGACATTGTTTTCTAATACCGGTAGGCCACTCCACATTTCATTACACTCTTACATTTAAATAAAGAGGACTTTTTATTAGATTTCTAACTTCAGTGCGCTCATCTCAGTAACAGTGGACCGTGATCACTCAGTCTCCCAACGTTGAGACTGTAAGGCGTGCCGTGTTCTCAGAGGCTCATTCTGTGTGGCCTGCTTCCCATGATGCCTGTGCAACCAATCATTTCAAAGGAGCACAGCAATTCTCACAACTCCCTATAAAGTACTGACCTCAGTACCAAACCCAAACAACTCCATTAAATTAAGCCGAAAGAGCCATCCTTTTGCCTCTATCTCTGAAATCATTTAAAACTTAACGCCTGGTAAGGAATTAGTCACTTATCCCTGTGGCATGCAGAAACAACCAAATAGATGTAGAAAAGCACTTACCTCTGTCTCAATATACATGTTAAGAAGGTCTCTCCCTAATTGCCACACCAAGTTAGCTTCTACAGGCAGCTCAACGTTTACCACCTTTATTTTAGGTTTTTTGGCTTCTGGAGGCTGATCAACTTTCTTTTCATTTGCCTTGAGGGTTAAGAAAAAGAAAACATCTTAATGCTTAGAAAACAAAAACCTAGTATATTTCCTGATGCTCTCTCTGCTCAGACTCACACTCATGCTGGACCTAAGAGCATCTGCACCCACCGCCACCATGGACCACAGCACTAACTCAGAGTCCTCTCTCTGCATCAGCTCACTATTATCTACCTTGGTCACATTAATCTTTACTTTTTTCCATATCCCTTTAAACTCAAAACTAAATGATGTACTTTTCTAGTCTAGAATCTTACAGTGACAACTTGACCTAACAGCAGACCAACACTGGAGGCGGCAGATGTCACGCAGGCCGGCCGGAGCGTGCCCATCAGTCCCTCTGTCCGCGAGGCTCCTGTTCCAGTCAGGTCTAGCACTCAGAGCGCCTCTGCAGGCTTACTGCTCTGCGTATTACTTGTAGAGGAACCACCCGCCTTCCTGCCACATCATTTCTCATTTGGAACTTTGAAGACAGCCAGGCACAGTTGTGAGGCCTGTCACCCCTGCACTCAGAGCTCTGCAGCTCTGTGTCTGAGGCCAGCCTGGGCCACATAGAGAGATGAAAGGGTCTTATGACAGCAAACGGGATGACGTGGCAAGTGACAAGAGGGTCCCCAGTCCAGAAAGCGCTTACATCTGAATTTGCTGCCAGTATGTAGCTGCCATTGGTAGACACCTCCACAGCTGACTGCATGTGATAGGTCACAGCCAGAACACACACACCCAAAAAACACTGCAGGAAACTGCCCCAGGCTTCACAAGGAGTACAGAAAACACCCTACCCCTACAGTATGTTGTGGTGAATGTGTCTACTTAAAAAAAGACTCAAGACAGCAGCAAATATTTTGGATTTCAAGTTATATTAAATATCGCCTGTGGCCTTTAATTTTCCGACATGGTTGGCTTCCCTTCAGATTCTTGTCACACTTCCTGCTCCAACAGACACAACTGAGCAGACTCAGTTGCCCAGTGGATTTATGAGCCAGGTGTGCAGCTCCCCTAACAGGATTGCCTTTGCTAGCAGGTCAAGATGGGAAGACCTGTGACATCCCACCAAGCCCTGCCTCTGGGAACCAGAGCTACAAGCTACAGGGAACGTGCAGTGACTGTGCTAAAGCTACAGACTGCAGTGGACACTACAGTCAGTCCACAGTGCCAAAGCATGTCCTGAACCACAGAGAAAAATAAACCCACTGTCTAACAAGACACAGGCGTGCAACCGATACTCCAGGAACAAAATTCGACCCATCCCTGACCAAACAACATAAGCACAAAATAGCACTCCAATACAGATGAGAAACCCTTCAAGGCTGGGGTGGCCTTCCCTCCCTGGATGAAGGCGTGTCCCTGCATTCTCAATAGTCGCTGCTGTACCAGCAGAGATCAGTGCGGCAGGATGCTGGGACTGTCTGCTCTGTGGCCCATCACCAGTTCTCTATTTGTAAATGCTTGTCCTTTCTCGCCACGATGAAGGTCAGGCAGCTGCCCTCAATGCATAAAGGCAGCCAGCCTAAGAGATGGAGTGGGCATTGTCTTTGCTGCTGATTGGTTCAGACCGGAATGTGGCATTCTGTATAATAAAGAGCTGACAGCCCAGATATCGGGCAGGAAGTAAGGGGTGGGGTGGGTGGGGGGAGAGACAGACAGACAGACACACAAGAAGGTGGCAGACAGTAAAGGGTGGGAGGGAACGGAGATGTAAGTAGGCCCCCCTCATGGGGAGACAGGATGGCCACTGAGAGAGACTGGCCCCAGCAAAGGGCCAACAGCTCAGAACAATACAGAAATATCCACCCACAGCTTAATTACGCCACAAGCAGGATCCTTGGAAGCCCAGCAATATATTCCAAGAGCTGTTTAAGGGCAGAAACCCAATGCCATTTTCTAGAAAGGTACTACAGTTATCTGCAGAAGTCTATAGACATTTCACCCTAAATCAAGAGGAAGGATGTTGAAATGTGAGGACCTATTTTCTAAATAAATACTATCACCTTAACTCTATCCTAATAAAAAATAAATCAATAAAAGCAGCTTTCAAAATTCAGTTCATGCTAAGGGCCACAGGATCAATTAGGACAGAGGAGAATCCATTCTGAGCCCCAGCAGCACTTCTGTGACTTGCCTGGGTGAGAGTAAGGTATTCTCAGAATCCGAGAGGCAGTGAGACTCTGGAGGGCAGTTAATCATTTACACACAGCTTGCAGAGTGAACTCTGAAATCCAGCTTAGGCTGGGAACCAGCTTCTGTTGACCTGACCACTAGCTTTAAAGGTTTGATTACAATGTGGCATTTTTTTCGAAGGACACAATAATTTTATTTAGCTTTCAATACTGAAATAACCATTTGGGAATATAGATATTACCAGACCATTATTATAATCAACTCAAAATTGACAGGTTATTTGAAAAAAGGAGAAAAAGCTTACTACACTCCTAAAGCCCAAGTTATATCAATCAAGTCTTTATTTAATCTTGCAGCACTGGGATGCATCTTTCTGCCTCTGGAATTGGCAGTACTTCTGTCCTTTAGAACACATCAGACCTTTGCTCTCAGCTCTCGCCTTAAAGTGGCAGTTCTTAAGAGAAGTTCTGGGATCTAGGTTTCCCCACTTAAGTTAAAGCACTACATGTAGCTGGTTTTTAGCTGAATAACACATGTAGAAAACGAACAGAAAAAACCCTATAGCCCCATAAAATCGCTGGGCTCCCCCTTGAAAGCACAGGGTTAAACCATCAACCATCACACACTCAACACCGTCTAATGCAATGAACTGGAAGAGTCACTCACTTTGTCAGCATCTGGGATTTTGTTTTCTTCTGAGGGAAGTTCAGGTGAAGGGGGAGACTGTGAGGGTTGTTGCCCATCGGTTTGTACCTGGGGCTGTGTTCCAGCTTCACTGCTGTCTTGCTGGATATTTTTCTGAAATGAAAGCCCAGGCACAAAGGATGTAGAAAGCAGGTGTACTTGTATGAATTTAAAATTATGGGGCACCAAAGACAGTACTCTCAATTTTTGAAATCTTAATAGGTGGGCAGAAAAAGAAAAGGTACCAGATAAAAATAAGTACATGAAATTTTAGACATTTCAAACCTGTAAATAATTTTATAAATGATAGTGTTATAGTTAGTTACACGACACACTAGGGCTCTGATGGGTGACAATCCAGAGCTCTCCTTGAAGAACTTTCACCTAGCCCTGAACAGATGCTCACAAGCACAGGACATGGGCTTCTAGCTCTTTCCAAAACCAGCAGCAGCATGTACCTTCGTGGCACCACTCCAGAGTTACAGAAAAGGACCACTGATTGGTCATCCCACAGCTTCTCATTCTGTGACTCAGCAACCTTACCTCAAAGGACCTCGGCACCAAGAATCAACAAACAGCACCCACGGACTAACAAGCCTGCCTGACAGTACAGCTTAAAGACAAATGGGACCGGAAATTACCCCTGAAGGCTCTTTAGGAGCCCCCAGTCCCAGCAAATATGTGCCTGCCATCACCATTCTCCATGCTAGAGAAGAAGGCTGAACTCTGAGATAACTATGCCCTGCCCACCCCCTTAAGAATTCACATTTCCACCCCCAGCTTTTAGTCCTCCAGCAGACACTGAGAGGCAAGGCGTTTCTCCTATTGAAGGCTCTAGCACCTAGAGAAAGGATACAGCACTAGCCACTCTGTGAATGGTGTCCAGATGAGAACAAACCCAAGGTTCACAGGATGCTAAAGGCCCTTCAGTGTTTGAGGCCTGTGGATCCCAACGCCATATGCCAGCACTGCCTCGCCTGACTCTTGCTGTAAGCCTTTCTTGCCTGCTCCTAGAAATCACCTGCAAGCCTAAGCTAAGGAAATAAGCAGCCACAACTCCACCATTACTGTGACATTTCTTGTCTCGCATCCCCCAGCCCAGAAAATTATGTTAATAAAAACAAGTCCTGGAATAAACACCAGGGCCAATTTTGCCCTGGTCATTGAAAATGAAACAAATCTACTTTCCTATTTCAATGTTAATAGCTGTTTTTAACAAGTCGACGTTTGATCTAATATATATCCTTAAGTAAGAATGAAAAGAGCAACTGTCTCCACTCTAGCCACAGACCAGGTTTTTCAACCGGGATCTTGCGCCTGCCACAATGCACAGTATTCTCATATCCTGCCATTACAATCAGAAGGAACTTATCATATAAAATTCTAATCAGTATTAAAGAAAAAAATTTAACAATTACACTCCCGCGGCTTAGAATGCAGTTCTTTTCTATTTTTGAATGTGATGATCGGTCCAGCAACTTACATCGGCATCCAAGCTTTCGGCCGGCCTCTGGTTTGGACAGTCGGTGTCTGCGTCGACAGCGGCCCCACCCTCCTCCTCGGTTGGGACCTTCTCCACCATGGAGGCCGTGGAGATGGTGAAGATGCCATGTGTGTTCACACGCACTTTGACTTTCACCTTGGACTTTTCTCCATCTTTCTGTGCAGAAACATTCTGAACAACAAAACGACCTAGAACAAGAAGGAACTGCCAGTTTAGAGACGGACTTTTTATTTCTATGAAGATTGCCAAGAAACTACAAAGGCTAAGAAACCACATGCAAAGGAAGTGTCACTCCACTCCAGAACTGTCTCCCCACCCCAAGCACCTTCAGGTCCCTTGCGGCGTTTAGGGGTCCATTCACAGCTCACGCTACATTCTAACATGCATTAAACCTTTTTTGTTTGTTTGTTTGTTTGTTTGTTTTTGTTTTTTTTGAGACAGGGTTTCTCTGTGTAGCTCTGGCTGTCCTGGAATTCACTCTGTAGACCAGGCTGGCCTCGAACTCAGAAATCCGTCTGCCTCTGCCTCCCAAATGCTGGGATTACAGGCGTCTGCCACCACTGCCTGGCGCATTAAACCTTTTTAAAAAAGCATACACCTGCGGGGGGTGGTGGCGCACGCCTTTAATCCCAGGATTTGGAAGGCAGAGGCAGGCGGATTTCTGAGTTGGAGGTCAGCCTGGTCTACAAAGTGAGTTCCAGGACAGCCCGAACTACAGAGAAACCCTGTCTCGGGGTGGGGGTGGGGGAGAAAGCACACGCCTTTAGTAACATGAGCTGGGCAGACACTGGGGCAGGCTCTCCTGAAAATCAGTCTCCTACCTCCTCCTCCTCTCTCTAGGTGGATGAGCACGTAGCAGACAAGAAAATCTACAAGCAAAAATCTACGGAAGAAACTAAGCACATGCTATGCTCCCAGTCTTTTAGGGAATCCTGATCTTCTGACTGAATAATGGAAACTGTTGATGTCATGTTTTATACAGGGAACAAGAGCTGAAAGACCACGGCCAACTGTATTAAGGGCTGCAGCATTAGGATGGTTGAGAACCACTGTCTGGAGTCACTATTTACACTGAGTGTCTACTGCAGAGCCCAGGATCAGCTACCCACCACTAAATCCTAAGCCTCTTGAGGGCTGCTGACCCGGCTCAGGGAGTAAAGTGCTTGCTATCAGGTGTTCAACCCTTGGACCTTTTTTCTCCGTGGATGGAAATTACCAAGCTCCAATCCTGGGACCCATGGTGCAAGCAGAGAACCAACTTCCAAAAGTTGTTCTATGACCTCCATACAGCCACTCTAACACAAATAATATTCTGAAAATTGGTACTTTGCTAGGCATGGTGGCACATGCCTTTAATAGCAGCACTCAGGAATATACACCAAGCTCCAGAACATCCAGGACTACATGGATAGACCCTCTCCCACAAAACTATTTTGAAGCAGTTATAGTCAAGAATGACATGGATACAACAGCCTTATATGTAAGGTGCTGGCTGCACATGCATATACACAGATTTAATTCCTAGACCAGTCAAAGGTGCTGGATGGCATAGATCTTGGTTTCCTAGCAAATCACTGCCATTTAAATGGTCCTTTACAGAAGGACACTTGTGGGTCCAGGAAGCCTCTGAGCTTGGCTTGTGAAGCTGCTCACCTCTGTTCGGGGCTAGCTAGACAACAGAGTCCAACAGGACTCGGTCCATAGTCAACAATTTCTCCAGCTGTTCTACCATTTCACCGTGCAATGTCTACAAGCAGCACGTGAGAGGCCTTTAGTTAAAGGAAGCATGGCTGGCCAGACTGGAGTCCTTCACATGCTTTCTCAGTAAGTAAGGAGAGTGAGGGCGACTCTTAGAGCCCTGGTGGCACCAGTAGCTTTCCCAGTCTAAAAAATACAAAGGTCCTAAATCTAAAGCAGATGGGACAATGGCACCTGAGAGATGCCCCTTCAAGAGGTCGCAGTGCACATGGTCTGGGAAGTGCCACCCTGCCAACAACACTCTAGCTTGGAGGTCTGTGTGGGTGGCCAGTACTCTGCAAATACAGTCTGCACCACGCCCAACAGGAGAGCGACGGTCAGTGTCCAACCAAGACAAGGCTCCTCACCACACTGCTGCAGGAAACAACTGTCAGTTTCTATACTGGATGAGCTACAACTTTAACTCCAAAGCAGATGACACCATGGACTTGCTTACCTATTTTTGCTTCTGGATATGGAACTCCTTGAGGGTCGGAATAGAATGCTTCTAGTTCGAAGGGTCCCCTTCTCAGGAAGGTGAGCACTTTGGAGAAAGGAGCAGCGTGGTTCCGACTGAACACCTCATGGACACTGGGGAGGAAGGAGGCAAAGGGGTTCAATAGTGCAGACTATGATAAAGACAGACGCCACCATCTTACTAATTCTACCCCACCACTCACAATGGCCAAACCACAGAAAGGTGGCGAGGAATGCGGAAGCTATCTGCAGCTACATACCCTTCAGTTTCTTCTGAGTCGTGGTTCCAGACCAGAGATATTGGAAAAGGAACTGCATCGGTGACAGAGAATTCTCTAACTTTAAATGCCGGAGAAAGAATCGCACACTTGAAAAGACAGAGTTTTTAAAGGTTAAATTATTTCCATACATCTTTTCTTTTCCTATGACAGTTTAGAGTTTAGACGAGGATGGGCAAATTTAACTGCTTGCAGCATGTATCTCCTCAAGCATAAAGAATGCGGGTTTTTTTTGTTTGTTTGGTCTTTTTTTCTTCCTTTTTTTTTTTTTGCTTTTTTTTTTTTTTTTTTTGCTTTTTTCGAGACAGGGTTTCTCTGTGTAGTCCTGGCTGTCCTGAAACTCACTCTGTAGACCAGGCTTACCTCAAACTCAGAAATCCAACTGCTTTTGCCTCCCAAGTGCTGGGATTAAAGGAGTGCCCTGCAGAATGTGCCACTTTAACATTATGCTGACCACTAGCCACAAAGACAAATCTTGGGCCAGCAATTCCTAACTCCAGGCTTCCTAGACTGGGAACACAAGTTTCCCCGCATTGCCTTGCTGTGGAGTGCAGGTACAAATTGACTCTATGGATGCACACACCCATGGGAAGCTCTTCTTTACCGCTTTCCCATATCAAAACACTCACATTTTCTTTAAAGATTTATTTATTTATTATATGTAAGTACACTGTAGCTGTTTTCAGATACACCAGAAGAGGGCATCAAATCTCATTACAGATGGTTGTGAGCCACCATGTGGTTGCTGGGAATTGAACTCAGGACCTCTGGAAGAGCAGTTAGTGCTCTTAACCACTGAGCCATCTCTTCAGCCTCACACTTACATTTTCAACAGAATTTTCAAGTGAAAAGCATTGGCAAATTCAAAGTTGGGACAGGACACACCGAACTGACTAAACACAGAAAAGCACACAGACCCAAGGAAGGTCAGTGTTTTCCTTTAAAACAGAAGCCAAAACTCGGCTCCACCTCCTAGAAACTATGAACTCCAACACTCTGGCGAGCCAAAGATAAGGATGCACATTCCACTCCGAAGGAGAGAACAAAGCCCTTCCTGTAAAGGACTACCTGGGGAAGGAGCTGGCAAACAGGGTCAAACACTGTAAGTGAACCCTGATGCCCCCACCCCCAATGCACATGTGACAGTGTCTTACAGAAAGGACCCAAAGCCAGGCTAGGCCGTGTCCAGACACTGGGCAGTGCTGCCCACCCCCTTCTGCTGTAGCACCGAGGCCAGCCCTCTGTAGGGCTCTGCTCACACAAGCTCACGTTCCTTCTAAACGACCCGGCTGACAAACATCAGTTCCAATGCTGCAGCCTTATTTGACTGCGGTATCTTAAATGTACACAGCATTCTGGGCTCACTAGTGACATCTAGATTAGGTGCTTCTGCGTTACCAGCCTTCTAGTTCCCACACTGTGTCATTTGAGAAGCAGGTTAAAAATTCATTTGGGAGTGGGCAAAGTATCTATTTTCTAAAACCATTTGTTAACCAATACTTTTAACCTACACACACACACACACACACACACACACCCTCAAATCAATCCTTTATGACACCTGATTAGCAGTCTAAGTCCCCCCATGCTTGAAAGCAATTCTCCCATCAGCACACAAATGCTTCCTGCCCTCTCAGAACCAGACCTGCTTCTCCCAGCCCTCCCGGGACACTACCAGGCGGTGGGCCTGTCCACCCTCCACTGCCTGTCCCTTCCGGTCTCTCCCGTCTTCAGGACTTGTCTAGCAGCAGCTTCCCTTGGAACATGAGCAGGAATAGGTGCATGCGGATGAGACACGGTGAGGGCGGTGGGACCGCACATACCTGCAGTGCACATCCTCTGGCCACGGCTTCATCTGCATTGAGTGTGGTGCTGACATCTTTTCCAAAGAATTTGGCAATTCTTTCTTTCACAGCTGGGATTCTTGTGGCACCTCCAACTATCTCAATGGCGCTCACATCTTCAGCCTTGAGGTTTGTCTGTTCCATCAGCGAGTGAAGGGGGACCTCTATTTTTTGCAGGAGCTCAGCACACAGTTCTTCAAACTGTGACCTTAGTAAACAGAAGGGACAGGCACATCACGAACCACTACTAGGACAGCTGCCTCACTATGTTGTAATGTTCTACAAAGGCACTTGCTGCCAAGCCTGACAACCTGAGTGAAGAAAACTGAGTCCTCAGAGTTGTCCCACGAGTGCCACATGGTAAGGACGTACACATACGGTTTAAAAAAAGCATTCTTCTCAGAAGTGATGAACAGTAGTGTTTACAGCCATAAGCCACACAGTACATAATCCTGAAGTGTAAGTCAATTGGCCATAAAGAACGTGAGGTTAAATGTTCAACTTTCACCTATTTCACAAGTCGAAGTCAAGATACAAATACCTGTTCATCTTTCCAGAGACGTCCTTGTCATTCATAAAGCACTCGATGTTCAGCGGCAGGTCCGTGCTGTTAGAACTCATGAGCTTTTTTAGCTTTTCACACTCCTGATGGAGACGAAGGAGGGCCCGGATTTTGGATTTTGCATCTAATTTGTACTTGGTTTTAAATTCAGCACAAAAATGTTCTACTATCTTCTCATCAAAGTTCTTCCCTCCTAAGAAGGGATCAAAAGCTGTGCCCAGAACCTAAGGTGGGTTAAAAGACAAGAGGAGCAGGTTAGTTTCCATCATGTTTCAATCAGAATCTTGGGTATTCCTACTCAAAAGGCTAACTAACATGCTTGTGACTTCTGTTTAAACCAAGTCAGGAGGGATGTAACTAAACAAATGCCAACCTCTGTGAGTCTCTCACAGTATTTCTACTCTAACTATTTACATTCAAGAGAATCGTAAACACAGGAAGCCCTCCGGGGTGTGCTAAGAGGACACTCATTCTATGCAGCGTTTCACACAACTCTTCTCCACTTTGGGCCCTTTCAGCTTTACCTTCAGTTTTCCTTTGTTAAAAGCACAGGCAGACACTTGGAAAGAGGAGTGTCCCATGTCCACAAACACCACAACCCGAGGCTTCTCATCCGCATTTGGGAGATCCTGCTTATAAATCCCATAATTCAAAGCAACTACGAGGAAAGCAAAAGCAAGTCATCAGCCATTTTCCTGGGAATTTCCTGTCACAGGAAGACCCTTTCCATTTTCCAAAGAACCAGTGACCACTCTCTTGATTTTTGGGTAACTCCCATCACTCCACAATTACCCACAAGTCACAAACAGTACCAGACTCGATACAACACCGAGTCCTAAGCACAACCTGCTAAGAGTCTGCTTATTCATGAACTTAAAAATCACTCAATTCGCCGGGCAGTGGTGGCTCACGCCTGTAATCCCAGCACTTGGGAGGCAGAGGCAGGCGGATTTATGAGTTCGAGGCCAGCCTGGTCTACACGGAGAAACCCTGTCTCACATCAGTTACTGCACCCCCAGCGAGCCCCAGCGAGCACCACTCCTTACCAGCCGTCATGTCGTTCATGAGTCGCAAACAGTTCAAGCCCACAATCTGCGCAGCGTCCAGCACAGACCGCCTCTCTGCGTCCGTGAAGAAGGACGGGACCTGCAGAGACAGTGCGCGCTCACTCTCTGGCCACGGTGCTTCCAACTGTCTCACAGACAGTCTCGACCAAGTCCCAACAGTGACTGCCAGCCCCAAACACTGAAACTTAGACTTGGTTTCTAGCAATTTCCTCAACTTTCAGAGCTGCCTTTTTGCGAAAGTAATAACTAATAACAATTCCCAAGCACTGGTTTTCAACGGAGGGGAGAGTTCTTTCTCTGTGAAAAGCTCAGGACTACCAACCCCTGGTATTAAGCAGTCAATGCCACAGAGAGGGAACCCAGATGACACCAGCCTCCCTGAGATTTTAGAAAGTTTCAGGGGTTCGAGGCCAGCCTGGTCTACACAGTGAGTTCCAGGACAGCCAGGGCTACACAGAGAAACCCTGTCTCGAAAAACCAAAAAAAAAAAAAAAAAAAAAGAAAGAAAGTAAGTTTCAGGGGAGACCCTGTTGCACTGCATAGCTCTATAGTCAAGAACCTTTGTAGATTCTATCTAAAATTACGACTCCAGCTTACTTTGAAATGCTTCAGAATACTGAGTTTAAGAGCACCTCGGTAAGGAAAGGTGTGCATCTGTGCAGTACGAGGCAAGTGGAGAGCCAGCTTGGCCTGCCTGCTGGGATCTACTTACCGAGATGACACAGTCTGTCACCGGCTTCTTGAGGTTGTTTTCCGCAGTTTCCTTTAACTTAGTCAGCAACATGGCTGTTATCTGCTCCACACTGAAGAAATGTTCTTCATCCATGTACATGACCTACAATGAGGTGGAAATGTTTAGAGATGAACTTCCAAGTGTGAGCATAGGGAAGAACTTTTCCCTAGAGATGAAAAGAGGGGACACCAGGGCTGAGTCACCAGGACAACTGTCCTTAGCTGGGTGTCTGGCTGCTGCTCTACTGCTTGGCACATGCTTCCATAGGGCTGTCTGACCATTTCCGAGACTCATTACTGAGATTTTTAATACCAAGGCAACCGAGAAACACAGACTACTCTATAGAAATGCATTATCAGTGCATTATCTCAGGAAATAGCTTTTATTAACTATACTTTAAAATCCTAAGATGTGGTTCCCCCCGCTCCAGACAGCTGGGGGCTGGAGTCAGCTGTCTCACCTTTACTCCCACACCACCATTCTTCATTGGGGCCAAGTCATAGCTCAGGTTCTCCTTCTCCTTCCGAATGAAGGGGTCGCTGAATGCTCTGCCATGAAATCGTTTAAAGCTGGACACCGTATTGTTTGCGTGAGTAATTTGCTGCAAAAGAAATATAAAATTTAACCTTTTTTCTGATTTCATCACCTCCAGTACCTACAGCAATTAGTCATTTTTGCACCTAACCTTCCCTCAGTCCTCGATTTTCCATGAATGGATAGCTCCTACTGTATTTTCTTCTATGGAAAATGCCAGAAGGAAAGGCAATGGTGTCATCAGACTTTGGGGCAGATCTCAAAATCTGCAAGATAAAGGAAAAGACGGCCCGACTGTCTCCAACGCTCTAAAACTCTGCAGCAACCATACTGCTGCATCCCATCTTCTCCCCAAAGAAACCCGAGCGCAATGTCCTAACCCCGCTGAGACTTGGAGCACCGTCAGGATGAGGACTTGTTGAGGCTCACTCTTAAGTTTCTGAATGACTTATTTTTTGGTGAGGGCAGCACACACATCTCCTCACTGAACTCACACCCATCTAACACTGCCGGCACGCTCTCTAAAAGACGGACTTCAAGCCAGGCGGTGGTGGCGCACGCCTGTAATCCCAGCACTTGGGAGGCAGAGGCAGGTGGATTTCTGAGTTCGAGGCCAGCCTAGTCTACAGAGTAGAGTGAGTTCCAGGACAGCCAGGACTACACAGAGAAACCCTGTCTCGAAAAAAAAAAAAAAAAAAAAAAAAAACCCGCACTTCAGCGACTTGCTCGCCGGCAAGTTCTCAGGGACACAGAGAGAGACAGGGCATGAAACTCAGGACGCTAGATGGAAATATGCCAGGCTGTTCTGAGATGGTGTCTTCTTAATCTACTCTAGTTATGACCCACTTAAGAGTACGTAGGCTCCGCACTAAAAATGAAGATTAGAGGTTAAACTTCTGAAGCCGTTTAAACTGGGCAGCACCTGTCACTATGCCTTTTATCTTCTCCGGTTTGTGAGCACCTCGAGTCCTGCAGTGTGGCAGGTGTGCGTGCGGACTAAGCTTCTAAAGCCGACATAAATTAGACAAACAAACATGAAGATGCTTTGCTGGAAATGGTTCTCTCCCATGACCACGTGGGTCCCGGGGATGGAACTCCTGTTGTCGGGCTTGGCAACGGGTCCCTCTACCCACCGAGGACCTGAACCTCACTAGCCTCTCAGAAACTACAAACGGGAAGAAAGAAACCAAACATTTGTAATCTAAACATTTTAAAGCCAAGCACGGCGCCATGTGCCTTTAATCCCAGTACCCAGGAGGCAGAGGCACGCAGACCTCTGCGAGGGAGTTCCAGGCCAGCCAGTGAGGACACCCCCCCAACACACACAATCTACCTACCTACCTACCTACCTACCTACCTACCTACTTTTTAAATTGAAAGCCAAATACCCAAAAGTAAAGTTGCCACTAAAGACCTAAGGAACAGAAACAAGAGGACGGAACAACGGTGGAGTGTGAGGCACCACCTGACAGACATCCATTCTACATGTCCTCATTTTTATTCTGAAGGAGCACAGCGGAGTGTCTGCATGGAGGTGTGTGCACCACGTGTGCGCTTGGTTCCCATGGAGGAGGCACAGGCAGCGGAGAGCCCAGTGCTGGGGACCCACCAGTGCGCCCCGCATGGCCGGGCCAGCATCCTCCAGTCCCAAGCCATGTTTTTAACTCCTGAACCGAGCTGAAGCCGCAGTACATCACTCTGCTGTGCTTCCAGGATTTCCTTTAAGACAGATGAGCACTCTCTTCGAGAACATACCTGATTTTTAGCTGCAACTCCAATTGTTCTATTTTTTGGTCCAAATGATATGACTGACCTAAAAGTAATATAAAACAAACGTTTCACACACGTCAAAAAAAAGCACATATGTGGCCACTTCTAAGCTGACAAGAGGGAAATTCCAACATAAATAAAGCACAATCCTGCAGTTCACACTTTCACCAGATACTCAAAACTGAGTCTGGCGGGCATTTACACCTGGGGTGCTAATACAGTGTCACCAGGTCACAATGTCACCAGGTCACAACGGATAGGGAACTTAGCATTAGGCACAACCAACGAAAAGTAAACTTAACTCTTTATCTGTCATTAGTCTTATACAATCCTAAATGTCACTGTCCTGATATATCACCTGCTTTAGAATTTCAAAGTTTTTCTGTAACCCTAAGAGGCCTGTGGAGTTTAAAGGATGTGGATGAGGAAGAGTCTATATAAGGTCAAATTAAAAATATCATCAAAAAAGCCGGGCGGTGGTGGCACACGCCTGTAATCCCAGCACTTGGGAGGCAGAGGTAGGTGGATTTCTGAGTTCGAGGCCAGCCTGGTCTACAGAGTGAGTTCCAGGACAGCTGGAGCTACACAGAGAAACCCTGTCTCGAAAAACCAAAAAAAAAAAAAGAAAAAAAAATCATCAAAAAAAAAAAAAGAAAAGATACACAAAGTTACCGCTGGCTGCCGTACAAATGCTGATTGAGAGGAGAGGCCAAGCCCTCCTCACACGGCACCTGCTTTGGTGAGATGGAGAGAGACTGCTTTCTCGGCAGAGGAAGGGGGATACATGGGCACCAGAACAGACCCGATGGGAGAGTGTGGAGGAGGCGTGAGTAAGGCTTTGGATTAGAGAGTAATCCACTGTGAGTTACTAATCCAAATCTAATTTGGGTTCAGTCACTCCTACATGGGTAAAGGGGATGAGTAAACTGGCACTATACTGAGGACACAGGTTTGCTGGGACAGACAGCTCAGACCTGCTCCTAAGCAGGTACTCTGCGCACCCTAAAAGCCACGGATCCTCAACCAACAGCTGGATCTTGTAAGGTTCGGTCTACATGAGCTCCGAAGGACTAGACACTTGTAAGACTGTACTGTCTCATTTTCCACGCCAATCAATCAACTGTAATAGGAAGCAGGAGCCAACTCCATTTCCAACCGCCTGGTTAGACCAGGGGTAATAAAACACCTCAGTCGAAAACTCTGGTCAACAACACACCGGCCTGAGCAGCACTCTCTCCTCTAAACACCTTTTTGTTTCTTTCTAGGCAGTGAACGAAGAAGCACTTGGCATATGGGGGGGGGGGGGAAGGCATGAAAGACTGGCATCCTTCCTACTAATTGCCGAATCACAGACCACCATGGCTTTGTAGAGAGAGCAAGAGAACCAATGTGCTTAGAGTAAGTCACTGCAAGGCTTATTTCCTCCAATTCACTCATAAATGGTCTAATAAGGTCAGAAGGATTCTACCTTCAGGTTCGATGTTTAACATTTATTATTCTTGGACTTCGCAAATGGGGAAAAAGCCCTATAATTACTGCCTTAAAAAGCATGCAGCTGTTGTCAGTGACTGCACATGCAGGTCTAATTGCCTCTATGTAACCCTCAGAAGCTGACCCCCTCAAAAAGTTGCTTTTACCATGCTTCCGTTTACCCACCCACGTTGCCGCAGAATATTTTATTCCGAGATAAAAAAATCTCTCCTACTTAGTTTTTGCACAGCAGCGTGTCAGCAACAACAATGTGAAATGTGTATTGCTTACTCTAAACAGTGTTAAAAATAAACAAACTCTGGGTCTGGAAACTCTCACGAACGTCTTTCACAACGAGATTTAGGAAGGACGCTTCCAAAATGCAATTCAGGGCACTAGGGCAACATGAGCAAATCGAGGGTAGATGAGAAGCAGAGACGGTGGATTCCTCCACCATAGCGTGTTTCTGTGGTCGCTAACAACAGTCCGCTCGCTCCCTAGGCAAGCAGCGGCGCAAAGGCTCTGGAACCTTCTAGGTCATTTGGAGATTCACCATGCGGAGGAAAAGGTTCAGAAGCCCTGGCTCCACGGAGATCCTAGCTGAGGTGGGAGCCGGTGCCAGCTTGAAGAAGCTGAGAGGGGGTAGGGGGCGAGCCTGAAAGGCCAGCCGGACCAGGTGGTCGCAGGGGGTCACGGTTCTCTGAATCCCCGGTCCACCATCTCCCACGGGAAGCGGCGAGCTCCAGCCCTCCCCGGCCACCCAGGCTCCTACTTACGGTGTGCAGCGGTCGCTGAACTCGTTGGCGATGGTCTCGATGCCCCCGGCCCGCGCCACCGCAATGTAGCAGCTCTGTGAGCCCACGTCTAGCCCAACCACCGACATGGCTGGCCCCGTCCGCCTCCGCCTAGGATCCGCTGCGTGCTCGTCCTGCTCCCGAACGGCCGGGAAGATGCCTCCGGCTTACCCTGCAAGGCTGCGCTCAGTCTCTGCCACCGCTCGCCGCCGCCTGCCGCTCGCCGTTCGCCGCTCTCACGCAGCCGCCGCTGCTCAGCTACCAATCCAAAAGGGGAGGTCCCAATCGCTCAGCCTTATGTAGCCTACTGAGGAGAACTTTCCAGAATCTGCGGCATTTTACTCACCGGCGCCTCCACGTGCCACTTCCGCTTCCTTCTTCTCGAGCCTTCGAGAAAGATTCTATCCAATGGCCTGCTGGTCCCCCCACAGGCGGCCTGAGTTGCCATGGTGTCAGGGCAGCTGCTCGGGCGCCATTGGCTGAAGCAGACCGAGCTTGCCCGGCCTCCATCCCGCCCTCCCCAGCTTGGGGGCAGTTTGCGTTCTAGTTGACCTCAGCGATGAATAACGGGTCGGAAACTTCTGTCGTTTAAGAGGTGACCCCGGGTGGCAGTGTCCGGCTCCCGACGCCGAAGAACTAGTAAAAGGGAGGAGAGAGAACCCACTACCCCGGGACCCCAGGCCCCTCCGGTCAACGACTTGCTGCCGGCAGAGAGCATGCCGGGAAGCGTAGTCTGGCCGGGAGACCCTAGCGCCTTGCATGCCGGGAAGCGGAGTCCAGTGGTGAGGCCTAGGAGCTTTGCATGCTGGGATATGTAGTTCAGCCCCTGCTGCATGCCAGGATCACGCTTTGTCTTAAGGGCTCAGAAAAAGAGGCCCAGCTGGTTGCTGCTGATTCGCGCGCTTTCTCTGGTGTATGCTTTGTTCTGTGTTCCCCTTCTTGCCTGTTTTTTCAACAGCTAATGGATTGCGATTTAGGGACGTCAGTTTAAGCCGCAAATGCGGTTTGTAGTTTGTAGACATCCGTCCGCTGGCAAGATTGTTGCAGAATAAAACACCAGAGGGGTTTTCTTCTTTTTAAATGAAAGCAACTTTTGATTGCTACGCAATTTGGGAGGCTGCTGGTGGTATCGTTTTTTGCATATTTTGGATTCGAGATTAAGCCGACTTTGTTTAACCCTGTCACTCCTAACCATATGGTTATAGTTTAATAGAATGGTAATAATATGGTTTAATAAATGGGTGTATGGTTTATTCCTTCTGTAATTTAACCTTTCATTTTCTTTCCTCAGAAAGTAAGCTTAGGTTCCACGAAGAAACAGAGAAAGCAGAGGTGGATGCTGCTTACTTCTGCTTTCAATGCCCATGTAATGTACCCTTAAAAATGTAAAAGTTTGCTTGAGAACCCTGTGAGTACTTTACTTCTAGGATATAGAAATATGCACAGTTCGAATGTGTGCTGCCCAGTAAGTGTGCAATTGAATAAAGAGTTGGGGCCCAAGGTTAAAAACTAGCTCATGACATGTAAGGCACCGCCTCTTCCAGCAAGACAAGTGGGGTTGGTTAAATGAGAGGTTTATATACAAATTACAGAGTAAGTCGTTTTCGCAGTGATTAGTCGGCTTGCCACTTAAGTTATTTCACCTGCTGCACATACCTATCATATTAGAATGGGAGAAGAACAGAAGCTATCTCAGGGCAGCTGCATTTTTAAATTTGAAATATGTTTGTTGTCATTATTTTCATTTTGTGTCTCTGAAACCTCCACTACCCCAGTTTTTTTTTAAATATATGAAAACTTTTAAAAATCAATAGAATCATAGCTTTTTTTTAAAAACAAAGATGACCTCTAAATTATTTGATTTACTTGCCATACTTTATATATTTATATAAATAAACTGCGGGGAGATATGGATCTGGGCAGATTTAGGTCAGGTTCAAATCTTAGTACTCATTGCTAATAAATATTATATAAAATACAGCACCTGGATTTGGACTTCATGGGCTTGTGTCTGCCCATTCTTAGTAATTCAAAGGCCATGCAAACTGGTGATTACCAGCCCTTCCTGTGTACTCTCTCATGGGGTTTTGTAATGTTCAAAAACTTATACAAAACACTAACCATGTAATTACCATGTAATTGTAATTAATGTCTGTAACGCTGGACCAACCTGTAAAATGTCAGTAACACTCATTCTCGCTGGGATTTTGGAAGGCCTGGATGTAAATAAGACATCTCCTGTGCTAATGAGCATTCAGTAGATTGTAAGATGGACCGTTCAAGCCCAACACCAGAAGTGCAGCCTCAACTCTTGTGGAAGGTGTGGCTGGGGTGTGTGTGGCTGGGGTGTGTGTGGCTATCTTGTCTTCTCTATTTAACCAGTTCCTTATCTGCTCATGTACGGGCTGAGTCTGTTCTCCAGAGGATGTAAGAAGCCCCGTTTGTCATTCTGTGTTAGCCTCATTCTGTTTTACTGTGTGCCCTTTGTTTGTTTGTTTGTTGTTTTGGTTTTTTCGAGACAGGGTTTCTCTGTGTAGCCCTGGCTGTCCTGGAACTCACTCTGTAGACTAGGCTGGCCTCGAACTCAGAAATCACCTGCCTCTGCCTCCCAAGTGCTGGGATTACAGGCATGCGCCACCACACCACCCCACCCCACCCCCGGCTTACTGTGTGCTCATTAATCTCGATCATGTAATGTCCCATGATTCTTTTGTCACAGTGTTAGAAATTTTAGGTCAAAACTAAGTTCCAATACAAACAAAGCCTGCTGGAATGATGGCTCGGTGGTTAAGAGCACTTGATGCTCTCGCAGAGGACCTAGGATTCCATTTCCAGCACCCACGCGGCAGCGCCCATACACCTGTTCCAGGGGATCCAGTGCCCTCCTCTGGCTTTCACTAGCACTGCATGTAGATAGTGTGTGTCCCTCAGCGCCTGCTACATTGTTCCCAGAATAACTCTGAGGCTATTAATAAATGCTTAGACCATGAGCCTGGGCCTGTTCCCCGACTTGCTCATTTCTTATATAACCCGTTTAAACGGAGTTAGTTTCCTCTCTTCAAGCTTGTGCGATTATCTTCCCTGTAGTTCCCAGGTGAATCCCTGTTCCTGACTCTCCCAAAATCAACCTTGCATTCTCTCCCACCCGCCGTGTCCCACCTTCTAATTCTGCCTCAGCTCATTGGCCACAGGCTTTTTTATTGACAGCATCTGAGGAGTCCCTCTGCAGTAGTGCACATATATAGATGTGGGCAAACATTCATATACTTTTTTAAATTTTTAATTTAAAAAAAACAAAAACAAAAAACCTAGCCCCAACAAATCCTTATTCTAGAAGTATGGCCCAGAGGTAGGCGCCATCCATAATAGCTATTGTATTTAATTCTGTTTTAGAGAGCAAGAAAAACCCTCCAACTAGAGGCAGAGACAGCTCCTGAAGAGCAATAAAGTAAAAATGCACCATAGAAAAAAGTAAACTCCAAACAAAGCTGCCGCTCCTAGCAGTCCTGTGCAGCACATCTAACAAGCTATAGGGAGGGTCCGTGAAAGGGCGTGATGGATGAAGGCAGAGAAATGTGAAAAGCGCCCCAGGCCTGTCAGCCCGGTAGCCGGTGCCGAGGGTGACAGAGAGCATAAAACCTACTCTAAGTAACGGCGTGTCTGCTGTGGTTGCTGCACAGGGTCGGTGCCCCGTCACCTGAGATCATCCATTTTGTTTTCTCATATATTTAAATCTTGTTCTTTACTCGGTTCTGCCAAAATCTGCTTTGTCTTTCAGCTGTATTATAACGAGCGGTGAAAACATTGGACTGAATGGGAAACCCGTGGGGAACAAAGAGTCACAAAAACGTAGGCATATAACTACAGGGCGCTTTGGGGCTGGAGACATGGCTCAGCTGTGAAATCCAGACCTCGGCTCCAGCACCCACGTGACAGTGCGTGGCCATTAGTAACTGCAGTTCCAGGCCGGGGCGGTGGGGGCGCACGCCTGTAATCCCAGCACTTGGGAGGCAGAGGCAGGCAGATTTCTGAGTTCGAGGCCAGCCTGGTCTACAGAGTGAGTTCTAGGACAGCCAGGGCTACACAGAAAAACCGTCTCCAAAAAAACAAAAAACAAACCAAAACAAAAAACTGCAGTTCCAGGAGACCCAGGGGTCTCACTGGCCTCCATGGATGCTGCACACGTGGTCTGCAAACACACATGCAAACACTTAAGCACACAAACATACTTAAAACCTTAAAACAATGTTCTAAGTAAGGGTCCATCACAGCTGCTAACAATGAGGACACAGAAAGGTATATTAGAGCTTGTTTCCCCTTCTAGTTTACAAAAGAATTGCTATCTTTCATAACAAATATGGATAAAAGAATAATAATTCAGCACATGGGCGATTGCTCATGCCTGCCCTGTAGACTCTCTGAACCACTTTGACTCTAGCACACGATGTCACCGACTAGCACATGACGTCACTGCGCATGGGCCTCCTCCCACACCGACTCATCTGTATTTGCATGCGTTTACCTGCTTGGAAAACATTTTCTCCCTTAGTCCCTTGGGGACCTGCTCCCTCTCACACTTCAGGCTGGGCCTGAATCTCACGTCTCTCTGCCTACCGAGGAAACACGTCATCTGTCCCAAAGGTGCATCACTTTTTCTTGTTTCTCTTTGAGAGAAACTGCTACCCACCCTGGTGACAAGAGTCGGTCACTTTGGCTTGGGCCAACCAGCCAGCACATTCCACCCCGTTGGCCATGGTCATTGGTTCAGCATGTGATCCAGCAGTCCAATCAGGGTGGCTCTTAGCACTCTAGGAACTGTAGCATTCTAGGACATCCACCTCCATTTCCCTTTGATCCCTCCCCTCCCCCCATACACACACCTGCCTCCCTCTCCCTCTCCTTCTGGTCTCTCTTGAAGAAGTTTTGAGATAGAAAACCATTACACTGACCTTACTGTCGTTTTGGAAAGGAAGAGGACCATTGCAGAACTGAGAGATTACAGCTGGAGCCAGGAGCTTAAGTCAGTCATGAGACTACTTCTGTATAAGACTTAGGAGCAGCTGGGCGGTAGTGGCGCACGCCTGTAATCCCAGCCCTTGGGAGGCAGAGGCAGGCGGATTTCTGAGTTCGAGGCCAGCCTGGTCTACAAAGTGAGTTCCAGGACAGCCAGGGCTATACAGAGTAAACCCTGTCTCAAAAACAAAAACAAAAAGAAGAAGAAGACTTAGGAGCTACGCTTTGAGGCTTCCTTTGGAAAGCTTGCCTTGAGAGTCTCGTCCATGCACCTCCTAGTAACAGTCTGTGGTTGCTTCCTCTGCACACGTGTGACCCCAGGGTATGTGCCTATGCTCATGGTTAATTCTCTCTGATATGTGACTCGGAGGTCAGTAACATGTTTTTCTTTCCAGTGCTGTAGAGATGCTCAATAAATATCACTGGAATAACTGAATGGCGAAACTGGATTATAAACTTCCTAGGAAAAGGCGCATTTCTCAGCTGGCCTCTAATCCAGTGGTTCTCAACCTGTAGATTGTGACTCTTTCAGGAGTTAAATGACCCTTTCCTAGGGGTCACCTAAGACTATCAGAAAACACAGATATTCGTATTACAATTAATAAAAGTAGCAAAATTACAGTAGCAATAAAAATAATCTTATTGTTGGTGGTAACCACGACATGAGGAACTATATTACAGGGCCACAGCGTCAGGAAGACTGGGAACCACTGCTCTAATCCAAGTGTATAATGCTTTGCTGTGTGTGCGTCATCCCAGGCCACGACCTGTAGAAAGCCAGTCGCCTGCTCGCTCACACTACAGCAACCTAAACTGTCCCTAGAAATTGCCGAATGTCCTGAAGGCACATCTGCTCCAGCTGAGGCTCCTTCCCTGTCTAGACAGTTTGATTTAAGCCTGTGTGATCCGTGTAGAGAAGAGAGCCTGGTTTGCTTTCTGAACCACAGAGGCTAAGAGCCGAGATGACAAGCCAGCCCGCTGCAGCCTGCACAGATCCCACAGGAGGGGGCCCCCACCCTGTCTCCTTCGGTGCCTACCACTGTGAAGGTGGACACAGCTGTTCCGGGGCAACCACGTTGGATTCTGCCCTTCGCCTCCTTACTTATGAAATGGTCATTTGAATGCCTGCATGGCTAATGAGAATTGAGACATGTTTCCCCTCAGGAGTCTTGTCCTATTGCCATTCACTAGAAAAGAGAGAAAGTATGGGGGGGGGTACTGGGGTGCTAGCCAGGGGAAGGATTAGAAGTGGCCAGCCTTTGAGCTAGCCAAGGCATATAAAACTAACTGACTCTGTGTGTGTTTGTGTCTTTCATTCTCGAATCCAGAAAGCTCTTGGGCGGGTGAGCATGTGCGACCTGTTAGGAGCATGGAACAGGTTAACCAATTCACACTACCGGGGGAGGCGGGATCATTTTTTTGCCTTACATAATATTCTGGGTTTCTGCCCCAAGGACTAAATCCACACACCAGAAATAGAGGCTCTTCTCTTCTGTGCTTTGTTTCGTCGGTGCATATGAGAGAAGGGGAGCAGGAAGGAGAGCCCGTGCCTGGAGTCTTTTCTATTCTGAGCCCCATTGGCAAATTCAAAATCCCTGTACACAGACAGATACTTTGGGGTTGCCTGTCCCGACCAGAAAATGTTCTCCAGAGTTTCAGTGTACTTTTTTGTTTTAATGGGTCAGATAGATTGGGGGTTTGGGATGGGATCTGTCTGTTAAGTACAGATGTTAGCAGCTGAGTGCAGATGCCTTTGTCTTCATGGTACATTGAGTTCTCTAAAGCAAGGGTGTGTTCACTTCCCCAACTGAATGATTCACACTGGGAAGTGAGAATGGCAGAATTAAGAGAGAAAGACCTTGGGGTTTTATTTTTAAAAAGAACGGCAGGCTAGCATTCATGCAGCATGGGTGTGCCTGGAGGCTTGAAACTTGTGTCTCAATCCTCCTGCTAATGGACCTGAAGAGCTTATTTGAGTTTCTGTCAGAAGAGGGCAGCTACTCACACATTTTGGACCAAAGAAGAGTTCTTGGTCTATTCCCTGTGATGGAGTTTGCAAGTGATGGATGAGGGAGGAGCCAGGCAACCCCGATCAGTGGGTGACAGGTGCCACCTCATATCCACAGTCTATCTTCATCAAGCAAGTCGGGATTTTTTTTTTTTCTTTTAACCTTATCTGTAGCTCGTGAAACGAAACTCTTTCTTCTGGACACTTCAGGAGAGCGCAGTACCTTCGTGAAGAGTCACATTGTGGCAGGCAAGGATGGATGCAGTCACAGGCACTTGTCAAGTGGAACACGGCTAGAATACTGTGAGAACGAGAAATCACACCAAGCAACACGGATCGAAGTCCTATATTTAATTCCACGACCCAAAGGAGAAATTGCACACGGAGCTTGCCAGTCTGGAATGGTGAAACACTCTGAAATAGGTATTTCAGCTGCCCGTGTGTCAGGAAAAACAAGGTAGAATGGAAAGGAGGAAAGCTGTGTAGCACATGCGCACTCCCACTCCCTGGGTCAGGTGTAGTGGCTCACGCCTGTAAATCCACACTTGGGAGGTAGAAGCAGTGGGGTCGAGAGCTTTAGGTCATCTTCCAGTACATAGAGAGTTTTAAGCCAGCCTCGGCTACATGAGGTCCTGTCTCAAACAAACATCAAAGACATGCAAAAATACAGCCTCTTTGCGCAACCCAGAGAGCACGGTTCAGCGATAGTTTTAACACGCAGGACTATGAAGCACAGGGCAGCTCTAAGGGCTGACGTGTTGATGGTAAAGGTTGCTCTGAACGCAGAACTGAGGGGCGTGAGCTGGCTCACTTGCTGTTCTTATAGAGAGCCCGGGTTCGTTCGGTTTCCAGCATCCAGGACTTCCAGCATGCACAGCATGTGCTGTACCAACCAAACTACATTGCTGAGTCCACATTTGTTCCCGAAGAGACTCACATCGTCCCGGGGGCAGGGTGGTGTGTTTGTTGCGGAAAGGGGAATGAGGGGTGCTTGGCCGGGGTGGCGAAGAGGGGGGCCACGATGGGAGAGAGGTGTCCATCTGGTGGGGAAGGAAATGAGAGAACAGAAGAAGTAGGGACAGGCTTCAAGACTCACCGTGGCAAGTTCACCGCGGTGAACCTCTACCTCCCAAAGTCTCGACAGCCTTCCCAAACAGCCTGTGGAGGGGCATTCCGTATTCAACCCACAACACTGTGGGTCTCAATGAAATTAATCATAACAAAATCAATACAGCCAAGTTTTTATGACTTCCAGTTCATCTGTCTAGCTTGTGTAATGAAACTGCCTGTTAACCTTCAACTTTCAGTGTGGTTTTCCCTTAAACTGTATTTTTTTTAGTAATCAAAATTACTGAGAATACACATGCACACTCTAGTATGCACACACACACACACACACACACACAGCTCTCTTTCTAAAAGATTTATTTATTGTGTACACAGCGTTCTGCTTGCAGGTATGCCTGCTTGCCAGAAGAGGGCATCAGACCTCATTACAGATGGTTGTGAGCCATTGTGTGGTAGCTGGGAAGTGAATTCAGGACCTCTGAAAGAACAGTCAGTGCTATCAACCTCTGAGCCTTCTCTCCAGCCCTTACAGCCCCATTTTCAACGTCGTCTTAAAATGCATTATGTATGTGCCCCCGTGGATGGATAGCTGCCCCCAACATCATAAACTTTCCCAAAAGCCATACAGGAATGAGCCAGCCCTCCCTCTCCGACCACCCAGCGTATTCATTCATGCCTGCCCTTGACAAGTGCCCGTGGAGCTCCTCCCATGAAGCCCCACTAGGAAAAGGGGGTGCAGCTGTTTCAAAGATAATTATCAACAACAACAAAAATAGCAGGCCTGCTGGGGTGAGACATAGAAAATGTGCCTGGGGCGTGACTTAGTGGTAGAGTGGGCTTGTGTGGCCTGGCAAAAGGCTGCAGACTTGCTCTCCTGCTTCAGGAAAGAGAAGCATGGTAAGATAATAAGGGAAACTACACATAGATGCCATTGAAGCCCAAAGCTTGGTGACCAGAGAGAGCCCAGTTTAATTCTGCTGGTGTCTGAACACCTCCAACATTTTTTTTTCTTTTCTTTTCTTTTCTTTTCTTTTCTTTTCTTTTCTTTTCTTTTCTTCTCTTTTCTTCTCTTTTCTTTTCTTTCTTCTTCTTTGTTTTTGTTTTTGTTTTTTTTTCGAGACAGGTTTCTCTATATAGCCCTGGCTGTCCTGGAACTCACTCTGTAGACCAGGCTGGCCTCGAACTCAGAAATCCGCCTGCCTCTGCCTCCCACCCAGAGTTCTGGGATTATAGGTGTGCACCACCACCGCCCAGCTGCCTCCATCATTTTCAACTCTAAAGGGCCTTTCCTCATCTGCTCACCAAACAAGTCCACTTCATACTGGGCAGACATCGCTGCCATTTGCTTAGGCTCTTAAAAAAAAAAAAAAAAAAAAAAGCGGGGCTGGAGAAATGGCTCAGCAGGTAAGAGCACCAGCTGCTCTTCCAAAGGTCATGAGTTCAAATCCCAGCACCCACATAGTGGCTCACAACCATCCCTAAAGAGATCTGACACCCTCTTCTGGTGCCTGAAAACAGCTATAGTGTACTTACATATAATAAATAAATCTTTAAAAAAAAAAAAAAAGCTTATTCCAGTACTCTAAGGTCTGCACACAGGAGATTGTCTCTGAGTGTTTAAAAGCACATAGGGGTTCAGAGGACATCTCTTGCATGAGCAGTAAATCCCTGGGAATAGTCATGATAGAGAGAAGACATAATAAATATGGACAAGCCTTTATTTTAAACCTGTCCTGAAAAAAATTATACAGTGGTGATACCTATCAGCTTGTAATTGCTTTCGTTTGTTTGTTTCTTTGTTTCTAATTACTTCCTCCTCAGGGTAATGGGGAAGAAGCTGGTCCGGTGTTGGAGTCTGGGCTGGTGTCTGTAGCTGGCTAGCTCAACCTTGTTGTCATGCCAACATGGTGCTTTCTGTTTCCACAGAAGGGTGATCCACTGCTCCCTGCCCAAGCCACTGGTCATACCTCTGACCCATACCCAAGGACCAAACCAGAGCAAGGAGGAGCTTTGGTCTTGATGAAGGCCTCAATCAAATGAGAAAGCCGCCTGACTTGCCAAATAAATTTCTGTCAAAGCACTTACGATGCAAGAATAAACTCGATTCCGTTTGAACTAGAGCACAGGAGGGTAAATAAATTGTGGAAATGAGCATCGTTGTGCAGAGTCAGAATCTCGGAGACGTGAATTTATTTTCTTTGCCACTCAGGGGAGCCAGAGACGCACGAACTTCACACTCGAGCTGCCAAGGAAGCAGAGAAACAGTGTTTCTCTTTGGACTTAGTCACTGGCGACAAAAAAACCCAAGCAAACAAAGAAACAGAGTGAAACAAAACCACAACAATAACAACCATAGCAAAAACCAATAACAGTAGGAACAGGGGTTGATTCTTATGCCCAGAAGTTGGAGGGAGCACGTGGTTCAGCCTCAGCCTGGTTTACCCAGGGGGCTCAGGGCTTGCTCAGTCTCTGTGTCCATTTCTTGGCTGAGGTATTTACTCTTCTGGTTTCATTCGGAGGAACACCAGAGTAACACTGATTTTACAGCCTTGAAGACAGGAGCAAGCATGTGTCACCTGCTTCCTCTCATGTCACAGGGACACCTGGCCCATGCAAGGGTAAGAGTGTTAACTCCAGAGGACCTCAGAGGACCTCGGGACCCCACTGAATGGTTTGGAGTGGTGCCACAGACATAAAAAAAAAAAAAAAGGAAAGCCCGGAGTTGCTGACTGGAGGAACGTGATAGCATCAGTCGGCTGCTGGGTTCCAAGCCTGTGTTTTCAGATAACCTCCCAGGAGCCCTCATAGACGCCTTCCATTGAGAAGGTTAGGCTGATTCCATGACAGGCTTCAAATGAGCAGTTAAGGAGACTAGGTCTAAAAACCCAGGCTTCTGGCAGCTAGTCAGAAACTGCCCCACCACCTGGCCTGAAACGAGGTCAGCAGTTTCCAGCCAGCACCCACGCCCCACTCGCCCCAGTTGCCCCAGTCATGGAAAGTCCTTAGAGAAAGAGAAAGACAAAGCCCACCTACCCCGGGGGATTGCCCTGAGGTGCTTTAAATTGGGCCTGCGAGCAAATTCTCAGTCTTGGTAACGGGAGACCCCAGCACCACGCTGCCCTCTGCAGAAGAAAACGCTCTTTGCATTTACATACTATTTGAGTCGAGAGTACCATTGTGGACCCTTACACTGTGATCAACCTGGTTTACAAACAGGAGTGAGACCCTGCTGGACTCAAGAGTTTCGATAGGGAATGTGTGAGAGAGGTGGAGTTAAGTTTGAGTTCTGAAGCCCCGGCTGGAACAAAATGGGAGGGACAGGCTAGATGAGGAGCTGGCACTGGCAGGTGTGGAGACCACAGGAAGTGCCTTGGAGTCACTGTTACCCTGGCTTTACGCACACATTTTTTTAAAAAAAGGTTTATTTATCTTATGTATCTGAGTACACCGTAGCTGTCTCCAGACACACCAGAAGAGGGCATCAGATCCCTCATTACAGATGGTTGTGAGTCATCATGTGGTTGCTCGGAATTGAACTCAGGACCTCTGAAAGAGCAGTCAGTGCTCTTAACCGCTGAACCATCTCTCCAGCCGGCCCACCCGCCCCTCCCCCTTATGCACATTTAAGACACAGGTTCTGGGTAGGTAAACTTAAGAGCACGTGACGTTTAGCTTCCATTTGTGGTAGAGACGTGTGGCCGACACTGGCAACTTGTGGAGCCGAGATAGGACAAAGCGTCACGAGCCTGGGTGGGGTCTCCCAAAGAACAACCGGAACCTCACCCTGGAGACAGCCCAGCTTTGGAAGCTGCCTTCACAAGATAAGTCCAGTCCCAGGAGGCTCATTGTCCACGGGGACTTTAGTCTTGTTACTCAATCTCCCTGGTAATGAGACCAAGCTATTAATCTTTTAGAGGGATTGCAGAGTCCCCCGTGGGGACAGGGACCTAACACAGAGGGCTGAGCAGGAAACTGGGATGGAGAAACTGGCCTGGGTGGGAGAAAGGTACTCACTGTCCTTAAGCGTTTGATTTTTAAGGTGTGAGCCAAAGGGCTCCGGAAAACGAGGGATTGTAACAGGAAAGCTGGTGCCCCCGTTTCTCCTCGGACGGAGGACAACGTTCCAGGCACCTGTGCGGTGGGAAAGGAGGTAACAGGAGCCAGTGTGACCTGGCCACAGATGAAAGCTGCAGCCGGAGGACCCTGGCCTCGCTCCTAAAAACGTAACCAATCTCTGACTTGACTCTTGTTCTTGCAGGCTCCATGGTGATTGCTTTTAGGCTATTCGTAAGCCTTGGCTTTCTTTTGATTTTACTTAAGAGTTTTGAAATATACACTGCTTCAGTCGTCATTGAAAAAGAGAAGACAAAGAACAGGGAGTTGAATGACCTTTATAAATTGTATAGAGTCGATGGCTTTTAGATGACACCGAGCACCCCACCCCACCCCCTCCGCCTCCGCCTGGCCTTGCCACAGCCACCTCTGTTAGTTTCCATGGAGAGCAAAACCAGTCAATAGTTCCCCGATTTATGAGAACTGTTGCTTCCAGCTGCAGTAGGGGTGTCTTGTATGGCAGTTGAGGGGGTCCCACCTGGGTTAGCAGCAGACCTGGGGGGCTTCTTTCCCTGCATTCTTCACTCCCTGTCTGCCATGCACAGACACCGAGAGTCTAGCAAGTGCCTGCTAAGTGGTAGACACAGTTCTCCTGCACACTGGCTCTCGAGTGTAAACAGTGAAGACAGAGATGTTTGCCCTTGTGAATCTTATAGAAAAATGAAGGAGCAGCTCACAATAAGTGCTGTACAGAAACAAGTGGGAGGGTGGGGGAGGTGTGTGTGTGTGTGTGTGTGTGTGTGTGTGAGAGAGAGAGAGAGAGAGTGAGAGAGAGTGAGAGAGAGAGAGAGAGAGAGAGAGAGAGATCACTGTGTGCACTCCTGCTTTAAATAAGGAGGTGCACCATAAACAGAACTGCCCCCGCCCCCCAGCAAGTGAGGGAATGGGGAATGACAGCCTGCTTTCTGGAGGAAGTCTCTGCAGTAGGGAAGCACTCAGAACTCCTGATTGGCATGTTTTCCAGGGTTCCCAGTCAGCTCTGGACAGAGAGGCAACTGCGGCAGCGATAGACGGTGTACTTGATTCAATTTAAACTTATCCCTGTCTCACTTAAGAATGAATCAGACTCAGACTATGGTTACCTTATTTGGCTTTGACAATTACTGGGGGAGGGGTCACCCCATGCTGCTTTTCTGTTTTGTTTTGTTTTTTCCAGACAGGGTTTCTCTGTGTGGTCCTGGCTGTCCTTGAACTCACTCTGTAGACCAAGCTGGCCCCAAATTCAGTCTGCCTGCCTCTGCCTCCCAAGTGCTGGGATTAAAGGTGTGCGCCACCTCTGCCCAGCTCTATTCTGCTTTGCTCACTGCTGGCCTGGCCACTTGCCCAGCGGTGCACCCGAAACACTCGCTGTTCCTCCTGGCCATGTGTTCATGGTCTCTCATGGAGGATTCTTCTCCTCCTTTCTCTGTCTGTCTCTCTGTGTGTGTCTCTTATTCCTTCTTCTCTTCTTTCCTCCTCTTTTTTTCTCTGCAATCCCCATCCAGGGAACTCCAACACCCCCTCTAGCCACCCCTACCCCTACCCCCACCCCGTACTTGGCCTTAGCCATTTTTATTTAACCAATAGTTTTAAATTAAGGAAGTAGGTTTGCACAACAAAAGCTGGTAATTCAGAGACTTCAATCTTGGGCAACCCGACCTCCGAGTACAGAATTTAACATTACAATACATAGCAACAGACCAAAACTCAACCAGATGGTGGGTTAGCCAGGCACTTAGTGCCCTCTGAGGCCGTTGGAGGCCCGAAAGACCTCACAGTAAGATATTTTATTTTATATTCAAGCCATTGGCGGGTCCTTAGCAGAACCATGGCATGACATGATTCTCAAAGGCTCCAATGCTGCATGACGTCCTTTTTTGCTTTTGTTTTGAGACAGGGTCTCTCTATGTATAGCTGACTGGCCTGGAACCATGTAGACCAGGCTAACCCAAAGAACTTTGCCTGCCTCTGCCTCTCAGTGTTAGGATTAAAGGTATATAGCACCTGTGTCAGCCATCATGCCTGGCTTGCATAAAGTCAGTCTTGAGGGGTACTGGCTGATAGAAACATAGTTTGAGGACTAGGAAGGCTCAAGTTCAAATACCCAGCACCCCCACAAAAACCAGGTGTAGTGGCACGTGGAGGCAGGAGGATTCCTGGAGCTTGCTTTGTAAGATCCAAAAGAAAAAACGGGGTACTCCTGCACCCCATGCCTCGGAAACCGGCACCCCGAAACACTCACGAGAGACAGACCTGATGCAATTTTGCAAGAGGATTTTAATTTCCAGAGCTCTGGGGGATTACAGCCTCCCCAGCAGGGTAAAGAAGTAAGCCCAGTGAGGACTGGCTTGCCTTGACCTTTATAGACTTATAACAGAACCCACCTACCACAAGCTTCTAAGCCAATCAGTTCAAACCATCTGAACCCATGCTCTCTGACGACCTACCAGTCTCTCACAGAGGCCGGAAGAACTAGTTAAGTCATTTCTGCTTATGTGGCCGCCACGCAGTGTCGCGCCCACCCTCCCCAACTGGCGTTGGGGACCCAAGTGCCCCCCACGTGCCCAGGCACGGGGGATTCCTAGCTTACAACCTTATCCTTTCAGCTTCGATGAAGACCACCCAAATCAATGAACTTTTGGGTCAGTGAGAGACCTTGTCTCAAAAGATGAGTCAGGGAGCAAAGGCAGAAGACATCTGCTGCTTACCTCTGGCCTCCACACATACACACACATACACATACATACATATACACACACATACATATATACACACATACACACACATATATATATACACATACACACATAGACATATACACATACATATACCACATACACACATACACACACACACACACACACACACACATGCTTTATCCTAGTTACTGTTCTACTGCTGTGCTAAGACACAGGACCAAGGCAACTCATAGAGGAAACAGTTGGCTGAGGGCCTATAGTTTCAGAGCATTAGAGTCCAGGGCCATCAGGGCAGGGAGCGTGGTGACCGGCAGAAGAGCTTACATTTTGATCCAGAAGCTGGAGGCAGGGCCCGTTGGGAGGGGTGTGTGTGGAGAGAGAATCTAAGAATAAATGATGTGGCTTTGAAACATAAGCCTGGCCCAGTTGCACGCTTCCTGTAACAAGGGCACACCTCTTAATCTTTCCCAAATGTTTCTCTCAACTGAGGACCAAGTATTCAAAAATATGAGTCTATTGGGGGCTTTTCTCATTCAAACCAACACACACACAATTAGACACACACACACACACACACATGCACTCGCGCAACGAGTCACGAGTGTGAATCATCATATCATTTAAATTTTTTCTAAGGCTGGGTATGACGTCACACGCCTTTAATTCCATCACTTGGGAAGCAGAGCCAGGCAGATCTCTGTACGTTCAAGGCCAGCCTGGTCTACAGAGTGAGTTTCAGGCCAGCCAAGACTATGTAGTGAGTCTCTCTCTCTCTCTCTCTCTCTCTCTTTTCTTTTTTTAATTTATTTATTTATTTTATGTATATGAGTACACTATAGCTGTACAGATATATTGCGAGCCACCATGTGGTTGCTGGGAATTGAACTCAGGACCTCCAGAAGAGCAGTCAGTGCTCTTACCCGCTGAGACATCGCATCAGACCCTGTCTCAAAAAATGAAATAACATATAGAACATCTATACTAAAACCCCTGAAAAGTCTATTTTTTTTTTTTTTTTTTTTTTGGTTTTTCGAGACAGGGTTTCTCTGTATAGCCCTGGCTGTCCTGGAACTCACTCTGTAGACCAGGCTGGCCTCAAACTCAGAAATCCACCTGCCTCTGCCTCCCAAGTGCTGGGATTAAGGCGTGCACCTCCACCGCTCGGCGGAAAAGTCTAATTTTTATTAGTTAAAGGGAAAAATAAATGTGAGAAGTCTATTTGCGCTAACTTAATACATCTAAGTTGCTAAGCGCTCAGAGCAATATAGGTTATTCTAGAGAGAGTTTGTGTATCATTCTAAATACACGACATCACGGAAACCTGTGCATTCTTGTCTTGTAGGGCACCGTAAGTGTCTCGGGTGGCCTACATACAGTACAGAGCCAGACTATAGGGGGCCAAGGTGGAAATGAGGCCATCAGAAAGAATGCTCCCAAAGGCATCTGGAATGACACAGAGAGGCTGTAGAGAGCCGCGAAGTGCTGTGCCTTAAAGATGGCGCTAGCTTCTGCCCTCCGCCTTCTTGCTGGCGGGTGCTCTCCGCTGTAAACAAGCCCTTATTTGGCTGTGCCTGCTTAGCCGGTCTGCTTCCGCATTGGAGCAGCCTATCAGCAGGCTATACGTGGCTTACTGGGATTGGTCGGCACAAGAGGATAAAAGCCTGGGCGGGGAAAACCCCGGGAGAAGAATCTTGTACAAGGAATTCGGATAAACTGCTTGAAGATCTCCTGCTGGTCGCGGCTTCCTTGCTGGCCTAGGTTGGGCGCGACAAGAGGCAAAGCTAGGAGCAGAGCAGTGTGGGCGGGGCGGGCCCAGAATCACCCAGATGCCAGGAGAAGCAGAGCCTCCTGGAAGGAAATAATCCCGGTGTAGACCGCTTGCTAGGTTAGTTAGTGCTTTAAAGGGTCCTCATCACATCCCTGCCTTGTACCCCGAAAGCTCCCCCAGCATGCAGGAGGCTTTCTGAGCATCCCAGAGGTCTCTCCAGAGCGTAGGAGCCTCCCCCAGCACCCAGGAGCCGCCCCAGAACCCAGGGACCTCTCAACACTGGGGAGGCTAGACCAGCAGCACCCTGGAGGCTCCAGAGACACTTCAGAGGTTACCTAAGCCCCCTCGCCTCTCCATCCGGACCCCTGCTTCCCTTGTCAACGCTCTTGCACACAGCGTCCTCAGCATCCTCCAGTGCGGGCCTGAGGGGCCTTGTCTGCACCCGGAAGTCAGTCTTCTCTCTCGGTTCTTGGTAATGCAGTATGTTAGGCCAGTAGGAAAAGTCAATGGTCTTTTTCCTTTGTCTTCCAGGGGAAAGTTAAAGATGAATTCCAAATCCCTTTTGTTGAGGTTTGGTCTATTGATATGTATTGTATAGCTGAAGATCTAGGCCCAAGAATGACTTCTCATGTTTTTTTTTGTTTTTGTTTGTTTGTTTGTTTTGTTTTTTGTTTTGTTTTGTTTTGTTTTTGTTTTTCAAGACCAAACTGGCCTCGAACTTAGAAATCCACCTGCCTCTGCCTCCCAAGTGTTGTGATTAAAGGCGTGCGCCACCACCCCACTTCTCCTGTTTACAAGCTTTTTTTGCGCAAACCTTGTTCCTTGGTTTAAAACTATTGGTTAAGCAAAATTGGCTACAGCCAATTCCTGGAGGGATTAGAGGTAGGTGGTTGGAAGAGAGACAGGAAGGAAGAGGAGGAGGAAGAGGAGGAGAAGGAGGAGGAGGAGGAAGAAGAAGAAGGAGGAGGAGGAAGAAGAAGGAGAAGGAGGAAGAAAGAAGCCACTATGAGGGGAGATGGACCATGAGCACGTGGCCAGGAGAAACAGCAAGTGTCTGGGGTCCACCACTGGGGAGGTGGCCAGGCCAGCAGTTAGAAGAGTAGATTAGCGGTTACTCTAGTAATTGTCAAAGCCAAATAAAATAACCATTGCCTGAGTCTCATTTCTTTGTGAGCTAGTCCAGAATAAGCTTAAATTGTTCATGCTGCAGTGCTTTAAAAAAACGCAGTGGGACTCTAAGGCCTTAGCTATTTCTGCCTTCACAGAGCTCCCGTCCACTACACAAATAATAGCAGTGAATAGAAAAAGCACATACACAGTCCACAGGTGTGCACTGTATTGGCAAAAGCATGAATATACAAATAACGTAATTATTTTCCTCAATGACAGTCCCCCCCCCCCCATTTTAAGGGGATATAAAAGCAATGTCATAAGTCCCTAAAAAGTACTGAGTCCCAAACACTGTTGGGTTTAATGGGGGATTTGGCTCTCACCCCACCACACAATTATGCTATCTACCCTGTCTGGCTTCTCTCTCTCTCCCAATAATCAGTAAAATGGCCTCCCAAAGCCTTTATGGCTTAGATGTGTCTCCACAGGCCTCTAAGACATGACATTCGTTGTAATACTAAATGTCATACTCTGTGGTATGCTGCATGTCACCAGGAAAGTCTTTCAAAGGCCAGCTAAGTGGGTCTGGCGAGTTTCTGCAGAGGATAGCAGGCACGGTGGTTTGGATGAGAAGTGCCCTCCAGACACTGAGGTACCTGGATGTTTGGCCTCCAGCTGGTACTGCCGTTTGGGGAGTGGCCCTGCGAAGGAAGCCCGTCGCTGGCAGCGGGCTTGGAGGATTTATAGCTTCGCCTCACTTCCATTCCGCTCCATCCTTCGTGCTCGTAGCTGAAGGTGCTCTCTCCGCTGCCTCCTCCAGCTGCCTGCTGCCGTGAGTCTCCAGTAGTTATGGAGTCTCCCCTGGAAATCAGACCCAAAGAACACGTCTTTCTGCATGTTTCCTTGGCCACGGTATTCTATCACAGCAAGAGAAAAGTAACTACTTCGCATTAATATATAACATTCAGATAATTGTCCTTTCATGAGTTTGTTTCCTTTTCCCCCTGTGTGTAACACAGTCTGGGCAGAGCAGTGTCAGGTGCCTGGTAGATTCTGGATCCTTTAATTCCTTAGATGCCTGCCCTGTCTTGAAAACCTATGGACTCCGGAAAACTCTACTGTAAATTGGTGGACTTAGGAGAGCACTTCCTTTTAAGTTTGTGCATAACCGTGTGACTTGCTTTTGACAGCACAGAACGGGAGCCCGAAGTGTCCTGGGTGACCTCATGGCGAAAGTCTTGGAGACAGTGTGTATGCCATTTGCAGTACGCTTTCCCAGGAGGGTGTAGACAGGAGCCTCTATGAGGCTGTCAGAACAGCGCCTTCTGCTGGCCTGGAGGGACAATTACAGTGAGCAAAATGGGCTTGCTTGCCTGCCTTCTCCCCTCCCTCTCCCGGTCCCTCTCCCGACCCCCCTTTCCTTCCTCCCTCCCTCCCTCCCTCCCTCCTTTCCCTCCCTCCCTCCCTTCTTTCCCTCCCTTTCCCTCCCACGTTTTAAGGGTGATCTGATAAAGGGGCCTTACCTGCTGGAACATGTGCACCTCGAGTTTCTCTAGGTTCGGGCCCCTCTCTTGTTTACCTTTCCTAAGTTCTTGGAGGTCAAAGTGAAGCGTCAGGCTGTAATGGCATGAATGAGTATGATTGTAACATTGGTAACTCACATAGGAAGACACAACCCTCTCACCCCCCAACTCCAGCTGTGCTTTGACTGTGTCCCCTAAGAGTTCGTGTCTGTGAAACTGTTATAGTTTGAATGCGAAGTGGCCTCCGAAGATCACATAGTCCCCAGCTGCTGGTGCATTTTGAGGGGCTATAGGTGGTATCGCCGCCAGCAGCAGCGAATCACTAGGAGCGGGACCTGATGTCTCCTGCGGATCCCAAACAAGTCGTTTGCCACTTCCGGATTGTAAAGATCCGTGCCTAAGTAAGGGTTTCTGTTGCCTTGATAAGACACCATGACTGAAAGCTACTTGGGGAGGAAGCTTACGTCGTCAGCTCCCAGCTCTCAGTCCGCACTCCCCGAGGGAAGTCAGGAACCGAGAGGCAGGAACTGAAGCAGCAACCATGGAGGATTCCTCTGCCCGGCTCGCTCCTCCTCTCTGGCTCAGCCTGCCGCCTGCCGCCATCCACAGCGCAGGACCACCAGCCCTCTCACAGGCTGCAGCCAGCACGATCCATCTGTCTTGCCGTGCCACGCCCTCTGCCGTGGTGAGATGAAGTGACAAGAAGAGCTTGTTACTGCTGAGTACATGCTGTTGTCACACAACTTAAAAGAAATGCAAACGGGGGGGGGGTGGAGCTGGAGAGAAGGCTCAGCAGTTAAGAGCACCGACTGCTCTTCCAGATGTCCTGAGTTCAATTCCCAGCAACAGCGTGGTGCCTCACAACCATCTGTAATGAGATCTGGTGCCTTCTTTTGGTGTGTAGGCATACGTGCATGCAGAACATTGTATACAAAATAAATAAATCTTAAAAAGAAAGAAATGCAAACCAAACGAGTCTAGATTTAAAAAAGAAAGTAGATATTATGCAGTATTCTACTGCAGCGATGGGATGAAATACCCTTCCTGGTGAATCCATATGTGGCCATGCAAATTATTCGACCCATGAAATGTTGCAAAAATGGTGTGTAGTTTGCTGCGTTTCTTTCTTCTCCACTACAGGGTTTAATGTCTTGGAAAGAGGCTTCTCTGGCATCCGAATGGGTCCTAGAGTCAGGACCTGTTGTTTTTTTTCTTCTAAAGATTTCGTTATTATGCATATAGTGCTCTGCCTGCATGTATGGCTTCACACCAGAAGAGGGCGCCAGATCGCATTGTAGATGGTTGTGAGCCACCATGTGGTTGCTGGGAATCGAGCTCAGCATCTCTGAATGATCAGCACTCCTTCGTGACCTCTGTGTCAGTTCCTGACTCCAGGTTGCCTGACTTCCCTCAGGGATGGACTATGAGGTGGAAGTATAAGCTGAATAAACCCTTTCCCTCCAATTTGCTTTTGGACATGGTGTTTCATCAGAGCTAAAGAAACCCTGACTAGGACACACAGGGACCATTAAAAAAATACAAAAACTAAAAGAGGATTGTGGGAGAGAAGGAGGAAGCCTACATACCCTTTTCTTAGGAGATGGATGTTAAGTTATTTCTCAGCTGGTAAAATGAGCCAATTCAAGTCAGATTCGATTATATTACACACAAGTTTATTGGGAAGTTTATTGGTGAGTTAATTGGCGCTGGGGAGGGAGGTTGGGAACTCACCATGGGAAGGGGGAGAGAGAAAAGGGGGGAAACAGAAAACACATGCATGTAGAGAGAAGAGACTAAAATGTCTGGATAATATATCGAACTCCCCCCCCCCCCAGGGCTGGAAAATTCCGAGTTGGGGACAAGGTATGCCTGGTAGGGACCAGGATGCTTTGGTGTGTAAGATATGTACCTCAGTTCGTTGTCGTAGGTTCCTCGTGGAACGGTGGAATGGGGCTTTGTGACTTGAAGGGGTTCTCAACCTGTGGGTCATGACCCCCATGAAGGCTTCACATATCAAACATCCTGCACATCAAATATTTACATTACAGCTCTAAACAGTAGCAAAATTACAGTCACGAAGTAGCAACAAAAATAATTTTATGATTAGGGGTCACTGTTAGCATCTTTTCTAGACTCCGCCCAACAGTAACCTAGCAACAGCCAGGCACAAGACTGTCTTGCTATAAAAGGAAGGTCTCCTCTTCCTCTCTCTCTCTCTCTCTCTCTCTCTCTCTCTCTCTCTCTCCTCTCCCTCTCCTTCCTCTCTCGCACCTCCTTCCTCTCTTCCTCCCTCCCCCTCTTCCTCCCCTCCCCCCTCTGTTCCCTCCCCTCCACATCTCCACATGTTCCCCCACCCTGCCTTTCCTTCTCTCTCCTCTCTTTCCTTCTCTGACCTCTTTCTTTCTCTGCCTCTACTCCCTTCTCACCCCCTACCGCATATAAACTTCATTTTACACTAGACCTGTTGTATGCCTGGTACGGGGTGTATGTGTGGGCGGGGCAATGCCTCAGCAGGAGCCCGCTAAGGCCCCCCCCTCCTGTCCGCCCTCCTGCTTCATCATGCCGCTGCATTACAGAACACATCAGTCGCCACAACCTGAGGAACCGTATTAAAGGGAATTGGGAAGTAGGAAGACTGAAAAGCACTGCTTTAGCGAGATAGGAAATGATCTGAGGATGAACGTGCCTCGGAGACCACGCGACGGCCTGAGGAAAAAGTCCCCCAGGCTCTGGTGTCATGTTGGATTTTCAGTCCCTTCTTCTGTGAGATGAATTTAATCTTCTTCCATTAATGAAATCTCGGCTTGAAGATTGAAGCAGCATCGGGCTCTCTTGAGTGTATCTGGTCTTTAGATAAGAGAACCCTGGCATGTGTGTGTGGGGGGGAGGGGGGCTTTCCCTCCATCTTCTCCTCCTTGGTCCCTTTCTTTTGATGTCCACTTCATTTCTACTTTGGAGTGTTGCTTTCTGAGCTAGAACGCTTTAACAGCATTTAACCTGTCAGGGTTCCCCTCGCTGAGTAGCATCCAGCCAGCATCTACCCAGTATCTACCCAGGTTATCCACAGCAGCTAGACTGCGGGAGATAGTCAATGTTGCCACAAAGAATTAAATACAAGGTCAAGACCCTTTGAGGATCTCGTTCAAACTAGTTTTACTTTCAAATTTAAAAGGCTACTTTAGCTGGGCAGTGGTGGCGCACACCTTTAGTCCCAGGGGCAGAGACAGGCGGATTTCTGAGTTCGAGGCCAGCCTGGTCTACAGAGTGAGTTCCAGGACAGCCAGGGCTACACAGAGAAACCCTGTCTCGAAAAACAAACAAACAAACAAAAAGGCTACTTTAGAGATCTCTATGAGGGAGATAAAAAACATGAAACAGGACTTCACATGGAGTCAACACTTTGAGCCCCTCCCTCCCATCAGCAGTCACACAGTGAGCATGCCCGACGCAGCTGTGGCCACCATTGGAGACTGCACCCAGGTAATTATTAGCATAATGCACTGCACCCCTGAAGTTCCACCACCACCCAGGTAACTGAGCAAGTAGAGGGCCACAACTTGCAGTACTTTTTTAGAGATCTTGTTTTGTCTAGAATTTCACAGCTGGATAGTTCTGGTAAGAAAAATCACTGAGCCTTGAAAGCCCAAACTGAATAGAATTTTCAGAAGTGGCAATTGTGGGCATCTAAAATATATTTCTATTGTTCTCCCTGTCCTGATTGGAGACCTACACACATAACTGGGCTTTGGGCTTGTTTGGGGGAAATACTTTCAAGTATATGAATACTTGAAACTAACTGAGATGGCAATGTTCAAATATTTCATTAAAAAATAACAACCTAGATCTCTCTATTTTTAATAACCTTAGACTGTGGACTGAGCTGTAACTCACTTGTGCCTCTGTAAGTTAAGCAGAGCCAGAGAAAGTTTAGCTGGTGAGCACGGGCAAGATCAACTTGCTCATCTTTGAAACTTGATTTCCTCGCACGAGGCAGACCATAACACAAACTCCTGAATTAATGAGACAATCACTTGAACTTTAAACACTATATATGTGCTTAAATTCCTGTTTTTAATGTTATATAAGCTAATTCTACAGGTATATGAAAGCACTTTCTGAAGTAGCAGAGACGTCTCTGTGGTTAAAAGCATTGGCTGCTCTTCTGGAGGACCTGGCTTCAGTTCCCAGCACCCACACAAGGAGACTCACAAACATCTGTTAACTCCAGTTCCAGGGGATCCGGCACCCCCTTCTGGCCTCCTTAAGCAGTGCACTTACATGGTGCACATACGTGCAAACACTCATTTAAAAAAAAATCTCTTAAAGCACTGCGTGCTAGATCCACGCAGATACAAAGGCAAATTAGGGCATTGAAACAGGAATGCCACAGTGTGTGGAGAGGCCACAAACATGACAGAGCTATGTACAGACGGAATGCGCCCCAGCTTCTAGTGGAGAAAACATTAGGACTCTTTATACTGTTTACCTCACATTCTTTTTCTATCTCTGTGCTTTTATATATAGATAATTAATACAGCAACACACATACAATGCATTGGAAGATATAAATATTTATTGCCCATTTCCAAAGAGTGTTGAAGAATATTAGAAACCTCAACATGGTGGCTCCCCCTACTGGTGAGAATATCAATTACCTGAGCTCAGCCACTCCTATTAAATGGAAAATTCCAGAAAAACAATTACTGCCTTACATTGCATATCATTCTGAGTATATGATGAAATATCTACCATTGTGTTCAATTCTACCTGGGTGTGAAGCATCCCTTCGTCCAACATAGGCACACCATGTAGCCCCCTGACCTGAATAGCCCTCTCAGTGACAGATCCACTGTAGTGACATCACTGGACTTATGTTCAAGTAAAACATAATTTACTGTAAAATGTTCCCAAAATCTCACACCACAGAAGTGATGTTCATAATCTTATTTTTCTTTCCCTATTATTCCTTCTGCTCCTTTTCTTTGAGATGGTGGCTCACCATGAAGATCAGACTTATTTACCACATAATCCAGGGTGGTCTTGAACTTGTGACTTCCCCACCTCAACCTCTTGAGCACTGGGATTACAAGCATATGCAACCACACCCAGCACGCTGGCAATTTTCTTAACATTATATTGTTATACTCATGCTATTTTATTGTTAGTTGTATTAATCCCATTATTACATTTTTTATATATAATAAAATATAAAATATATGAGAAGCATACTATGTGGGGATCGGTATCACTCATGGTTTAAGGTACCTCTTGGGGGACTGTAGACTGTATCCCCCATGGATAAAGGACTTAAACAACCTTAGGAGTAAACAATACTTGATATGGATCTTAAAGGACACCTAGAATTTTGCCAGGACAAAGAGTGGGGAAATCAAATTAATCAAAATGAAAACCCCGCAGTATTTTCTTTCATGGGTGTAAGGGAATGGAATATGTATGGCCAGAGAGTCCTGAATCCCTGGTAGGGCATGTCAGGGACAAAAGAGGCAGGACTGAAAGGGGTGAAGAATTTGGCTTGCCACGGACATATTTTATCCACAGGACTGGATGGAGGATGCCGTAGAAGAATGTGGTGCATTTGTGGCTTATCAGACTTCTCCACCGCCATTTGTCCGACACTAAGAGGCTCTTCTTTCAGAGCAAGAAAGAAGGAGGAGAAGGAGAAGAAGAAGAAATAGTCTTACCTCAATAAGACGAGTACTTACGCTTTAAAAAGATTTTTTTGTTTTATTTTGTCTTTTGGATTTGGTTTTTTCGAGACAGGGTTTCTCTGTATAGCCCTGGTTGTTCTAGAACTCACTCTGTAGACCAGGCTGGCCTCGAACTAAGAAATCCGCCTGTCTCTGCCTCCCAGAGTGCTGGGATTACAGGCGTGTGCTACCACCGCCTGGCTAAAAAGATTTTTTAAATTTTATGTGTATGGATATTTTGCCTGCATGTGTGTGCACCATCTGCATGCAATACCCCAGAAGCCCAGAAGAGGGCAGAAGATACCCTGGAACTGTAATTTTGGGCTTCGAGCCATCACTTGGACGCTGGAACTTGAATCCAGATCCTCTGCAAGAGCAGCCTCTGCAAGTGTTCCTAACCACTGGGCTATCCCTCCAGTTCCAGGCCCTTGCATTTTTTAAAAAAAGATTTATTTATTATTATATGCTAGTACATTGTAGCTGTCTTCAGACACACCAGAAGAAGGAGTCAGATTTCATTACAGATGGTTGTGAGCCACCATGTGGGTGCTGGGAATTGAACTCAGGACATCTGGAAAGGCAGCCAGTGCTCTTAACTGCTGAGCCATACCTCCAGCTCCAGCCCTCACTTTTTTTTTTTTTTTTTTTTTTGGTTTTTTTGAGACAGGGTTTCTCTGTATAGCCCTGGCTGTCCTGGAACTCACTCTGTAGACCAGGCTGGCCTCAAACTCAGAAATCTGCCTGCCTCTGCCTCCCAAGTGCTGGGATTACAGGCGTGAGCCACCAACACCCGGCCAGCCCTCACATTTTTAACAAATGGTTTGTAAATAGTCTTCCTGCATCTGCTATCAAATCTGTCTTGTTGCTTGGCATGGTGCTAATTTCAGACATATGAATAGATAAGCTTTGAATTTGATCTCCTCTCGACTCCAGGTATGATTTCATTCCAATTTCTAGACACCTGCCTAAAGTCACAACTAAGCAAGCTGTCAAATCAACCGCTCCATTGAACAATATTGCACTTTGCCTGACTGTCAGCCCTTTTGGATCAGTCCTGGACAGAGGTGGTGGTGAGCAAATCGAAATAACTAGCTGCTCTATGGAGGAAAGAGGAAATGAAAGCCATTACTCGGTTGAGATAAACTGGGACGGTAGGTAGGCACGGGGGTTGGCTGGCAATCAAGTCTGGAGCTCAGAAAGCTAAGGATAAACTACAAATCGGTCTAGGAATGGATCCAGGGGATCGTCTGCCAGCCCTTCAGGTTGTAGGACGCATGCTTAGTAGCAACTGTTGCTACAGCCGTCACTCGGTGCAGGGCGCACTCCGCGACATCCCTTGCTTGTGATTGGGCATCAGAGCGCCTGTGATGATTGGCAGGATCTACGTCCCGGCATCTTGGCTGTAAGCAGGGCTAGGAAAGTGATCAGGCTCTGCCTAATGATATGAGGAAATCTCTGAGTTCGCAATGGGACCAGATACTGCAATGTCCGGTAAGAAAGCTCAAGGTGCGCACTTCTGAGCCGCCTCTCCTGCAGTCCCGAGATATCGCTGGGCACGGCTTCCCTCGCCGCTCTGAAAGCTTTGCCACCGGCTTCCCTTTCTTGCTAGAATCATATTTGTGACATCACAGGATGGTATTTCTCATTCATGGCACACAGCTCCTAAAGTCTTTGGGAATCCTGGAGTGATATTGGTTTTGAGAGCCCGTTTGGTTCTAACTAAGCCGTTCTTGGTGGGTCCCTGGGTAGTGTCAGGACGAGGGCAGAGAAACCAGAGAGATCAAGGCTTGATTAAAATTTTGGGGTTTGCGGCCCTGTCCCCACCTTCCCTGAGCGGAAAAGGATGAAAGACACAGCTAGCCACCAGTGGCCAATTCTTTAATCAACTCTGCCCAAGGAGTGATTAAAGTACCGGAATCAGAGAGCGTCCTTCTGCGTTGGCAAACATACCCACGCGCTGCGGGGACGTTTCGTTGTTTGGCTCAAGATGGAGTTGCTTGTGTCAACATTTATTAAGTACATAAAGCCAATAAATGTTTAAAGGGGGCCTTTTATGTGTGGCTGCCGGATAGGAACTATCACACAGACCACCAGCAACATGGGCTTGCATAAAAGCCATGGCAGCACCACACACAAAGACCTCTGAGAGGTCCTCTTTCACAGCTGCCTGTTCAGCCTCAGGCTGGCATTGATCTTGTATGAATCACTGTGTCTGGAGCTTGTTTGTAAATACATCGTATAGGTGGGGTGCTGGTGTATGGTAGCAAGCACAGCTGCTTTCTGAAGTACCTTGTCTAATCCTTATCTTTCTCTAAAGATCTCCCCTTGTCTCAATGTCTTCGAATATACTTGTGGGTCAACAGGGCATCTGCATTCCTTTTTTTTTTTTTTTTCCGAGACAGGGTTTCTCTGTGTAGCCCTGGCTGTCCTGGAACTCACTCTGTAGACCAGGCTGGCCTCGAACTCAGAAATCCGTCTGCCTCTGCCTCCCAAGTGCTGGGACTAAAGGCGTGTGCCACCACCGCCCGGCTGGCATCTGTATTCTTGTTGCAGTACTCTGTTATTCCCACCGCAGTGCTGTTACCAAATAAATCTATAATTTTAAAGCTTCCGTTTATTTATTTATTTTGGTTTTTCGAGACAGGGTTTTTCTGTGTAGCCCTGGCTGTCCTGGAACCCACTCTGTAGAGCAGGCTGGCCTCGAATTCAGAAATCCTACTGCCTCTGCCTCCCAAGAGCTGAGATTAAAGGCATGTGCCACCACTGCCTGGCCTCAGTTTTAATTTCTTTGTATTTTTTTCTGATCGACAGCTGGCAGGACACCACATGCTAACCCCATGGGGACTTTGTTTCTCTGCTCAGGATCCTGCTGGGCCTCATTCTGTGCACTGCCTCCTCTGGAGGCGCACGATCAAATAAGCATAAATCATGTGCTCGTCTGGGTCCTCTGAGACGTTCTAGCAAATTATTGTAGCAGAGGAGAGGGTCGTGGTACAACCCGCAGATTGTAGCCACAGTTAGAATGGCAGGTGACCTGGGACTTCATTCATGCAGAACTGAGCTGTTTAATCTGTGGGCTCCAATGTTAACTCCAGGTCGATGATGTCAAACACCTAGTTAGTGCCAGACTTGAAGATATGATGTTCAAATAGGTCCCAAATGTGTTGTGTAGTCAGAAAAACAACACTAAACAAAACCTATCAGCCCCCAACATGTTTCCAATTCAATTTTTCTTTTTAAAGAGTTGATTTATTCTATGTTTGTGAATACAGTATAGCTGTCTTCAGACACACCAGAAGAGGGTATCAGATCCCACCATAGATAGTTGTGAGCCACCATGTGGTTGCTGGGAACTGAACTCAGGACCTCTGGAAGAGCAGTCAGTGCTCTTAACTGCTGAGCCATCTCTCCAACCCCCTAATTCATTTTTTTTCTACCTGGAATTTTCTTTCCCTATCCTCTCTTCCCCTATCTCTCCCTTTAAAATAATTGTTTATTTTTATTTATGTGTTAATATGAGTTTATGTGCACCAATTGCATGCAGTTACCTGCAGAGACCAGAAGAGGGCACTAGATCCTCTGGAGCAGTTGTGATTCACCTATGAGTGGGTGCTGGGATCTGAACTCTGTTTCTTTGGAAGAGTAGCATGTGCTCCTAGCTGCTGGGTCATCTCTCCAGCCCCACACCGTTCTCTTTATTCCCTTTATCTCTCATAATTTCTTTTCCTGTTCTTTCATGGGTAATGTCAAACCTGTGCATCATTTAGTCTTCTGCACACTGGAGTCCTATGTCACCCTGATTCCACCTTCAGTCCAAATGTATTTGTCCAACATAGAAAGACGGACTGCTTTAAGTTCACGAGCCTCTTTCCTTACATCCCCAATCCTGTGACTTAGCCATTCATACGCCAAGCTTCAGAAACACTCTCTTGGTTCTTCACGACGTCATCGACTTTTACTTTGAACGTGTTTCAGCTCCGGGCTGGAACACTCATAGACTAGTCTTACAGCCATTTGCCCAGACGTTTCCCTGATAGACTCTGGACTCTGCCTTGGAGTCCTCACGAGGAGATACTCCCACTATGTTATGCTCTCAAGACACTCTGTGCTAGGCAGCTCTCGGTCACTGTAATAAATGCCCGAGACGATCAACTTACGGAAAGTCTTATTTTGGCTCACTGTATTGGAAATTATAATCCCTGCTCCACTGGCCTCCCGGCTCTGTGAAGAGGCCACATGCAATGGCCACTCACCTCATGGCCAAGACGCACAAGAAGAAGGACGAGGGTTTCTCAGTCCCCGTGGAGGGCACAACCTCGGTGATCTAACAGCTTCCCACAGCTTGTCCTAAAGGCTCCACCGTCTCACTATGAGGCCACAGGCTGGTGACTATACCTTGAAAGTGCGTGTCTCTGGGGACATTCCAGATCTAAATGATAGTGCTATCAGAAGTGGTACACTTTTGTAAACTTACATCCAAGGCCTCTAGAGTCTTGTCTCAATTTCTCTGCTTGTACCTAGTATGTCAAATACTTATGTAGAAGGTAGTTGTTTTGTTTGCACTACTGATGGGATGTGGTGATAGCTTAAAGTCCTTTAAGCACTGGGCCTCAGACCCTTGCAGTCTCAGCTAGTCCATAATCATATCCAGTTCCAGTCTCTGTCTCTGTCTCTGTCTCTCTGTCTCTGTCTCTCTCTGTCTCTCTCTGTCTCTCTCTGTCTCTCTCTGTCTCTCTCTGTCTCTCTCTCTCTCTCTCTCTCTCTCTCTCTCTCTCTCTCTCTCTCTCTAGGTTTTCAAGACAGGGATTCTCTGTATAACCCTGGCTGTCTTGGATCTCAGTCTGTAGACCAGGCTGGCCTCGAAATCAGAAATCTGCCTGCCTCTGCCTCCCGAGAGCTGGGATTAAAGGCGTGCGCCACCACTGCTCTGCTCTTTGCTTTTGTCTTAACGTTTCCACGTTTATTTGTGTATGGATGTACTTATATATGAATGCGTGTGTAGACAGAGGACAGATCGTGGAAGCTGGTCATCTGCTTCCACTGTGTGAGTCCTGGAGACCAATCTCCGACAGTCAGTTACAAGTACCACTGCCTGCTGAGCCCTCCCACCAAACCAGTCTCTCTCCTTTCATTATTGGCCCCCACACCCTTCAATAAATCACGGTGGCTTTCCTAAACAGACATATAACATGTACCCTGAGATTTAAGTCTTCCCTTTTTCTTTGTCCTATGTTCTTCCAAAGATAGACACGAATGCCCAAAGCACGCAAGCGCAGACTGGGACGTGCCTACTCCCCTTTGAGACCTAAAACACACAACAATTTGATTTAAGCAAGATGCTTCCAACATCTGCTTGACTGAATGCTTAGAAAATGCGATTTCCGAAAATGATATTTTCGTTTGTGTAAGACTATTATGCCACAGCTATTTTATTGTTATTAAAGTTGAGAAATTATGAAGAAAACACATTTTTAGGAGGGGAAAAAGATATAAGCTTTGACTTGAGTTTCTTCGATGAAAATCAATGATGCCTGTGTCTCTCAGCTGGACATTTTTCTTGTGGATGAATAAGTAGCCGTCGGGTCCCTGTGGCCACCATTTCTGAGGGGTGAGCTGTGTGCATCCTGTTCCTCTGGCTGGGATGTGGGACCTCCCCAGGTTTGCTGGCATTTTCTCACCCCCCACTGTCACCTCTGTGTGTTCCCAGTGCCTTCCTGATATTATTACTGGCCTAGTCACAAGCTTACAAATCTCTCTTCCTTCACTGGCATTAATGTCTCCTTCATGCCTCTCTGGCAGTCTGGATTCTCCCCCATCTTATGACCTCTATTATAATCCCACTTACCCTCTTCCCCACCAAAAAACCCCCATCCTGGCAGGTCCAGAAGTTTCTTTCTTCAATGAACACCCAGAGTTATTCAAATCACCTGGACTTCTGGCTCTGATTTGTTTGACAGTCATCAGTGTGGGAACAAAACTACTCATCTGGTGGCCAAGGATTACCCAGTAATACATGGTTCAGAAACAACGTGACATTTTTTGCTGTTCTATCTTCTTAAGTGTTTTCTAGTTCCTGAAGGTTATATTCCCAATCTTGTTCTGTGCCCCAAGATTTATTTAGCACAGTATCTTTCCAGAGAGAAAACAGTTTTAAACTGTGCTATTAGTTTATATTTTGACTTTAGTGCTGGGCATGGCTATCTAGGGCCTAACACACAATCGTTAGGCAAGTGCTTTCCCAGCGAGCTACAACCCTAGTCCCTGGTGTTCAATGAAGCCCAAAGGCCCATGGGTGAACGGTTTGGCTCTCAGCTTTGTGCTACTGAAAGGTGGTAGAATCTTTAAGTGGAAGGAGGAAGTTGGGCCATTGGTGGCACAGGCTTGAAGGAGGTGGTAAGATCCAGCCCCCAGTCAGTAGTCAGTCAGTCAGTCAGTCTGTCTGTCTCTTTCCTGCCATGACTTCACCATATGTTCTTTCCATGTAAAATAGGGCCCAGTTAGTACTGGCCTTAAAACAAGCAAGCAAGCAAGCAAGCAAGCAAACAAACAAACAAACAAGCGAAAAAACAAAAATACCAAACCAAACCAAACCAAAACACAACTGTGAGCCAAACCCAAACCTTTCAAAGTTGATCGCCTCAGGGATCTTTTTTTTTTTTTTTTTTTTTTGGATTTGGATTTTTTCAAGACAGGGTTTCTCTGTATAGCCCTGGCTGTCCTGGAACTCACTCTGTAGACCAGGCTGGCCTCGAACTCAGAAATCTGCCTGCCTCTGCCTCCCAGAGTGCTGGGATTTCAGGCGTGCGGCACCACCGTCCGGCTTCAGAGATCTTATTAGAGTAAAGGCATACTGACTCTTGCAAGTTGGCAGGAAGAGAGGCCATAGCTGATTGGCAGTGTTGTATTGACCAGTAGCAAGCTCTCCACTTCTACCCTGGGTTATTGGCAATACCTTCTCACCTTTAAGTCAGTGAAATCTGAAGTGACTGTAACACTCACTCTGGCAGCTTTTGGTTGGCCATGCTTGACTCTTTGTTTTGTTTTTGTTTTTGTTTTGTTTTTGTTTTTATTTGTTTGTTTTTGGTTTTGGTTTTTTGAGACAGGGTTTCTCTGTGTAGCCCTGACTGTCCTGGCGCACGCCTGTAATCCCGCCTGCCTCTGCCTCCCAAGTGCTGGCGGGTGTCACCGCCTGGCCAATGCTTGACTCTTAAGCAGCCTCTGTCCTTGCCACAGTGATGGCGGAGGACTTAGCTAACTGGGGAGGCAGCCTGGTCCCTAACAATGGGGATGGTTGGGCTTCAGTGTGGGGTCACCACCGCCGCAGACTCAGCATGACTAAGGCAGATTCTGTTGTGTTAAATCCGGTTATTTGGAGTTGCTACATAGAATAACTTTGTATAGCTCCTAAAATGTTGCCCATTTAATGATCTATTGTTATTTTAAATCTGCAGTGTCTGGGTCTTTTAATTGATGACTTTGAGCCAAAATAGGCTTCTGGGAAACCAAGTCCTTCAAATACAGCATTTCTGGAACAGAATGTGGTGGAGCCTAGCACACAGCGAGTGAGGGCAGGGCTTGGGGCAGAGCTCAGACCGCTGTGTCCTGAGCTGTCAGAACCTCCTTTTCATTCTGAAATAATATTGAGGATTCCATTTTTTTCTCTTAGGTGTTATGTTTCTGGGAACATTTGGTGTGTTAGACACAAAACTGAGAAATTTAAACACATTCATCAATTCACCAAAAATTAGAATAGTGAATGCATCAGGCTAGTATATTGTATTTTTTTATGAAAAACACTCTGCAAGAGACAAAGTTAGTGAGAAAGTTCATTGATTTATAGTTTGTAAGTCTCTTCGCTGTCTGATTTACTAGAACAGGGGCATTCCCAAATTGATCTCTTCATTTTACCTGTTGTGATATATTATTTTAGATTAAGAAAATCCAGCTTTGTGCAGCTATTCAGTTGAGAGAGGTAAAAAGTATTTCATCGATCCTTTTATATAGTGATGAGTAGTTTTTGATTTCACAGCCAAGCTTGAGGCAATTGAACATTTCTGAAAGTTTATTACAATGTATAGTATGAAACTTACTATTTCTTTTTGTGGTTTTTCTTAATGTCCATTTATCTGTCTTACACTTTGGATGCAAATTTTACCTGTATGTGATTTTACAGGTCATTTGGAAATCAGTATCTCACCAAATGCTGTCAGAAATTTCCTTTGATACAAAACTTTTCATTTTAGAGGGGAAAATGAAAGGAAACTTTTCATTTCCTTAAACCTGGGAAATAAACAACTCAAAGATTTAAGGAAGTTCCTGAAACTGACCAGATACACAGCCTCTCCACCCTCCCCCAAAAGTTCATATAAGTAGGAAATACTGCTTGAGAGATTCTCAGACCAGCCAAGCTACCTAGAAGATCCTTTGGAAAAGTCAGACTGCCTAGAGCAGTGGTTCTCAACCTGAGGGTTGCGACCCCTTTGGGAATTGGTAAGATCTTTTCACTGGGATTGCTAAGACCGTCAGAAAACACAGATATTTTACATTATGGCTCAACAGTAGCAAACTTACAGTTATGAAGTAGCAATACACATAATTTCATGGTTGGGGGTCACCACAGCAGGAAAAACTGTAGTGAAGAGCCGCATTAGGAAGGTTGAGAACTGCTTAGATGCTCAGAGCAGCAGCGGTTGCCAAAAAGAGGCAGAGACCAGCCAGGCTGCGTGTAAGAGCCTCGGGCCACCTGAGCTACCTGAAAGAGATGCTCTCCGGCCTCGGGGCACCTGCAGGCCGTGCTGTGTGCTTCCGGTTTCCGGCTTTTAGGAGGTGCTCTCTGCACTTGGCTGGGCTTTGGTGACGCTTTCTGCTGTCCTTGAGGCGTTTCTGCTCCAGGAAGTAACTCCCGGATGTAACGGCAATAAAACTCACTGGTTCTCCAAGTTGGACTTTGGTGGTATCTGTACTTGGGTCTGTCTCGAGTGGAGAGCTTTTGGTGCCACTTCTAGGAATTTGGCAGGAATTTGATATCGGGCTGGGACGATGAAGCAGGCTCAAGTCAAACACCACTGCAGAGTGAATTGTACTCCTTGTATCTGGGTCATCCTGATAAACCCCTAAACATAGTGACCTCAGGACTATGTTTATTGTCTTGATTTTTGCTCTGCTTGTTCCTTGACTATTTTGTTTATGCCTTAAAGACTGACCATAGTCTTTGTATGTACCCAGAATGATATAAAAGCAGACTGGAAAAAATTAAACTCGCCTCAGCCTCAGAACTGGCTGGGGTCACACTACAGTGTTGTCTAATCGTCTTTTTTTCTTTTTGATTCTTGCTCCTGCCCTGGAGGTCCTGTTGACTGACTGAGCTGGTTTTGTCAGTCGTGGGTTTCCTATAAGGGGCTGAGTTGGTTCACACTTCCCTAGGAGCGGCGTCACACACTAAAATATGGTCATTGTTCAGAGGTTGATGGTTTTCACTACGCAGTATGAACAATTCGATTTTTCTTTTTTTCTTTGATGCAGCCGCTGGTGCTATTGCAAGGTCTTTAAGGTTTAGGAAGTTGCTGGATTCTTAGCAGCAGATACACATTTCTCAAAACTCTACTTTTGCATCAAAGTTTATATTTTATCACTGGCAAAAACAATTTTAACAGCAGTTTTCCTTAACAGGCAAACTTTGCTTATTTTTGAACAAATGAATGTTTGCCTAGGTTCCAAACCTAAATAACTGCTGTTTATATTGTTGCTGTTGTTGTTGTTGTTGTTGTTGGTGGTGGTGGTGGTGGTGGTGGGTTTCTGCGTGTGTGTGTGTGTGTGTGTGTGTGTGTGTGTGTGTGTTCTTGGTTTGCTTTGGTTTTGGCCTTTCTCTGAGTCATACCTAATTTTCCCAGAAATAAGCAGCTAGTAGAACTTGTAACTCAGGTAGGTTTGCAAGTGCTTCCTCAAGGGACCTCACGTTAGCCGTGACATGCAAAGACATTCATGCCTATCCCTCAATTTGTCACACAAACTACAACAAAAAATGTGTATTGAAAGGTGTTAATTAAATAGACCTGGTGATTTCAACTGCTTTATCAAGGACCTACAACTTGGCTCCTCGCCCTTTCCTGTCCAGCCTGGTGTGTCACCCTTGGTTGTTGCTTTCATTTGTGGTTGCTTCTGTGTCATTGCTGGAAAAGCCTACATAAGGTAACATTTTAGCATTGCTATAAAAAGTAGTTTGCACTTTGCAAATGTAGATACTTTGGATTGGTCTCAGGAATCCCCTCAACCACCCTAGGTTTGTTCCTGTTGCTGTGACAAAACACCCTTCCTCCAAAAAAAAATTTTTTTTAGAAGGAAAGGGTTTATGTGGCTTAGAATTTCAGGTTACAGTCCACCATTGTGGGGAGGTCAAGCAGAAGAGAAAACGAGCACATGTGTACTTGTGGCCAGTCCTCTTTCTATTCTTACAGTCTGTGACCCACACACTTAGGGGATGGTGCTGCCCACAGTGGGTTGAGTCTCCCTACCTTAATTAGTTAATGTCACCAAGACAATCCCCCACAGAGTTCCCCAGGCCAGCTTTGTCTAGACAGTGCCACACTGAGACCCTTTCCTTGTGAGGTTACATTGTATTAAGTTAAAGTTACCAGTCTAAGCCGGGCGTGGTGGCACACGCCTTTAATCCCAGCACTTGGGAGGCAGAGACAGGTGGATTTCTGAGTTCGAGGCCAGCCTGGCACTACAGAGTGAGTTCCAGGACAGCCAGGGCTACACAGAGAAACCCTGTCTCAAAAAACCAAAAACCAAAAAAAAAAAAAAAAACCCAAAAAAAAAAAAAAAAAGTTAGCAGTCTAGATTGTGTTAACAATTAGAGCTATCTAGCACATTAAACTACGCAGCAATGGCAATGGTAAAACTGTTTAGAGAACTGAAGGAAAGATTAACAAAACAGGTTACACGCTTGGAGTGGCGCCTGGCACATGAGAAGCCCCCAGAGCAGCACCATGCAGCAGCGGCTAGGTGAAGGCATCCTGTTCCTGTTCTAGTGCTGATTATAGTCCTTCCCTTTTCTCCACCGCCTCACCCTTCTGGCAGATACCCATTTTAGTGAATCCCCTTCCGGGCTCTCTCTCAGCATCAGCCAGTGTCCCCTCACAAGTGCCACAGAGCTGACCTCTGTCACACTGTCACCGGGACTCCTTCTTTCCAGTTTGTAATTCTTGCCCCATTAAAGAGCAGTTACCATCACAGCAGTTCTGGCTTCTGGTGTTAGACCCTCCGGAGACTCATCTTACTAATCTAGAGAGCGGGAGTCTGACATAGTAGGATCAAAACGTCCCAACCAGCCTGAGATTCGTACAGAGTAAGAATCCATATCAAAGGAAACCTCGGGGGAAAAATAGTCATCTTATGTCTTTTGGATTTTTTTTGAAGGTTAAATGAAATAAAATATTTAAATTAATCACCAGAATTCTTTGGCACATATTTCTCATATGAATGAATCTTTCTTCCTCTTCGGCCTCTGTCTGGTCCACCCTGACATCACCACTGAATTGGTTTTCTCACGCACTATCCATTCATTCAGTCACGGTACACGCGGGCATCTTCTGTGACTTCATCACGTGTGAAGTATTTATCCATTGCTTCTCTGAGGGAGGCTAAAATCAGGGCACAAGACAGGCATCAAGAGCTACCGGCCCACGTGGAAGTTGTGGCCTTGCTGGCGGTCAAACAGCTTCTCCCCTGACCTCAGAGCCCTTCCATGAAGATCAGCCTCGTTGGCAAGGCAGCTGGGGTGTGGCCCTAGTCTGCTTCCTATGAGCCCACGCAACTCCTGTCCCTGGATGCTTCCAGCTTCCAAGCCAACACTTGCTGTCCCCTCTGTTTGGAATCCTTTCTCCATGGGCCGTAGCTTGCCTGTAACTGTAATTTGCCTGTAACGATCCATGCAGGGCCTTGACCACCCTTGTCTGAAGACTTTCCTTCTCCCTTGTCCTTCTGTCTCATTCTGTTCTCAGGCTTCTCAGAGGACATGTCCTCCTACATGGGCTCACGATCACTCTGTCGGGCATGATACACCAGGTTAGCACTTCCCCCCACCGCTGTCATGTCATAGGACAGTCTGGAGAGCTCCCCCACGACTACTTGTCTGTGGATGCATGAAAACATTTTCCACCAATTTTGGTCGTTTTGTTTGTTTGTTTGTTTTTTCTTCGAGACAGGGTTTCTCTGTGTAGCCCTGGCTGTCCTGGAACTCACTTTGTAGAGCAGGCTGGCCTCGAATGTCCCAACCTGCAGGACAGTCAACAGGGTCCTCGGACCACCTAGGAGAAGGCGAGAGACAAGAGACGCGAGAGATGGACAGCAAGACAGTATTCTGATCAAGCTGCCAAATTTTATTTAAAAAATAAGGCAATATAAAGGGAAGCAAGCAAGGTGTGGGGAGGGGTGAAGGGGGAACAATCTCAGGGGGCTGGCATCATTTCTAAGAAACGGTTTTTCAGAATCTCCAGGAGAAGTGAGCTATTGCTGCAGGAATCTTGGCATGATAAAGGAATCATGAAAACCTAACCACAGGTGAGCTCCGTTTGATCTAGCCCACTCAAGTGAGCTCTGCATGTACTGATTATTTAACTATTTGATTAATCTTTAGGCTAGGATATTTCTTTCTAAAGACAGGCCAGAAAAGGCAGGCTAGAAATGACTGAAAGGAGGGGGTCTTGAGATCTAAGTGAGAATGGCTCCTGGCACTCCAACTCAGAAATCCGCCTGCCTCTGCCTCCCAAGTGCTGGGATTAAAGGCGTGCGCCACCACCACCCAGCAATTTTGGTCGTTTTATTTAATCAAGAGGCTACGTCTGCAAGCGGCTGATGTAAAATGATGTAAAATGTCATCTCTGAGTTCTGCTAACCTAGTCCTGGTCCTGGAAGCGTCTGGCCTCCGTATAATCTTATCTAGGCCTAGAATGTTTTCGGCCTCTGAGACATGCTGCTGAATAAGCTTAGCCTTTCTTGTTTGTTCTGAGCTCTGGCGGGTTTAACTCCTCTCTCAGCTGATTTATTTAATCTGGCTTTTCTCTTAGTCTCTGAACTGCTCTTCTTGGCTTCAAACTAACTCTAGCAATCTTTTCTAATCTTCTGGCTCCTTCTCATTCCCTTGCTCCTCCTGCCTTTCCCCGTGTCTATCTCGTTCTCTCTTCGACCTGTCTCTGTAAAACTCTCCCGGGAACACTGCCTCCCTCTCTGGGCTGCTCCCCCCTCCTTCTCAGTTCTACTGCACTGCCCTCCATGAACTCGACTGTATCCGGTTCTGTACTCTCTTCCTCCTGCACTGTCTGTCTCTCCCTTAAGTAGCTTCCCTTTCCTTTCTCTTCTCGTGAGAGTTGGGAGTATCCTATTCTGTCAAATCTTTTTCTGATTAGTCACCTTTTCTGCCATTCAATTAGATGTCACTTTCCAACATGGGTGCTTCCGTCTACAAACTAACGTCACCTTCATTGTTTGGGATTAAATGTTATGTATGTGCTAACCTTTAATAGGCCGAACCACACCCCAACTAGAAACAGGTCCAAATATCCCATAACAGTTGCCCACCTGTGAACAGACGCCTTTACACTAGCGCAACATCAAGAGAATGGAGACTCGGGTGTGAAAAGGGGGCTTGTCTGGGATGCCTGTAGAGGTGAGACCTTGACCCAAGTTGTATTTCTTGGCTCCCGGTTTAGAGTTGGTTGTCCATGAGAATTCTTTGGTGAGATCTCATTGGGTGAAAGCCTTGGCGGGGGTGTTTGGTTTGACAGACTGCATCTGCCTATGGCTTTTGAATAGATTTGGAAGTTAAGTTTTTGGGTCTTGAAGATATTATTTTAGATCATTCAAGTATTTTCCCATGAGCACTTGCAGTGGGCTGTGTTCCCAGGATGAAACATTTTGCTATGTCTCTTCTATGCCATCTTTCTTCCACGGAGGCTAAAGATCTTTTTACTGCCTTGAAGGTTAAGGTGGTTGGTGGAATAACCTCTCTCCCATTACCCAGCCAGAGAGCAGATTCTGTGCCGAGGGAAAGCTAGCCAGTGGGTAACGTATTGTGTTATGGATTTAATTTAACGGTCTAAAGTCCTAAAGAACTACTTCTCAGTTTTGTAGTCCTTCTTCAGATACCAGGACCAACTTAGGTTCGGGAAATAATCACCGAGATCCCTCCAAACTCAGAAAGCCACTTCCTGGTGTGGGAAACGAATGGAGTTCCTGAAATGTGCCGGTTATTAATTTATTTCAGGCCTGAAACTAGGCCTGGAGGGGCAGGCAGGAGTCTGAATCCGTCCGGTGGCCTTTGCCAGACAGGAAGCAGAGCTCTGAGGGCCTGTTCAGAGTCACAGGAGCGAGGCAGCCGGCTGGAGGGAGCCTACCCAGAAGCCTTCCTCCTAGTCCATCCTATGGCCTTAGACAGATCTGCCACGTGCCATACCGCTACCTGGGGCTGGACCTCATACATGTTACACCTTTGCTGGGGCTGGACCGCACGTATGCCATACCTCTGTTAACTCTCCCCATCCTCTCGACCTTGCTATTTCTCCCTCAAGAAGCTACACAAAAGTCATTTCTATTTTTTTAATTTTATTTCATGATCAACCTCAAAGGATTTGATAGGTGTCACCTATCACTGTATGTTTCCAGAGCATTCCTCTTGTGCGCCTGTGCTAAAGCATCTACGGCATGGCAGGTTACAGACATTCTTCTGCTTCTCTAACTGGGCTAGGGAGTTCTTGGGTTCAGGGCCATGTACGTGTCTCACAGCCTTGAACAAGGACCGTCAGCCAATAGTATGTGATCATTTGAATGAAGAGTGTCTTCTCTTGAGCCTTGTGCTGTTCTAAGATCATAAACCATCCATCAAGGAGTTGGTAATTAGACTGTTGGCTACCAATGACTTTATTAATATGTACTTATGGGGCTGGTGAGATGGCTCAGGGGTTAAGAGCATCGACCGCGCTTCCAGAGGTCATGAGTTCAAATCCCAGCAACCACATGGTGGCTCACAACCATCTGCAATGAAAAAACAAATAAAGAATTTATGGGCCAGAGTGAGTGGGGCCGGAGCAAGAGGGGAAAAAGGGAAGGGGGAAAAATGTAGTATGATTACTTAAAAACAACAACAACCACCACCACAACAAAAAAAAAAAACAACAAAAAAGGAATATGTACTTACGTTATGTTCCTTAGGTATTTATACAGATTGCTGTAAGTTACTTATACTTTAATTATTTAAAAAAACACTGCCTGTCCAATCTTTTTTTCTGTAAGGTCCTTGACAGGAGATAGCTTGTACTTTCTTAGGCCTCTCACCCTGTCCTTCAACAAGGAAAGTAGGACAGTCCCAGAAGCTGGGTGATGATTCAGATTAAGAGAGGATCCCATGGAAATAGAGCCATGGCCCACTCTTCTCCGTGTCACTATCTTGGAGTAGCTGAGATTTATTTTCCTCCTGTGGAAAACTGTTCCCTCACAGTGGGTGTTACAGGCCTCTGTCAGTACCAGTGTGAGCAGGTTTGCTTCTAGGGTTTTTCTAGTAGTGATGGGACAGGGGAAGATTCGCAGGGAGTCTATTTATCATATGACCAGAATCCCTGAAAGGCAGTCCTTTTTCAGAGTTACAGAGCTGTGAGATGTGTCGTTTATCCTTGTCCTCTGTGGCAAAGCTGAAGATGGGCAAACTCATTACTTAAAGGATGTGCTCTTGTCCTTACGGTCCAATTTCCCATGCTCCTGGGATACAGTAATATTATATCATGATGAAATTTTCAATTAAAATTTTGTGTTTTACTGATGTGTAGGCCTGTGTGTGAGAGTGCCGGGGTCTGCAGCAGCCAGAGGCATCGGATCGATCATAAGATCGATCATCGGGTCGGTCACCCTGGAGTCTGAGATACAGGCAGTCATAAGCCAAGAGATGAGGGTGTCGGGAGTGGAACTCAGGCCGTCCAGGAGTGCAGCACATGGTCTTGATCACTGAGCCATCTCTCCGGCCGTTCAGGATAATTTCGATGAAAACTCTGATCCTCTAAGCCCTCGAAATTGTTTGCCACCAAAGTAGGGTCCTCAGTTGGGTTACTCGGCTCCTAGACTTTTCTCACGTTTATATGTATGATGTCTAACAGAGGGAAGGAATATTTTCTGGGAAGAATGCTAGACAACTTTGGAAATGGGAAACAATCTAGGTTACTACTTTTTTTCCTCTTAAAGATGTACTTATTATATGTAAGTACACTGTAACTGTCTTCAGATCCCCCAGAAGAGGGCGTCAGATCTCATTACGGATGGTTGTGAGCCACCATGTGGTTGCTGGGATTTGAACTCAGGACCTTTGGAAGAGCAGTCAGTCCTCTTAAACGCTGAGCCATCTCTCCAGCCCTGGGAAACAATCTAGAAGCTTTAGAATTTCCCAAGAAGGCCCAAAGGGTTAAAGCAGCCAACCAAGAATTTGGAAAAAATATAGTGCTGGTCTTCAACAGTCAAGAGACTGGCATTAGTTACCAAGAGACACACAGAAACTAGGAACGGTGACTGCCAAAGTCCTTATAAGCCCGAGAGTCTTTCTACCTGTGGCTGGGAGAGATGTTCAGTGAGTTCATTCGTCCTATGATTACAGTGGCCAAAAAGCACCCCTAGCTGCCCTCCAGACCTGCACTGTCTAAACACAAGCTAGGGATCCTCCACTGGCCTTATTCCTGTCCTTGGAGACGCAAGAGAACCTGTTTCTGGGAAGGGCCCCTCTACTTCTCCCCTGTAATTGTTTCCCTCTTCGGTCCACTACAATGTAACAGTAAGCTCCTCATGCGGAACTCTTCCTCGGTGGGAGGGAGAGCCTTCGCGATTCTGTGCTGGGAGGGACTCTGCTTATGCTGCTTTTCCACCTCACTCTACTCTGTGTTCTTAATTGATTCATTTTCATGAGGTATCTTGAATAACTATATACCCTCTCTCTTCCATCACAGTGAACACTCAAAATATCATTTATAAAAATTTAGCTTCACACCAACATCTATTGAGAGCAAAACTCCGGGCCAAAGCTATTAATCAAATTCCCTTTAAGAAGAGGATATTAAGTAAATTAGTTGAGCTGATTAAAAACACCTCCATCAAAGTAGAACATCGGTGCCAACAATATTAAGAGTTGAATTATCGATTTTGCTTTTTATAAAAACAGAATATAGTCCATTAGCAGGGAAGAAAAAACGATCCTTCCTCCTTCACTTTGAGGACAGTAAGGGGAGTGAGTGATCTACTGCTGGGGATGGGGAAGGAAGTTCTGGGAAGGGAAAGACGTGAAGGTAGAGGATGTCAGAGGGGCAGAAAAGAAGCGCTGAGGTCAGATGCCCAGAGGAGGGCGCGGTCCGGTTGGGCAGCAGCAGGACCACCTACATCCGCGGCGGCTGCGAGCGAACACCAGGGCGCTCCCGATCCCGGCCGCCAGAGGGCGCAGCCCGAGCCGGCGCGGCGCCGGGAAGGAGGAGGGGAGCGCGAGAAGGGTCAGGCGCGCAGGGCGTCCGCGCAGCTCGGCTCCGGGAAGGGCGCGGAGGCTCCGCCGGCGGGATGCGGCCGCCCGCGCTGCTGGCGCTCTTCAGCTGCTCCGCGGGTAAGTAGCGAGCGGCCCGGGCGGGCGCGGGGAGGGAGTCCGGGGCTGCCGGCCACCCCCGCGCGGTTCCGGCTCCCGCCCGCCCCGTCCCGCCCCGTCCCGGCCGCAGCGCCCTCTAGCGGCGCCACCCTCGGCCCGCGCCGTCGCCTTCTCCGCCTCCTTCCGCCGGGGCACGCGGGCTGGCGGGGAGGGCGCGGCCGGGTCGGGAGCCAGCGCCGCGCAAACTGCTAGAAACTTTGCAAGAGGCCGCGCCTTGCCCGCCCCTGCGCTCCTCCCGCGCGCCCTGCGGTGCACACCTAGCGCCCCACTATGTGTACCCCGCCCTGCGCGACCCCAGCGCCCCGCCGAAGGCATGCCGCCCTCCGCGGGGTGAACTCCGCACCCCACCGTATCTATCCTGCCCTCCACAGCATGCATGCCACGGCCCGCCGTGTGCACTTTGCGCCCCACTATGTGCACCCCGTGCGCCCCACCGTGTGCACCCTCTGCTTGTGCTCACTCCGTGCCCGGCCGTACACCCCCTGCTCTCTACCTTGTGCCCCTGTGCCCCACAGCTGTGCACTCATGGGTCCCATAGTTGTGCACACCATCCCCCTAGATGTGCATCCCCGCGCCCCACCTTGTGCACACCCCACGATCCACTATGTGTGTTCCCGGTGCCTGGCCGTGTATATCCCGAGTCCCACATTGTTCAACCCCTCCCGACCTTGTATACTTTCTCCCACCTCACCGTGCATACCCCGCATCCCACTGTGTGCACCCCGCTTTCTACCTTGTGCATCCCCCGTGTCCCGCCCTGTGTACCGTGTTCCTCCTGTTGTGGACAACCTGCCCCCGGCCATGAGCACCCCTTTCCCTGCTCCTCCTTATGTACCCTGGATCTCCTGCTGTACGTGTCCCGTGTCCCACTATGTTCATCTCCCATCCCCCCGCCCCCCCCCGTCAGGTACACGCCGTTTTGCCTTAAGTGCTCCATGCACCTATCCCATCCTTTGCGACCCTAACCAGCGTTATACAACCCTGATACAGCCATTAGCATGCCCTGTGCCCCAAGGCGCCTCCCCCATCCCTTGCATCACCTCCACCCTGTAATTTCCCAGGGACCTCCTCTCTCTCCGTACCACTCCCCAGGAACCTACAAACTTGACCTGTCTTCTTCCCAATGCACTGGGCAAGGAGGGGAGGGAGGCAGGGGGTGCCCCGCGGAGCCTTGGGGCCTCAGGGAAAATCGGAGATCTGGTCTCGGCAGTCCAGTTGTCCGTTCCTTTCTTTCCTTTTTCTGGAGGCCGTTTCCTCCCCCTTTCAGCTAAGATGATGTGAGAAAAAGTTAAAAAGTCACTGTGAATGACTTTTTATGATATTTGTTTAAGTTTGAAAGCGTGGGTTGAAAAAAAATGACTCTTTGCAGAGCTTGTCATAATACTTTTCTCTAACCCTGACTTGCCCGCGTTTCCTGCTTCTGAAAAGGCAGAATTTCAGAGGTTTAGGAATGGCAGAAGGGCTCAGTTAGGGAAAGCCAGTCCACAAGAGCGAGCCTTGGCAGTTCGTCTGTATTTGGAGTCATGCTTTCTGAATAAGGACATTTTTTGTTTTGCTTCTGTGGACCCCTGGCATCTCTTCCTGTGCTCTCTAAGTGTGAGAAAATTGAAGGAGATTAGCTTGTAATTAATTGCTCACTCACATGATTAATTTGGCAACACTGTAATTTAAAATGTTAGGGCACCTTGGACCCGGAAGGTAGCAATTGATCATGAGGAATTTGGCCAGAGATCATGGTTTGGGGAAAGCATTGTGGAGTCTTGGAGAAAGGCAGATAAGGGGCTGGAAAGTGGGGGACCCGGGCTGCCAGATCGCCCAGAGGCTTTGCAACCAACCAGCTGGGTGGCTTCAGCTGGTGGCTGAAACTGGCGTCCTGTTTATAGCATTGCATTTAATAATAATATTTGTATATTACAGATGCGGCATATAGGCTGAAAGGCACATTAGTATTTTCATATCTTTTTAATACCCTTACGGGGATATTTGATTTGATGATAACACAGGAAAGGACATTCAGAAGGAACAAAAATGTCAAAATGCTTTTAGAGATATCTCCGAGCCTCACGAAGTCGTAGATAAGTACAATGAATGAGGCATAAAACCCCTTAATGGTTTCTGTGAGAGGCTGGGGAGGTGACTCAGTGGTTAGAGCACTGGCTGCTCCTGTAGAGGACCTGAGTTCAGGTCCCAGCACCCACATGGTGGCTCACAACCATCTAAACTCCAGTTCCGGGGTTTTCTGATGCCCCCTCTGACCTCCATAGGTACCAGGCACATGTGTGGTGCATCTACATACTACATGCAGGCAAATCATTCATATATGTATAATAAAAATAAAATCAATCTCCAAGCCCCTTTGAGACACTTAGAGTCGTGTGAACTGGCTTCCATGAGTTAGTACAAGAGCGAGCCCGTTCTTTCTTTCATGCCTGGTGTTTATTGTTCTGTTCTTTGATATGGGGAGGGGGACGCTGAAATGTCTAAAGATGTGGCCTGCACTCAGAATCCTGTTGAAAGTCACATGACTGATGAGTCACTGAATTATCCTGATAGTTTTGAAGAAGCTTTCATCCACCCCTGCAAGAGTGGTCTCACTGGGTGGTTTCCTCCCAAGCTAGCGCATTCATTTTATATTTTATTTTATTTTAGGAATGTCAATACAGACATTTCATTTTAGACCTGCGTGCATGCAGACAGGAAGTCGAGGCAGCTTCAGTTCTGGCGTCTGGAATGAGTTCCCGAGGGAGATTTACAGCTCCTTAGTCACCATTCATGAGCTCTATGGCCGTTGGTGGCTTTGAGCGTCATTGTTTTCTATGAACCGTGAGGAAGGGGCTTGGTAGACACCTGGGAACTTTGCTGTCCCGTACGGTTTTAACATCCTGAGTCTGCCCGAGAGGGGACTGCGGTCTGCTTTGTAGCCTTCGGTGTTTCTTTGTCTAGCCAGGCTTTTTCTATTATGTGGGGTTTAAAAGGATGGGCGGAGGGATAATGGTACGAGGTATTTCTCAGAGGCTCTTGCAAACTGGGGTGGCCAAGGACATGCAGATAAGGAGTAAGGGGGAGCTCACGTACAGTGTCTGGTGCAGCCGGGGTGTAGACCTTTGGGACTTGTTTTGTCCTTCTCCCTGCGTTGGGTGGATCCGAGGGCAGGAGCTCTGAAGGCCACGTTGTGGCCATGAGATCACCAAGAAAATGGAAAGCAGGTAGAGAGGAGAAAACAGCCTGGGTACCAGATGGACGAGGACCGCACAGCCTCCCTGTCTGCCACCTTCTCCAGCCTTGTATTGCAGGAGATTGTATGCAGCCAAAACCAATCTTAATTGATACCTCTGTGGAAAAGATGACCCGAACCAATGGTAGAATAATAGCTATTAGCTTTTATCTTCCACGTCCCTGTCTCTCTTCTCCGAGTGAGCCAAGATTGTATTTCTTAGCACCTGCCAAATTGGGGTGATTTCTTTTTCTTCCGAGCCAAGTCTTGCTCGGATTCTTTTCATCGCCGTGAGTTAGACATGTTACGGCAGAAAGAGTCAACCTAGATCCGCATTTTGTCCATGGGTTTTTGTTGTTGTTGTTGTTTGTTTGTTGGTTTCTTTTTGATTTTGCAATGTCTCCCTTTGTTTCTTAAGCCACTCGTGGATATCGCTAACAGTGTTTTTTGTTTTTTGTTTTTTTTTTTGAGATAGGGTTTCTCTGTGTAGTCCTGGCTGTCCTGGAACTCACTCTGTAGACCAGGCTGGCCTTGAACTCAGAAATCTGCCTGCCTCTGCCTCCCAAGTGCTGGGATTACAGGCATGCGCCACCACGCCCGGTTGCTAACAGTGGTTTTAATTCTCCAGATAGATTCGTTGTCATTTGGGACCCTCCTCCTGCAAGTTGATATAATCCGCTTGGTCATGGACCCCATGATCTTCACCTGTATCCCACAGTCAAACCCCATAATACCATGACCTCAAAGTTCTTCCCCATGCCTCTGCCAAGGAAACTACATTCAGTGGGGGAACACATTTGAATTGCTAGATAGAGTGGACTTCAAAATCCTTGAGAAGACCATTAAACAGAAAGACTCTTCGGAGCCTCATTATTCAGAAGGTAACTCTTGAGGACCCACTGTGTGTTAGCTACTGAGCTGTCCCAGAATGAGGACCCACTGTGTGTTAGCTACTGAGCTGTCCCAGGACGAGCTAGCTCCACCCTTGTGGAAATGGCTGTGGAGGAGGGAAAGTGACATTCAGGATGCTTTGAGGACGTGCTGCGGGAGACCCCTGCCTTCCATCTGGTCTGGGGCGGCAGTTCTCAACAGAATATCACTTGTTAGTGGCAAGAGACGTTTGGGATGTCACGGGGTCACCTGCGTAGCATCTAGAGCCAGGGCTGTTGTGACGTGTCAGCTCTCAGCCTTCCCAAGGCTGCTCCCCTTTAATACAGGCCTCCCGTTGTGTTGACCCCCAGCCATGAAGTCATTATTGTTGCTACTTTATGACTGTGATCTTGCTGCTATTATGAGCGCGATGACTCATAATACTTACTTAGGTAAATATCTCTGTTTTCTAAAGGTCTTAGGCAACCCCCAAGGGGGTCACGACCCACATTTTGAGAATTGCTGCTGTGAAGTATCTTACAAGGCACGGGAGTGCTCTCCCCAATATTTAACAGTTCAGTTACCTGGTGTGGTGGTTTGTCTACGCTTGGCCCAGGGAGCGGCACTGTTAGAAAGTGTGGCCTCGTTGGAGTAGGCGTGCCACTGTGGGGGTGTGGCCTAAGACCCTCACCCTAGCTGCCTGGAAGTCCATCTTCCACTCGCAGCCTTCAGATGAAGATGCAGAACTCTCAGCTCCTCCTGCACCATATCTGCCTGGATGCTGCCATGCTCCTGCCTTGATGATAATGGACTGAACCTCTGAACCTGTAAGCTAGCCTCAATTAAATGTTGTCCTTATAAGACTTGGCTTGGTTATGGTGACTGTTCACAGCAGTAAAACCGTAACTAAGACACCTCCAAATGTCAATAGTGGGGCTGGTGAGATGGCTCAGCTGTTAAGAGCACTGACTGCTCTTCCAAAGGTCCTGAGTTCAAATCCCAGCAACCACATGGTGGCTCACAACCATCTGTAACAAGATCTGACTCCCTCTTCTGGAGTGTTTGAAGACAGCTACAGTGTATTTACATATAATAAATAAGTATATCTTAAAAGAAAAGAAAGTTTAAAAAAAATGTCAATAGTGTAGAGGTTTGGTCAATGAAGGCTTCCTGTAGGAAATCCTAGTACTGAAGGTCAGCCCTGAAGGGGGCATTGGAAGGGAGAAGCAGCGTGGGAAGAAGGTGGTGTGTGTGTGTGTGTGTGTGTGTGTGTGTGTGTGTAGGATTCAAGCAGAGAAAGGACAGCTGCCTGGAGGGTTTTCAAAAACTGCTGGCAAGATCTTCAGGTCCAGGTGAGGCGGGCCCTGCTTCCAGTCACGGGTTCCTGGGCGGCCTTGTTGGAGAGCTGTACACAGCTCCCCTTCCACCTTCTGATTCTTGCTCTGGCTGTCCTCTGCACAGGGATTAGCGGGGGCCATGCAGACATGGGGCACAGTGAGCAGAGAACAGCTCTGCGCAATCGTCCATGACACAGGGATTGTGAAGATGCCATTGTGAAACACATTCCTTTGTGTGGTAATATAAAAAAAAACAAGAGAGGCTTTTAGACTCTGTGATTGATCGGCACAGTGGGCTGAGAGAGGATTGGGGTAAGATGAGTCATCTTTCCATTTCCTGTCTTATTTTTTTTTATTTTTTTATTTTTATTTTTTTTGGTTTTTCGAGACAGGGTTTCTCTGTGTAGTCCTGGCTGTCCTGGAACTCACTCTGTAGACCAGGCTGGCCTCGAACTCAGAAATCCACCTGCCTCTGCCTCCCAAGTGCTGGGATTAAAGGCGTGCGCCACCACTGCCCGGCTCTGTCTTATTTTTTTTAAAGATTTATTTATTTATCATATGTGAGTATAGTGTACCTGTTTTCAGACACACCAGAAGAGGGCATCACATCTCATTACAGATGTGTGCCACCATGTGGTTGCTGGGATTTGAACTCAGGACCTTTGGAAGAGCAGTCAGTGCTTTTAACCTCTGAGCCATCTCTCCAGCCCCCTGCCTGTCTTATTTTTAACCTGGGGATCAAACCTCAGGGTCTTGGGGCTGGTGAGATGGCTTAGTAGTTAGGGTCACTTGATGTTCTTCCGTTGGACCAGAGTACAGTTCACAGTATGCAGATCAGACAGCTCACTCAGCCACCAGGGATCTGACGCTCTCTTCTGGCCTCTTGGGGTAGGCGCGCGCGCGCACACACACACACACACACACACACACACACACACGCATGCATGCGCGCACACACACAATCCTAACAGAGAGATCCAGGGTCCAGGGTCCTTGTGTTAGCTAGGCATGTTCTCCACCCTGAGCTACACCTGTGATCTTATTTCCCCAGAGGCTACTGTCTGGGTTCTTGATGTAGGCACTCAGAGGAGGGTCAGGATTAAAAGAATTTTTAGTTTTTATTGTGGTTAAATATGTGAAATAGAAAATTTACTAAGTTGAGGTATACAGTTATACCTAGTAAGTATGACTAAGTATATAGGTATACTTAGTAAGCTGAGGGATTAAATAATTCGGCTTTTAATCTTGAGGGGTGGAGAGGCGAGGGCGCTCTGGCCTAGTCAAGCTCGGGGACATGTAAGTTGTTCAGGCTCTGTATCAGGTGCACACTTAGTGTGGGGGGGTGGGTGGTGGTGGTGGGGTGGTGGCACATGCCTGTAATCCCAGCACTTGGGAGGCAGAGGCAGGCAGATTTCTGAGTTCGAGGCTAGCCTAGTCTACAGAGTGAGTTCCAGGACAGCCAAGGCTACACAGAGAAACCCTGTCTCAAAAAAACAAAAAAACAAACAAAAAAAAAAAAACAAAAAAAAAACAAAACCAAAAAAAGGAGGAGAAAAAGAAATCCTCAGAGCGTGCCCACTGAGGAGGAGCCTAGGGGTTACTTCTTAAAAATTTTTATTTACCTTTATTTTGTGCATTGGTGTTTCGCCTGCATGTATGTCTATGTGTGAGTGTCAGATCTTAAGACTTACAGACAGTCGTAAGCTGCCAGGCGGGTTCTGGGATTTGAACCCTCGTCCTCTGGGAAGAGCAATCAGTGCCCTTAACCGCTGAGCCATCTCTCCATCCCTGGGGGGGGGGGTTGTATTTTTGTAGGAGGCATCCTCAGTTCTTTATTGTCTTTGTTTTATTAAGGAAGAAAGGCTCGGCAAAATAATTCATTTTTGCTTTAGTCAAAATGTGTGCACCTTGGAAACATTATGACATTTGGGGAAGAAAGAAACTTTTGTAAATATGAGAGTGTAGATTTGGGCGGGGGTGGGGGTGGGGGAAGGAGTGTAAGTCTCATTAGAGAAGAGAAGATTTGCATCTATCAGATACGACAGCGCCGCCTTCTCTGAGAATCAGGTCCAGTGGAATACACTTGGAAAGCAAAAGGGTGATCTATTGCTGTTTGCATTAGTGCCTCCTGTGAGGAGCTCAAGGCCCCTCCTAGTCTCGTTGAATTTATCTTCTACAGATCCTTGAGGCTGGTTATGTGCGAGTTTGTTTATCAGTTGTGAAGAGAAGGATTTGAAAAAGACAAGGTCATTATGGAAATAGCCCCATGGAGTTCCCCCGAGTTCCTGGTCGCCCTCCTGAAGCGTAGCAGGCTTCAGTCTATAGGACAGTCATCTCAACATCTCCGCATGGTCCATTTGTTAAAATGTAGATCCCGGGCTAGCTTAGTCTGCGCCATATTACAGTCTACACATGGCCGGGGTGGGGTGGGAGGTGGGGGGGTGGGGGTTTGGGGATGGGGGTTTGGGGGTGGGGGTGGGGGTTTGGGGGTGAGGTGGGGGGTGGGGGTTTGGGGGTGGGGTGGGAGGTGGGGGGTGGGGGTTTGGGGGTGGGGTGGGGGGTGGGGGTGGGGGTGGGGGTTTGGGGGTGGGGTGGGAGGTGGGGGGTGGGGGTTTGGGGGTGGGGTTTGGGGGAGGGGGGCTTGGGGTGGGGGAGGAAAGGCATTAGCTCACAGCTCTGGAAGCTGAACATTGGTGGTGTATGCTGTGGCAGAAACACATGCAGACATGTAAGGACGAGGCGTGTGCGGTTGGTTGCCTGTTACAATAAAACCGTAAAGCCGTGATCATGTCAGATGACCAGACATGTAAGGATGAGGCTTGGGTGGCCCTCCCCCCCCCTGCCCCCGAGAGAGAGTAATCACACTTTTTTGGGTGAATGCCCCATGACTGATCATCTCTCACTGGGCCCCATCTGTCTCCAGCACTTTCGTATCGGCCAACACCACAAGCAAGTAGCTTTTTTTTTAATGTTTTAATTTTTTTATTCTTATTTATATTCATTATATGTGAGTACACTGTAGCTGTCTTCAGACACTCCAGAAGAGGGCGTCAGATCTCATTACGGATGGTTGTGAGCCACCATGTGGTTGCTGGGATTTGAACTCAGGACCTTTGGAAGAGCAGTCTGTGTTCTAAAACCGCTGAGCCAGCTCTCCAGCCCCACAGACAAGTAGTTTGAAGGCAACTTGGCACAAGCTGGAGTTCTCTGGGGAGCGTGAACCTTAGTTGAGAAAATGCCTCCACCACATGGGCCCATGAGCAAGCCTGTGGGGCTGGTTTATTTTTTTGATTGATGTTGGATGTGGGAGGGCCCAGTCATTGTGGGTGGTGCCACCCTGGGCAAGTGGTCCTCCGTGCCATAAAAAAACAGGCTGAACAAGCCACGAGGAACGAGCCAATGAGCTGTGCTCCCATCCCCAGGTCTTGAGTTCTTGTCCTGGCTTCCCTGGCTGGCGGACACAACCCGGAAGCGGGAAGAATCCCTCTCCCCAGCTTGCTCTTGGTCATGCTGTTTAATCAGAGCAACAGACACCTAGCCAGGACAACGACTAAGCCTTTGGGGTTAACCATCTCCAAGCTTCCCTACCAGGCAGGGTTCTAGCTCTGTCTCGGATGAGGTTTGTGGATATGCATTTTAAAGAAGGTGCCCAGGTTACCGGTGTGCACAGCCAGGTGTGGGGCCTCTTTCTGGCCTAGCCTGGGCTTGGGCACCAAACTGTGACCTTTACTGGGTGCCTTTCATCCATAAAATGTAAAGATGTCTCAGAACTGCCTTGCCTTTAAGATGAGCTTTGTAATTGTTTTGTTTGTTTCAAGGCTGTCCTGAAACTGGATCTGTAGACCAGGCTGGCCTTGAACACAGAGATCTGCTAGCCTCTGCCTTGTGAGTGCTGAAATTAAAGGTGTGTGCCACCACTGCATGACCTGAGCCCTGTAGCTGTTACGGAACAGAACCGAGGTGGGGGGGGTGTCTCTACCCAGAAAAGAAAAAAAACAACTTAAGTTCTCTACCCAGAAAAAAAACCTTAAGTTCTCTACCCAGAAAGAAGTCTTTCCCTGTCTCCAGCATGATGTCTTAGCGTTCTCTCTCTCTCACTCTCTCATTATATATATATATATATATATATATACACACACATACATATATATACATATATATGTATATATATATGTATATATATGTATATATATGTATATATATGTATATATATACATACATACATATATATACATTGTAGCTGTCTTCAGACACTCCAGAAGAGGAAGTCAGATCTCATTACAGATGGCTGTGAGCTACCATGTGGTTGCTGGGATTTGAACTCAGGACCTTTGGAAGAGCAGTCCATGCTCTTAACCATTGAGCCAGCTCTCCAGCTCTCCAGCACCCCCCCCCACCTTTCTATTGTCCTGATAAACCCAGTGACAAAGGCAACTTGTAGGGGAGAGTGCTTTATCTTTAGAATGGGGTTATAAAGGGAGTCAGGGCAGGAGCTCAAGGCAGGAACCTGGCTCCAGGAGCGGACGCAGAAGCCATGGAGGGGCGCTATGTACAGACTTGCTGCCCCTGCCTTCCTCAGACTGCTTTCCTTTCGACCCAGGCCCTCCCTGCCCAGGAGAGGCTCCACCTACAGTGGCCAGGGCAGGGGCGGGGGCGGGGCGGTGTCCTCCCGGGGCCCTCCCCCATCAATCACTAATCAAGTAAACATCCTGCGAGCTGACATGCTGAAGGCATTGCTCCCCACGGAGGTTCCCTCTTCACAGATGACTCCAGCTTGTGCCCAGGAGACAAACACCTAACCAGCGAATATCATTTGACAGATTTTCATATCCTTCCGAAGGGACTCTCGTGATTTAAAGAAACAACCCAAAGACTAGAGCAGTGGGTTATTCTTGCAAAGACTTTCAGAGCCCACGCGAGGAGGTCTGTAGGTTTAGCGTGTCTCCGGTGTATGCGGCGTGGACTGAATGGTGCGGATGGGGATTTTCGAATTCTGCCTTTTCTTGCAGTGGATCAGCTGCCCATCAGCGAGTGGTCCATCGGGTTTTCAAAAGGGAAAGCCTGACAGTTACCATTCAACAATATGATTGCGATTTAGAGGAATCGTGCAGAGTGTTTGCTCTGTGTTCTACTTCAGTGTGTTTTGGAGAAGGCTGTGAGCAGACTTTCCTGACTCCGTTTCAGACCCTGGAACATCCTAATAAAGACAGGCCTTGACTCACTCCTCCACACCCTGTGAGTTGGCATAGTTCCGTCTCTCCCAGTCCCCCATCGCGAGTGATTTCTTTAACCAAGGTGTAAATCCGAGAAGCAAATTCCCTTTCTTTGTAAATGGATTCCCACTTCTGCCCCGTGTGTTACCCTCATAAATATATTTACCCTCCAGCCCACAGGGACCCTGGGCTGGGCTGTCTTTCGGCCTTGTAACCCGCTGTCTTTTTTTTTTTTTGTTTGTTTGTTTTTGTTTTTTGTTTTTTCAGACAGGGTTTCTCTGTGTAGCCCTAGCTGTCCTGGAACTCACTCTGTAGACCAGGCTGGCCTCGAACTCAGAAATCCGCCTGCCTCTGCCTCCCAAGTGCTGGGATTACAGGCGTGCACCACCACGCCCGGCCCGCTGTCTTTTTATAGTCCAGCAGTGCTAGGGCTCGGGTCTCCTCTGTGATGGCTCCTTTCTCTTGAATTTAAAAAAATTTAAGAAGAATTCTGGAGAGGTGGTGGCTCGCTCAGTGGCTAAGAGCACTCAACCTTGCAGAGGACCAGAGTTCAAATCCCAGCACCCATGTCCCAAGGCCCACTGTTGCCTGTAACATCAGCTCAAGAGGTTCTGATGCCTTTGCCCAACTTAGGGTCTCCTTGGGCACTGCGTGTGTGTGTGTGTGTGTGTGTGTGTGTGTGTGTGTGTGTGGTGTGTGTCCCAGGGGTTGACCGGAAGGGACCAAATCCTGCCTGTACTTACTATACCGAGTGGGCAGGCTTGGGGCTGATCCACCTCACATCTGCTCCCCACATGGCCTGCTGTTCCTGCCAAGTCCTGAAGGTGGGGTCACCTGAAGGTGGGGTCACCTGTGTTCTACTCTTCTCCACCGCCTTCCTGAGCTCTTCTCCCCCATTTGTAGCTATCGCATGTCTGCCTGAGGCCAGTGTTCCCTCAGCCTGACACAGGGCCTCCGGCTTGGGCTTGCCACCTCCCCTCCCCCAGACTCCACTTAGGCCCAGATATATTCTTGCACAAGTAGCCCCTAGCTGGCACTCATGTGCCTATTTTAGTCCCCTGATGAGTCGTTTTGTACACTGGCTCCAGAAGTCTGTCTAGGGGGCACAGCCCCATATTACATTCCTGCCCTTAAGATCCTCAGAATGCTTTCATACCCAAGGGGGAAGGAACCCCTTCATTATATCCATCTACCCCGTAACTCCTGCCCTCCAGGTATCCCCACAAACAACTCCCAGGTGTCCCTACTCCATCAACTCTACCAGGTGGGGCCACCCCAACCATACCTCCAGAGGTCTCTGCCTTAGCCACTCCCCTAAACCAAGCGTCCCCTCCCTCGCTCACACTGTAAGTTCCTAACCCGGCCATTCCCTTGATTGGGTGACTCCACCCCAGTGACCAGGTATCCCCCCCCCCATAGCTACTTCCCCCTACAGTCGCTCCCTCCCTCCCTCCCTCCCTCCCTCCCTCCCCCCTCCCTCCCCCCAGTGTCCCTGCCCAGCTGTTCTCCTGCACTTTGTAGCATCCCTTGGGTGTCCCAGCTCTGGGCATCCTGGCCTGTCCAGTGCAGGGTGTGCAAAGCCTGTTGCAGCCTCCTTAGTATATCCCTGCAAGCCCTGGGAGTGGAAGCCAGTGTGGCCGAGATTCACCTCCAAGCCTCCTGCTTGCTTGCTGACAGACTGGCTCCTCCCCTTGGTTGATGGTTCAGTTCCTGGGAGTCTTGGGGCGCCTGGGTGGCCGAAATCATTGTTCTTCCCATGGACCTTCCCTTCCGGACCTCCCTCCAGCTCCTCCCTTGGGGACCCCATGCCCAGTCCAATAGTTGGCTGCTAGCATCTGCCTCTGTATTTGTAGGCTCTGGCAGGACCCCTCCAGAGACAACCATACGGGCTCCTTTTGGTATACACTTCTTGTCGTCCTTAGTAGTGTCGGGGTTTGTTGACTGTTTATAGGATGAATCCCCAGGTAGGGCAGTCTCTGGGTCACCTTTACTTCAGCCCTGGTTCCAACCAAAAATGTGGCAGAGGAAGAAGGCCTTGTTGGGCATCAGTGGGAGGAATGGTCCTTGGTCAGGTAAAGGCTCAACAGAGGCCCCAACAAAGGGAAATCGAGGGGGGGGGGAGGTGGGAGTGGGTCGGGCGGAGGGGCTTATACATGGAGGCAGGGGAGGGAGGAGGGGTTGAGGGTCTTTGGGGAGGGGGGAGATTGGGAAAGGTTTTACCATGGCAATGTAAATGAAGATGATATTCAATTAAAAAAAATAAAGAAAGTCTAAGTGGGTGATGCGGCGAGGATGGCTGCCAGCACTTTGCACGTACCCCGAGGCGGTCCCCAAACATCACACTTGAAGAGCGGTTGACCCTCAGTCACTGGTGGGCTGGTCGGTCCTGGGAGGGCCCCGGCATGAAGCCATGAGCCCTTCATCCTTTGGTTTAGCAGTGCTGGCCGGAGCCGCTTCTCAGTGTGTCATCAGCTGCTGTGGGTGACGGTCTGTCCACCACGGAGTGTGGGAGAGGAAGAGACAGGCTGTGCGCCTCTGGCCTTCCTGTGGGCCCAGTCTGCTGAGGTGTGGGGGTTGCGTTAGAGTCTCCCCTCAGCTGGAGTAGGTGACCTTCAAAGCACTAACTGGGCTGAGCAAACTGGCTTTGAGTTGTTGTCCTGGAGTAGTGGGACCTGCAGTGAAGTTCAGAATGCTGGGGAGGGGGAGGGGGAGAGGAGGGAGGGGGAGGGGGAGGAAGAGGAGGAGGGGGAGGGGGAGGGGGAGGGGGAGGGCAGGCCCCAGCGGTCAGAGAGGCCAGGGGAAAGGAAGTGTTTGCTAAGTAGGTCACAGAAAGAAAGAAAGCCCCACAGGCTTTCCTCCCACTGGGCCTTAGAAGAAGAAAGAGCCAGCAAACACCTGGCCTGTTGGTGGCTATCGGATTGCGTGCCTTCCTCCTGGCGTGTGTGCAGGGCTCCTGACCGCTGGACGGACAGATGGACGGTCTGAATTGTCCTGGTTAGCCGCAGGCCCTCCAGTGCTGCCCGAGCTTTTTTTGTGTTGTTTTGGAGACAGGGTCTGTGTAGCCCAGGCTGACCTCGAACTCATCACCTTCGAGCCTCTGTCTCTTGAGTGCTGGGATTACAGGTGCACACCGCGTGGCCTCATCCAGTCTACCCCAGTTTCTCCGTGCCACTCTGGGCCCTAAAGGCTCAGCTGGCATCTCCTAAGTCTCCTCCTGAGGTGGGGTGTTGGTGCAGAGGCTGCTTCTGGAAGGCTGTAGGAGGTAGGAGTGTATTCCCTGCTTGGGGGAACCAGAGAAGCCAGGTGACAAGCCCTCACACACTTCAGTTAACTCCTTCACGTGAGCACAAGGGCTTCATCCCGCGATAGAACTGCGTCCCAGGTCACCTGTAAAAATCTCCATTTATCTTCCCGTTCTAGGTGTGCGCACACATCCGTCGGCTTGAATTATTTAAAGTTATCGTGCCTGCCCTGACTTGCACTTTAAATACAGTTTCCGTTTGCCAGGAATCATGTTGAAAACAGAAAATGCCCTTTAAACGGCAGTTTGGCACGTAAAAGCACTGTTTTACCTTGGAATATTTCTCCAACTGCATGTTAAGGTGCCAGACCTAGAAATCAGCGTGAAATAAGACAGGACACATGCAACCCACGTAGACATTCCTGGGTGCCCCTTGGGCTGGGAGGGTCTAAACTGGAGAGGGAAAAGCCTTCTTCCCGCTTTCCCCTCCCTCCCTCTCTCCCTCCCTCCCTCATTCCCTCTCTCCCTCTCTCTGAAGTTGCCAGACCTTAATATTAAAATCAAAATGACGTCAACTGCGAACATTAAACCTAAGGGTCATCTCCTACAGACGCCAAGCCCTGCCGGCAACGTAGGGAACCCTGTGTAGACAGCGCTTTCCACATGCGGCGTCAAGCCTTCATCCTGCGCTGAATTATTCAGTCTCTGTTTATATTTATGTGTTATATATTCTGCTGCTCCTCTGATTAGCATACCCCTGAATCTGCAGTGCGTCAAAATACTGAAATTAAAAAGAAAAGGCAAGAAAAACAAGAAAACAAAAGCAGGCACAGTGATCTGCCCCCTCCCACTCCGTGAGAATGAGAGCCTTGGTTCTATTAATACCGAGACCTAATTTACCACAAAACTTGGACGTTTAAGAGTATCATGTTTTAGTTCTTGAGAGACTGCCTTTGCTTTGGTAATACAAAGTTAACATTTGTTAGAGCTGCTGAAGGAAACGGGTATTTATCCTTTTTAACTTTATTTACTCCTTTTTCTCCCGCTTTTAACCCAATCGCACCTTTCTTTCATCATCTTTTAATAAGAAACCTGGGTTTTTGAGGGAGGAATTTTGCAAATGGCTCACCATTTTATGATTTGATTTATTACGTTCCTATTTTATAATAAAATAATATTTATCTTTTATTATGAAAAATACATCTGGCACCTTCATGACTTTGTTTAGATTATAGAAGTCTCACTGTAGGAAAGGGACGGAGAGGCTGGACGTCCTCACAGGACCGCTTTAAGCCTTGTGCCATTTCTGCTGTGGAAAAAAGATTTTAATTTCACAGCAGAGTGATGGAGACGATGGAAGGCTTTTTATTTTTAAATGACTTAAAAAAAAAAAAAAGCCTAGATCTGTGTATTTTGGGATGGAGAGAGAAGCCTGTGAACATGGAGTCTCGATCTCTTCAGGGAGACTCTGGGAGGTTCCCTCACTTTATTGGCAATCTATTCCTTGCTGTGTGGCTCTTCTGTGAAGAGCGGCCTTGGGAAATATTAGCTGCTTTTTTCGGAGGGGCTCTGCACTGGGGCCTCCCAGAACCGGTAGAGAAAACAAGCCGTCCTCAGTGTGCGCTCCCCTCCCAAGCTGCTGGCACGGCGCCCCCCGCCGGCCGTAGCCCGCCGGCTTTGCATGCAGGTCAGGTGAAAGAAAATCCCAGTTATTAGACGATGCCACCGGACCTGTTAAAAACTGAAAGCTATTTTATTTCCCCACTGAAAGGGGAAATTATAACGCAGAGTCCTCTGGTTATCTAGATTTGAAATAGGAACAGATTGGGGTGGAGGGGATTATTTTCTTCTATTTTTCTTCTAGCTCTAGTGATTGGGTCTGGTTGTGTGTGTTCGGCAAACCCTCGGCCCCTGAGCCATGTCCTCAGCAATTTGGCTCACGCTGCTTACCACGCAGCCGAAAACCCGGGAGTCAGAAATTCACAGGAGAAAGCAGGCCCGTCCTAAAGAAGCCAGAGGCAACTCTCAACCTCAGATCTCCATCTCCAGGGATTCTAGGAGGCCAGAGGGCTTTTATGGGACTAAAAGGATGGGGTTACGAATAGACAATAGGCAAGGGGTCCGCATGCTGGCCAGGGTCTCGTGTCTTCTCTCCTCTGGTCGGAGGAGCTTCCCCATGGACTGTTTTCTGCAGCTGATCAGTCAGAATGTGAGGAATGGCTCCTCCTCCTTCCACAAGAGGATTAGGGAGAGGGAAGGCAGAAGAAGAGAGGCGAGTCTTCATATGTCTCTGTATCCATGTGCATGCAGTTCCCACAGACGCCGGAAGAGGGCGTTGGATTCCCCGTGGAACTCAAGTTACCCAGGTGGTTGTTTGGAACTGAACCGGGGTCCTCTGCAAGAGCAACAAGTGCACTTAACTGCTGAACCATCTCTCCATTTTTGTCCGTCTTCCCCCCACCCCCCATCTCTATCAGTGTGTATATGTATGTGTCTAGCCCTGGCTGGCCTAGAACTCACTATATATATATATATATATATATATATATATATATATATATATATATATATATATATCTCGACCATTCTATTCTTCCTGAGTGCTGAGTTTAAAGGTATATGCCACCATACTGCCAGCAAGGGGGCAGTTTTTGTTTTTGTTTTTTTGGGGGGGGTTTTTTCGAGACAGGGTTTCTCTGTGTAGTCCTGGCTGTCCTGGACTCACTCTGTAGTCCAGGCTGGTCTCGAACGCAGAAATCCCGCCTGCCTCTGCCTCCCAAGTGCTGGGATTACAGGCGTGCGCCACCACCGCCCGGCTAGCAAGGGGGCAGTTTTAAATAAACCCCTGCTGTAGCCTGGCCACAGTTGTATAGTCTATGAGTTTCAGTGTGTTTATTTTTCAGAATCCTGTGGTGACCACAGTGATGTTAACACGTGGCCACACATGTTGGTGTGGTATTAGAGATAACCTTGTTCGTGGGAAGCACACGCCCACTGAGCTGTCATCCCAGCCTCAGCATTTACTAAATAGTTCTGGCTTTGATATCTCCTGGAGGGTTTAATTAACTCATTAAAAGATTTAATTTTCTTTTAATCATACGTGTAGGGGTGTGTCTGTGTGTGGGTTTGTGCATATGTGAGTGCAGGTGCAAGTGGGGACCAGAAGAGGGCGCCAGATCCCTCGAAACCAGAGTTCCAGAGGTTGTGAGCCCCCTATGTGGGTGGGGGCTGGGAATCCTGCCCTCTTTAAGAACAATAGCTGTGTTGGGTGGTGGTGGCGCACGCCTTTAATCCCAGCACTTCGGAGGCAGAGGCAGGCAGATTTCTGAGTTCGAGACCAGCCTGGGCTACAGAGTGAGTTCCAGGACAGCCAGGGCTACACAGAGAAACCCTGTCTCAAAAAACAAAACAAAACAAAACAAAACAAAAAACAAACAAACAAACACAAATAGCTGCTCTTAGCTGAAGAGTCATCCTCCAGTCTCCTCCTTGAGTGTTTTTAGTGTGTGCAAGTTTCTTGGGAGCAAATAAAATAAAACAACTGTAAAGTCTTTTTTTTAATGTTTTATTATTATTATTTATGAGTACATTGTCACTGTCTTCAGACACACCAGAAGAGGGATTCGGATCCCATTATAGATGGTTGTGAGCCACCATGTGGTTGCTGGGAATGGAACTCAGGACCTCTGGAAGAACAGTCAGTGCTCCTAACCACTGGGCCATCTCTCCAGTCCCCAACCCTAAAGTCTTAAGTACCCAGAAACAAGATTTAAATGGCATTTGGGTTACATCTCTGCTTTATTTTTAGAACTTGACTAATGATTTGGGACTTGACGTGTGTGTGTGTGTGTGTGTGTGTGTGTGTGTGTGTGTTTTCTATGTGTGCCTGTGTGTGTGTCTGGTGGCTTGATTGAAATGCCCCCTACAGTCTCAGGCATTTGAATACTTGGTCCCTGTTGGCGGTGCTGTTTCAGAGGCTTAGGTGGGGTGGCCTTGTTGGAGGACGTGCGTGCGTGCGTGTGTGCGTGCGTGCGTGCGTGCGTCAGTAGAGGTGGGCTTTAAGTGTTTGTAAGCTCTTAGCTTTTGGGTTGGCAGTCTGCCTGTACTGTGGTTTAAGACCCCAGCCTTTCATTCTCTACCACAATGAACTCTTACTCCTTCGGGCCTTAAGCCCCAAATCAACCCTTCTGTACGTTGCTTTGCTCTTGGTGTTCTATCAGCGCGACAGAAAAGTAACCAATACTGTGTGCCCTTATGTGAGCATGCGCAGATGCATGCATGTCTGCAAAGGGAAAGAACATAGATTATATCGTGAGGAAATTAATTTGGGAGTGGGCACTGAGCTCTTTTCTACTAGGTGCTGCCTGGTGATGTAGCATTTCAGTGAAGAGACCGTATGGCCAACAATGAAGACATTCATTCATTCATTCATTCATTCATTCAATATCATTGAGCTACTTCTGTGTGCTATTTGTGTCTTGGTTTGTCAATAAAATTACATTCCTGCCAGTGTGGAGCTTATAATAAGCGTCGGTCAGGAGCCGTCCCGGGGACGTACTTTGAGCTGATGCTGAGTTCTCTGATGAACAGGAGAGATGCGGTGGGGAGGGCCGAGGCAGGTGCGGAGGCGGGTGCACTGTCTGCACTCCTCAGGAAGTCCCAGGGCCACGCACGCTGCCTCCTCTTTTCTAAATGCCAGCACTCGGGTCCCTTTGTGTTTCAGCTTCAACCCTGCCTTTTGAAATGCCATTCTGGAAATGGAAACGATGAAGCCATGTTAGACTTTTGCGTTTCAGTGTGAACGGGTCTCAGATTACTTCCTGTCAGCCAGTGTTAATGGGGAAAGTGAAGAGGTGGGTGTCTGGGGTGTGGCAGGGGAGGGGAGGGATTAGACAAGAGTCCGATGGTGGGGCTGTCTCACGGTGGCCTTCCCCAATGACCCGCCTCTGTGCCATGTGCCTGCCCTGGCACGGTACCTGCCTCCTCTGGAATGCCGCCTGAAGGACCTGACCCCACCCCATCCCCACCCCCACCCCAGTGATGCCCCCCTCGTTATCCAACTCCCTGACTTTTTTGGCTTAGCGTTTTGCTTCATATTTCCAATGCTGTCTTATGTTGTTGTTGTTATTATTTTTAATGCTCAGCCTAAGTGCGCCTCTAAGGAGGTCTTTGCCTGTTTATGACTCGAATCGAAAACATTCAATCACTCTGAATGGAGGATGATTTTAATTCCCTCAGTCTCCTGCCCTGGAATTTCAGTAGCATTCTGCATATTCTCCTGGCTGGCTTGTAAACAACATCTGTGGTTCTAACCCCACAGCCCCAAACAACAAGTGCACCCCAACATTAGTTCTGTCACCTGTCGGGCTTTGTCAGGGACAATGGAAGTGGGGTTTTGTACCTCCAAACCCTCCTTTCTCAGTTTTGGTGTGTAAATAGAAAATTCAAAGAAATCTTTTTCCTACAGTTTTTGGTTGTTTATAAAGATTTTAATTACTCTACTGAAGTTTTCTTTTTGGAGTATGACTGTGCATGCACATGTGTATGCATGTGTGCATGCCTCTGTGTGTGTGTGTGTGTGTGTGTGTGTGTGTGTGTGTTCTGCTGGGTAGCTGTAGCTCACTGACTTTACAGTGATGAGTTATTTCGGGTCTAAGATGAAGAAAACCTTTAATACTTGTTTGTAGCAATGCAGCTGTTTGAAAACGAGCAAAATATATCTTGTTAAAATATTCCATCCCCCCCTTATTATAAGCAGAATTGTCAAATGTGAGAATGAATCCAGATTGCTAATTTTAATGTAAATATGTTTCTCTCTTTCTCTCCTAGCTTTTGCTTTGGTGTCTGAAGAGATAAAAGAAAAGGTCACGCCTTCTCAGGTACTAAATGTAATGATCTAACCATTCCCTGACATTCTTTTAGATTGAATGGGAAATGTAAATCTTTTATCCTTAACAGTTAACATTATCCATGTTGTTCTGAAATATAATATCTCCAACTATAAATAAATAAAACCTTTCCCTTAAAAAAATCCCCAAAAAAGTTAGTGTTTTTCTTTTTGCTGATATAGGAACTGAGATATTGTTCTGTGTGTGTGTGTGGGGGGGTGGTAAGTGCTGAGAGTGTAGAGGTCAGAGGTCAGCTTTGTAGTTGTTTCTTAGGTTAAGCCTATCAGTGTGTGTATGCATGCATATGGGATATTTATGTAATGTATGTATGGAAACATGTGTGTGGTGGTTTGAATATGCTTGGCCTAGGGAGTGGCACTCTCAGGAGGTGTGGCCTTGTTGGAGTGGGCGTGGTCATGTTGGAGTGGGGGTGGCCTTGTTGGAGTGGGTGTGTCACTGTGGGTGTGGGCTAAGACCCTCATCCTAGCTGTCTGGAAGCCAGTCTTCTCCTGGCTGCCTTCAGACAAACAGGTAGAACTCTCAGCCCCCTCCTGCATCATGCCTGTCTAGATGCTGCCATGCTCCAACCTTGATGATAATGGACTGAACCTCTGAACTAGTAAGCCAGCCCCAGTCAAATGCTGTCCTTTATAAGAGCTGCCTGGTCATGGTGTCCGTTCAGAGCGGTAAAACCCTGACTAAGACAGATGTACATATGTGTGCTTGGGTGTATGTCCCATATATGCTTATGTGGAGGCCAGCAGAGGATGTCAGGTGTCCCTGCCCCATCATTCTCTGCCCCATTCCCTCGAGACAGGGTCTCTCACTGAACCTCGGGTGGACTGGCAGGCAGCAGGCCCCAGCAGGTCGCCTGCCTGTGCCTTTACAGGTGCACATACCCACACCTGGCTTTTTACATAGGTGCTGGGGATTTCAACTCAGGTCCTCATGCGTCTACAGCAAGCACTCTTACCCACTGAGCCATCTCCTCCAGCCCTACCTTGCATTTGATACCGGACCTTCCGTGGCCTGGGTCTTGCCGGTTAGGCTAGGCTGTCTGGTCGGCATCCCCAGGATTCTGTCTGTCTCTGCCTTCTCAGTTCCGGGGCTACAGCATGTGCCACCGTGCCTGGCTTTGTTGTGTGGGTCCCCATGCTTGTGTGGTAAGCACTTTACCAACCGAGCTATCGCTGTGCTCATCAATATAGATTTTGGAGCCCTAATAGCAACTTGTGGGGGCTGGAGAGATGGCTCAGTGGTTAAGAGCACTGACTGCTCTTCCGAAGGTCCTGAGTTCAAATCCCAGAAACCACATGGTGACTCACAACCAACCGTAATGAGATCTGATGCCCTCTTCTGGGGCGTCTGAAGATAGCTACAGTGTACTCACATATATTAAGTAAATAAATCTTACAACAACAACAACAACAACAACAAAGCAACTTGTGAACATATTTGATTGTTTTTGTTGTGTATGGGTGTGTGTGTGTGTGTGTGTGTGTGTGTGTGTTCCTCCATTACTCCTGTATATACACTGTATATACTGTATATACACTGTGTATACTGTATATACACTGTGTATACTGTATATACACTGTGTATACTGAGGCCGGGTCTCTCCCTGGACCAAGGGCTCACCTTTTTAGCTCGTATGGCTGCTCGGCTTGTTCTTGAGAATGTTTTACCTTTGTCTTCCCGTGTGGCACCGCCAGCTCTAACGGCCCCGGGGACCTGTGCACCAATCAGCTTCATGCATGTACAGCCGGCATTCTTTACCCACAGAGCCATGCCCAGCCCAGATTTGCTTTGAGAACCATGATTCAATAGTCCAGACAGGCTGGCTAGTCTCAGTCATGTCAGGAAAGAGGCTTTTGACACAGAGATACGTCACTGACAGGCTCTACTTGGGTAGCTTTGCTCAAGTCTCAGGGTATCCTGGGCCAGGAAGAGTCCAAAGCCTGATCACTGTCGCTCTGAAGATGGAGCTGTGTGGGAGGGCATCCTGAGGACCAGAGGAGGGGCTCCACAGGCGCCCAAGCTGCTGGATTCCTTGTACGCTCAGAAGCCGAAGCCAGGCCTGGGAGCCAGGCAGAGTAGATCACACGTTTCCAAAGTCTCTGAGCCTCCATTTTCGATCACTGATGATGTTCAAGAATTTTATATATATATATATATATATATATATATATATATATATAATAATTATAATAATATAATATATATACACTAATAGATATAATGCTATATATATTAACTTGATCAGTCTAACAGATGAGTGAGAGAACAATATTTAAACAGTACTTCTCAGGCCCTCCAATACCTGGAATGGAGGAGGCTCTCCCTAGGGCTGTAGCCTGACTGAGTATCTGCTCCCCAATGGGGCTGCCTTGTCTGGCCTCAGTGGGAGAGGATGTGTGCACTCTGGAAGAGACTTGATGTGACAGAGTCGGGAGGGATACACCCCCCTTCGGGGCATACCCTCTCAAAGGGAGAAAAGGTGGGGGAGGGTCTCTGAAGGGGGATGGGGGAGGGATGGCGTCGTTTAGGATGTAAATAAATAAGTAAAATTTAAAAAAGTGCCATCCATTTTTGTTATGCTAATTAAGGCTCAATTGAGTCGACATTTTACTCCACAATTAGTGTGAAAGTATTTTGAATAGAATATTTCTTTTCTCAAAGGAGTATTATCTGACTGTGCTATGGGATCCCTCCAAAGAGAAAATAATGCTAATAATTTCTTATGATGCTAAGACTCTTAGGGCTAATAAGAGCATTTGGCTATACTTTATTTAATTTGATCTTCTCAATGACACGACTGTTGCTAAGCAAAAAAAATAGATATTCCCAGTTAAGCAGAGGGGATTTAGCCTGAAAGCAATTATGTCACTTTACCAAGGGCACAGGATCATTAAAAGTTCAAGTTCAAATGTTGTGAGTCCTGCATTTTCAGCCCGGACTCCGTTTTAATTACAGAGTGTGCGTTTGACCGGAGTGAGGCCCACTCAGAGAGAGTGTAAAGTGTTACACAAGGGTTATCAGCAGCTAATTAAAATTTTGTTTAATGGTTTTGGAAATCATACATACTTAAAAAACGATTTCTACATTTTATTTTTTATGCGTGTGCTCTGCCCGTATGTGCTTTCACCGTGTGTGTGTGTGTGTGTGTGTGTGTGTGTGTGTGCTCGTAGCGCTCAGTAGAGGCATCAGATCCCTGAACTGGAGTTACCCGTGGCTGTGCGTCACCATGTGGGTGCTGGGAGCCGAAGCAGGGTCCTCCACAAGATCTCTTAACCACCGGTCTCTCCCGTCATCTTTATGTGAGGAACTTCCAAACTAAGCCCTGCATTTGGATTTGTTCAGATCTCTGGGGCTTAAGAAAATGAAGCAGGTAGAAGAGCTGGCTTGTCACGGCTTATGGCGTGTGATTGGGAGCCGCGTGTGGGAGAGATGGCTCTGTTGTCTGACAGTGACTGATACGCAACCTTGACAGTGAGCCCGTTTTTGATTAATATTGGTAGCCCGTGGAAGAAGCTTGTGGCACCAGAGATCGTAAAACACCCCCTACCCCCACCCCCCTGCACTTTCCTCCTCAGAAAAACTAAGCCTTTTCAGGCGGGAAGCAGAAGACAGGGTTTTAAATTTTCCGACAGCAACTTCATTTTGCCCAATTTTCTTTCTCAAAGGGGAAATTACTCACGACTGTTTTGGCTCTCTTCAAATCACCCAGCTCAACCACTCCTTGGCCGTTTTATTTTTTTTTTACCGTTTACAAATTGAGTCGTTTGAAGAAGCTAATCATTTCTTAGCAGTGTGTCAGCCAGTGTGCTACAGGGCTTAGTGCCCGATAGGAAGGAAGACATGTGGTCCGGGCTGGTTTTCTTGGATGACTCAAAGTTGTGGAGAGGAAAGCTCAGTAGGTGTCCAGGGCTGTTGGAATTCCGCTGTCTGGAACCCCCGGGTCTGGATTATTCTATTTGGAAACGGGAACATTAGCTGGCCCTATTTCTTCATCTAAATGTTGTTTTCCCATGAACCACATGGGATAGCGGGTTCTGTGGCTGATTAGGAAGGGTAGGCACTTCCAGCAGGGACAGGAAGCAGTTATGGTGGGAGCCTTGTGGCGTCCTGGTGCCCGGCCCAGCTGCTCTGCGAGCAGAGGGTCTCCTGATCAGGTGTGGACTCGTGATGCCCGCTCTGGACAGCTTGGGATGCTAACCCGGCTTGGTCTGACGCCGTGAGAGGGGTTAGCTCCCCAGTCTCAGCAGATTCTTCCAAAGCTAATTGTTTCATCAGGATTCCGTGAGCGGTTGTTTGTTGGGTCCTGGGGTGTAACAGATCAGCATCCATTGTGGAATCTTCCCAACTCAGCAGCCTTAGTTCTCTTGAGGCAAGGATGGTTTCATGAGATGCAACCTGTCAATTACATCCCTGTCTTCGGCTCTGTCTCTGCCTTGTCTCCTGGTCCCTTTGGCATTCATAGAAGCCATTCTTTGTGGCCTCGCCTTAGCTTTTCAGTGGCTCCAAGTTTTGTTGGTAAAGGTTCAGAACTGCATTTCTTATTTTAGCCTATTAGGAAATCGAATGATACTGGTGGTGTCTCATTGCCATAATCATACCACAGAGCTGCCAAAAATGTAAAATGGAGCAATTAGGGGGGGAGCTTTGTCCTGGTCCGAAGAGGAGGCCCTGGGAGTGGCAGGTGGAGCCGCTGGCACTCTGCACTTTGTCAGCGAATTTGCAGGTTTCCTGTGATTTGCTCAGGGTCGGGATCAAGTTGTCTCTGTGCCTATGCCTAGCTTTGTGTGACTGGGGCTCACCAGCCCTGAGGCAACCTTTCGTGCCCAAGAGTTCCAGTGACTATGTGTTACTATAACAAAAGGCCGGAGTCTGGGTGACTTATAAAGAACTGGCCTTTATTTCTTATAGCTCTAGAGGCTGGGCAGTCCAGGATAGAGTAGAGGCCTTATTGACTTGAGTCATTCCATAGCAGAAAGAAGAGCGGTGAAGGAGCGAGTGCGGGGTGGGGAGGTGGGGTGGTGGTGGTGGGGCGGCAGGACAGATGCGCTCTTGAGAGTGAGCACGCTTCCAGAGTCGCACTGTGAATCCATTACCTTGTGAAGATTCCACCTCAAAGCTGCAGAGTTGGAGATGATGTTTCCTTCCCTCCCTCCCTCCCTCCCTCCCTCCTTCCTTCCCTCTCCACCTCTTTCTTTCATGTGTATGAATGTTGTCTTGATACATGTATGTGTACTGTGTGCTTGCAGCACCCATGAAATCCAGAAGAGGAATCTGTTTCCTAGGAATTGGAATTGCAGATGACTGTGAGCGTGCTGGTATCGGAACCTAGATTCTCTGCAAGAGCAGCAAATGCTCTTAATTACTGAGTCATCTCTCTAGAGTCTGGGATGGTATGCCCCCTGCTCCCCAAGACAGGGTTTCTCTGTGTAGCCCTGGCTGCCTTGGGACTCACTCTATAGAGCGAGCTGGCCTTGAACTCAGAGAGCTACCTGCCTCCGCCTCCTCAGTGCTGGGACTAAAGTTTGTGTGCCACCTTGCCTGCTTGGTGCCTTGAGAGACACAATCAAGCCACGGCACTTGCTATCACCTGTCCTCCCCCGTGGGACTTTAGGGGACTTCAGGCAGGAATGATGTGTTAACGTTCCCTGTGACATCGTGTCTTAGTTACTTTTCAATTGCAGGGACGAAACACCACGACCAAGGCAACTTATAAAGGAAAGCATCTAATTTGGGGTTCATGGTTCCAGAGCTTGGGGCCATCATGGTGGGGAGCATGGCAGCCACCAGGCAGGCATGGCGGTAGATCAGTAGCTAAGAGCTTATAGCTGATCTGCTAGCAGGAGGCAGAGAGGCACTGGAAAGGGTTGTCGAAACCTCAGAGTGACACACGTCTTCCAGCAAGGCCACATCTCATAGTCCTTCCCAGAAATTCCACCCATTGGTGAGCAGGTATTCAAATAGACGAGCCTGCAGGGGAAGGGGCGTTCTCTTTCAGACCACCACACGTCCATCATGTCTGAGTGCAGCAAAGACAAGAGCTAGGAGAGCTTTCCATCGTGAGGCTAGTCCTGCCTGCATTCACATTATGTCTGGTCTTCTTGCGATGCTTTAGAGTTGACAAGGTCTTTAGAACTAACTTTCCCGGAATGCAGTTTTATACAGGAGGAATAAGCTTCTAGCCCAAATAAATGACTTGCCTAAAGTCATGCACTAAGGACACAGCCCAGCCTGGAGAGATGGCTCGGGGGTTAAGATCACTGGCTGCTCTTGCAGAGAACCTGGCTTTTATTACCAGCACCAGCATGGCAGCTTACAACTATCTGTAACTCCAGTTGTAGAATCTGACGCCCTCTTCTGGCCGCGGTGGGTATTGCACACCCACACACTTAAAAATAAAGCAATCTTAAAGGCACAGCCTTGTCAGAGAACTTCTGGGGCAATGTAGATGCTTATGGTTCCTGCTTTGCCCCCTTCTGTTCCAGCCTCCTTACTTTAGGATGGCTTTTAGCTCCATCCTCAAGCCCTGTTACCACATGTTAATTAAGATTATTCGTCTTTATTCAGCATGTTGCTGGTTCAGCTAAATGACGGAATTCATCCTTGTCTCTTTCACTTTAAATACAGGATTTGAAGCAAAGTAGTCTACCAAGGAGACGTGACATAGGTAAGTAGTGGGCTTTCCTTCTTTTTACGTGTCTCTGGTATAATGCATGTGTCTATTTATGTTTGCATATGTACGGGTGCACACGTGTGCAGGTCTGCGTGTATGCGCATGGCCTCCTCATTGCTCTCTGTTTTATGTGCTGACGCAGGGTGTCTCTCTGAACCGCTGGCTCACCAGGCTGGTCAGCCATCTTGTCCCATGCTTTTCTGTCTCCGCCGAATGAATCTGGTTTTTATGTGGGTTCTGGGGATCCAAACTCGAGTCCCCGTGCCAGCCCTGAATCATCTCCAACGATTAAAAAAAAAGATTTATTCATGTTTGCCTTAAGTGCATTGGTGGGTTGATTGCATGTGTGTTTGTGTGAAGGTGTCAGATCCCCTGGAATTGGAGACATAAGACAGTTGTGAGCTGCTATGTGGGTGGTGGGAATCGAACCTGGGACTGAAAGGATAAGGTTATAAGCTAGGAATCCCCTGTGCCTGGGCACGTGGGAGGCACCTGGATCTCCAACTCCAGTGGGGGAGGGTGGGCGTGACAGTGCGTGGCGGCCACGTAAGCGGAAATGACTTAACTAGTTCTTCCGGCCTCTGTGAGAGGCTGGTAGGCTGTCAGAGAGTGCAAGTTCGGATGGATTGAACTGATTGGCTTAGAAGCTTGTGGTAGGCGGGTTCTGTTATAAGTCTATAAAAGGCAAGGCAAGGCAGTCCTCGGCGGACTTACTTCTTCACCTTACTGGGGAGACTGCAACCCCCCAGAGCTCTGGAAATTAAAACCCTCTTGCGAAATTGCATCAGGTCTGTCTCTCGTGAGTGTTTGGGGTGCCGGTTTCCGAGGTATGGGGGTACAGAAGTACCCTGTTTTTTCTTTCGGTTCTTACAGGACCTCTGGAAGAACAGCCAGGGCTCTTAACCACTGAGCCATCTCTCCGGTCCCATGATTTTTATTTTTTTGTTTTTTTTTTTGTTTTTTTTGGTTTTTCGAGACAGGGTTTCTCTGTGTAGCCCTGGCTGTCCTGGAACTCACTCTGTAGACCAGGCTGGCCTCGAACTCAGAAATCCGCCTGCCTCTGCCTCCCAAGTGCTGGGATTAAAGGCGTGCGCCACCACCGCCCGATATTTATTTATTTATTTATTTATTTATTTATTTATTTATTTTTTATTGAGACAGGCTCTTTCTATGGAGTTCTGACTGGCCTTGAACACACAAAGATCCACCTGTTTCTGCCTCCTGAGTTCTGGCATTAAGAGTGTGCACCACCGCCACCCAGACCCGGCAAGGGATGTGTTTGTGTGTATTTGTTGTAGGTTATATCGTAGCGAGGTGGATTTTCCGTTTTGGTTATACTTAGGAGGTAGGTTTTGTTGTTTTCGGCTCGCCTAAAGCTTGCCATCACGTGGAACGTGGGAGAGCATGCTCACGTGGCTTTTGATCTGAGTGAGGTGTTTTCTGGGCCGTCCATTTATTGCTCGTCCCTGGAGGAGAAACACTGCCTATCATCTAGAGTCGTGGACATTTTTGCCGATGGCAGCCTGTAGTGAGTTTAGAAAATAGCAGCCGAAGTGTGCAGGAAAGAGGGGAGTCGCCCAGAGCCCGACTCTCCGCGGGAGTGCTCAGGTTACTGGTAGAAAACTTTTCTTATTTCAGATGTAAATAACAGCAGGACCTTAAGCGCCTGCACTCCTACCGGCAACCAACTAGATCAATCTGGTTCTTTTCCAGAGTGGGTAATCCATCCACGGTCCCCTTTTCCTTTATCCGCTCCACACCCCGTACCCCACGTCCCAGATAACTCCCCCATATACATCCGTCCCCAGGACAGGTTCCCCTCCTCTGGGAAAGCGTTGCCGCCTCAGGTTACTCGTGGCTCCTGGTGCCTTTCCAGTCTGAAGCCAGTTACTTCATAGTCCTGGCATCCTAGCATGCATATAAATCCTTCATGATGTGAGTGGGCTGAGCCCGCCCACCCTCTAACTTCATCACCTGGGCGCCGGGAATCTTTCCGGACTCGGGCGGACATGGGTATGCTGCAGAAATAGGACCGAGTGTGGGCGCTCTGGTAACTCCCCTGCGTCCTCTGCTACTGTGTACAGCTGTGCAGGAAGCTGCAGGCCTTTTGAAGAAATGCAGCAGGTCCCTCTGTGACCTGGCCCCACTGTCTTCTGTGCTCCTGTGTCACCCTTTAGTGACTCTGGCTCTCCACCCAGTTCCGTGTCCGGACCAGGCTTTGGCTCGGCACCGGGCTCTCCTACTTCCGAGCCGCTCTGTGCTCCTGACTCTGAGCAGGCTACTCAAGATGCAGACCGAGTGCGGAGCGAGCATAATTGTGGTCCACAGAACAGGGAGGGCCGGTATGAGCTCAGCTATGTGAAAAACTCAAGGATGACCAAGACTCACAGGACGGAGATGCCTGAAAGGGGAAGGATTTGCTTTTGTTTTTCTAGGACAGCCTTGTCCCTGTGTGGAGGGTCTGTTGTCTGGAGAGGAAGGCAGCTTCGCTGAGCTGGCAGAGCTCAGGGCTGCTGACGTGGTGAGCATAGGATCAGCCTCTTGACAGGTGGATTGTTGCAGTACAGAATCTATTAGGAAATAACTTGGACTTATGAGACGCAGTGAGGACCATTGTAAAGAATACCGGTGTATCCGCCATCCAGGCTAAGAAGGAAGACATCCCTCAGAGAACGGAAAGCGTTTATGCCTTGTCCCCAGTTATGTTTGTCACCCATGGAATCTTTGACGCTTTTAAGTGACAAATGCGTAGTGTGTAACTGGGTAGCGCTTACTGTAGATTTTACACAAGCTAGAGATACCCAGAGAGAGGAAACATCATCGGAAGAACTGTCTTTATCAGATTGGCTTGTGGGAATGTTTTCTTGACTGCTGACTGGTAGTGAAGGGCCTGACCCACTGTGGGCGGTGTCAGCCTAGGCAGGTGGGCTTAGGCTGTATAAGAAACCAGCCTGTGTAATCCCAGCACTTGGGAGGCAGAGGCAGGCGGATTTCTGAGTTCGAGGCCAGCCTGGTCTACAGAGTGAGTTCCAGGACAGCCAGGGCTACACAGAGAAACCCTGTCACGGAAAAAAAAAAAAAAAAACAACAAAAAATATTAAAAAAAAAAAAAAAAAACAGCCTGTGCTGGGCGGTGGTGGCGCACGCCTTTAATCCCAGCACTTGGGAGGCAGAGATAGGCGGATTTCTGAGTTAGAGGCCAGCCTGGTCTACAAAGTGAGTTCCAGGACAGCCAGGGCTACACAGAGAAACCCTGTCTCAACCTCCCCCCTCCCCCAAAAAAAGAAACCAGCCTGAGCAAGCTGGGGAGAGCCAGCCACTAAGCAGAGCCCCTCCATGGTCTCTGCATCAGTTCCTGCCTCCAGGTTCCTGCCCCGAGTTCTCGCCTTGGCTTCCCAGGAAGATAGCTTGTAACCTGTAAGTCAAATTAACCCTGTCCTCCACTAGGATGATGTTTATCACAGCAACAGGTAAATTCAAACAGTATTATCTATCTACATGATGTATATTTCTGCTTATTCTATGTGAATTACTGACATACAGATTTTTCTTCCATTTTTTCTTTTTTGTATTTTGGCAGTATAATAACATTCTACCTATGAGATTAAACTAGAATATTTAGATTTATACATGTAGTCTTAGTTACTGTTTTAATTAATTATAATATATAGCTAATTAGTCCCATGCTAGTTGACTTCTATTGCTGCGTAGTCTGATTTACATATGTTGCTGGTGGATAGTCAGGTAGCTTCCTGTTTTTCTTTCCACATGCTTTCTTAGGGATAAGTGGGGGTTATGTCATTAGGAAATGCATTTTTAATTTAATTAAAATTTGAAAGCAAATCACCCAGGGCTTATTTATTCCGTTCCTTTGTTTTTACTATTTAAAATAATTTATTTTATGTATATGAGTGTTTTTATTACATGTATGTCTGTGCACCATGTGTGTGCAGTGCCCACAGAGACCAGAAGAGGGCATCAGATCCCTTAGAGCTGGAGTTACAGATGGCTTTGCGCTTTTTCCTGTGTGCTGGGAACTGAATCCAGGTCCTCTGCAAGAGTAGCAAGTGCTCTAACCACTGAGCCTCTCTCTCCAGCCCTTATTTCATGCAGAACAAAAAGCCATTTTTATAATTGGGCCTTTGATGTGTTAGTTTATATCAGTGTTTCTAAACCTGTGGGTTGCTATCCCTTTGGGGGTCAAATGACTCTTTTACAGGGGTGTCATATCAGATATTATGATTCATATCAGTAGCAACATTACAGTTATGAAGTAGCAATGAAATAATTCTATGGCTGGGGAGTTCACCACAGCGTGAGGAACTGTGAGAAAGGGTCGCAGCATTAGGAAGGCTGAGAGCCACTGTTTTTTATATTTATATCACAGGTAGATCAAAGATAATGCTTTGCTTGAGAAAGAAGACTCCCTTTTGACCTTATCCTTGTGCTCACTGTATGGAGCCAGAAGCCAGCTTAGAATAGAACATATCCACGACCTGTTCCTATTCATATAGACAGGGAAAGGGACTGGGTCACAGTCAGTAGCTAGCTTAGGATTTCATTTTTAAAATATTTATTGAATTTTATTTAGCCAAAGAGCACTTCTGATTATTTTTAGATGGCTCCCCGTGGAACTATCAGAATATTAGAACAAGGGAATAAACGAACGGAACCCCAGAACCGAATGGAATGAAAAAACACAGTTGAATACAGTGAAAGTCAAATTAGCATTCTTGGTCTGAGATGTTAAAGATGGAGGCCTCTGGTGGCAGGAAGGACCTCATTTCTGTTTGCCATAAGCCCGGCTGGAGGCCACAAATGATATCTCGCTGTACTCTGGCTCCATGTGCTTCTTTATTCTAATTTCAGATCTGGGGAGGCCTGATGTGTTTCTCCCGACAGGGACCCCAGCAACAGTCACATGGGCTGGAGGTGGGGGGGAAGGTCTTCCCCGGGGGTTGGAGGTTTGCCCTGTGCTGGCCTGTATTGAGGTGGGTCCTGCACTCAGTGTGCTGTGGGACACTGTCTTCTGTGCAACCCTTGCAGCTAGCCCCTGCTTCTGTGGGGTGGCTGTGGCTGGCCTGTTTTTATCTCATGGAGATTCTGACTCTGAACAACGCAGTCTCACCACACAGCTCGCTAGGATCCCTCATGGCCTTTGTGGAGCACCTCAGGCAAACCCACACTTGGCTGCAGTACCTTTCTCTTTTGAACCCAGAGGAGCCACAGCCACGTGAAGGAAAACACTACACAAACTTAGTTCAGACGCAATGGTAACTCAATCTCTGGACACAACAACAAAAACCTAATCTTGTAAGCCTTATTAAAATCTGATTCCTTCGGTGGCGAATCCTGGCAGATCCACCATAATACCGGGAAACTCTAGCAGCTACATCTCACCCCTCAGCTGTCCCGGTTCCAAAGAGGACTAACTCTCTGCTGCTTCCCCTCTCTTCCGTCCAACCCGGAAGTCCCGCCTACTTGCCCAGTGATCGGCTCCTTTATTCATTAGGGAACTGGTTCACAAGAACAGCCCCCAGGCCCATCCACAACAGGCCATCTGGATTAGTTATTTAGCATGTTTTCTTAAAAATCTACATATTGAAGGTGTGGTCATCAGCCCACAGCACTGTCAGGAAATGATGAAGTTTGAAGAGGGGAGAGACTAGGTGATTGGGGCCATGCCCTTGAAGGGACCCATATTGGGACCCTGGACTCTCTGGGCCTTTCTTTGTTTCCTTTCGCTGAGGTGGATAGGCCTGTGCTGTGGCTTCTGTGCTCCCTTCCTGGCCACAGTCCTTAGCAGAAACAGTTTATAGGATGGAAGGTTTATCCAGGCTCCTGGTTTTAGAGCATTTCGGTCAGGTGGGGAAGGTGTTCTTTGAGGTGGGGCTAAGCAGGGCCGCCTCATGTCATAGCCAATCAGAAAGCAGAATGTGAGCCGGGAGTGAAGCTAGCATAGCTGCTTCTGCAACCGGGCCAACCCGATGCGACAGGTCCTACAGCAGACACGCTTTCAGAATGAGCCTGTAAGGGACCACAATGGACAACACTCACCACACATCGCCTTCAGTGGCGGAAGACGGTGGGGCTAAGTGAGCGTGGGTTGGGACCACCAAAACTTGAGCCAAAGGAAGTCTTTTCTTCGTGAGCATTACACCATAGCACAGTGTGCGATTATGTTGGGACCTTTGGAAGGTCACTGGATGGAGTGGTGGTTTATTTTGCAGATGTGGAAGTTGTGGTTTGTTATCAAAGGCTTGGTCTAGTGCAGTGACCTTGTTTGCATAACACCTCTGGGAAGTTTTGGACATGGCTTATTTTGGCTCTAGCGCTATATAAATTAAAAAAAAAAAGCCTAGGGTTGGTGAAATGGTTCAGTGGCTAAAAACACTGGCTGCTCTTGCAGAGGACCTGGGTTCAGTTCTCAGCACACACACACAGTGGCTCACAACTGTTGTAACACTAGTTCCAGGGGATCTGACGTCCCTTCTGGCCTCTGGGGGTACTGCACACACATGGTGCACACACATGATGCACACACATGCAGGCAAATACCCATAGTGATAACATTTCTAAAAGTGTAGAATTTTCCCTTCTGGATCTAGTGCTTGAATTTTTGCCTTATAACCGTGGTCTTATGCTGATGTTCAAATTTATTTTAATCACTGTTTAAAAAAAAAACCTTGAGAACTTTTTCTTTTGTTTGTTTAGACTTAAAAGAGATCGTGTTTGTCATCCAGAGTCAAAGTAATTCTTTTCATGCCGGGAGAGCAGAACAGTTGAAAAGAAACATCTTAAAGCAGGCTGCAAACCTGACGCAGGTACGTAGAGATGGCCCACAGGTATCCAGGGCTATTATATATATTGAGATATTTATGGTTTTCTGAGTCTATAGGAAATCAGTTTTGTTTAGGTGAAAATAGCTCTCAGGACTCACTATACTTATTTAATGTTGAATATTGCTGAAAGTGTTCCCGCATCGTACATGTATATTTAATTATGAGTTATGTAACTGTGTAGGGCTACCGTGACTTTGTCATAACTGTTAGAATAAAATGGAAGAAATGATATTTCGAAGAAATAGGGATAATTAACATGCAAACTTTTGGCAACACATTCTGAGACGATTTTCATGTTGAAATAATAACATCCTCATTAATCTTAGTGTAGTGCACCCTCTTTGAGTGTCTTAATTTGTGTTTTTCTTTTTAACTGGGGAACCATTAATTGAACCTTCAATCTGATTTACAGTGTAATATCCCAGAAGGATTATGGAGAGAAAAAATAAACACATATAGCGACATGTTAATGACATCTGAAAGAGGTTTGAACTACATTTCAGGGTGTTCTGAATAGTGCAGGTGTTTTGAACAAGGAAGCTCTGCCTTCTTATACGACAGTCCCTTTATTTGATGAGAACCCAGTTCCAGCCTCCTAGTGGGTATCTGAAGCCACAGATGGACCTGGATTCTATATGCCAGGCTTCCCCCATATACACACACCTAAGATAAAACTAATTTATTAATCAAATACACTAAGAGGTTAACAGTATCTAAAAGCTGAGTAATTAGAACAGCGTATTGTCATGTCGGCCCATCGCTGTGACGCTTTGGACGTGAACCGGGGTGCCTGAGGCAGGCACTGAGTGTGACCGGTGTCAGCCCTGTACCTGACGTGGCTGTCAGTCAGAGCGGACGGCATTAACTGTGAGGAGATGCTGGACCAAGGCCTGGTGGGCGTCCTGGCAGGGCATGGTGGAGCTTTACATGAAGAATACTTTACGGATGTCTCAGAATAGCAGGCGGTTTTAAAGCTGACAGTTGCGTATGGTGTTTTCCGTCTATTGTTTTCAATCACAGTTGCCCTTGGGCTGAGGCTGCTGTTAAGGGGCCTGCTCTTTGTCCATAGATGCTTGCTTCTCTCTCTCTCTCTCTCTCTCTCTCTCTCTCTCTCTCTCTCTCTCTCTCTCTCTCCAGGGTTTCTCTGTGTAGCCCTGGCTGTACTGGAACTCACTCTGTAGACCAGGCTGGCCTCAAACTCAGAAATTCACCTGCCTCTGCCTCCCAAGTGCTGGGATGCTTTCTCCTTTTTCTTCTCCCATCTTCCACCTCCTTCCCTTCCCCTTCCTCCTTCCTTCTTCTTTTCCTCTTTCTTCTTCTTTCTTCTTCTCCTTCTTCCTTTGAGACAGGGTCTCACTGTGTAGCCCTGGCTGGCTTGGAACTTACTATGTAGACCAGGCTGGCCTACAGAAAGATCCCCATGCTTCTGCCTCCCCTGGAATGAAAGGTGTGCAGCAACATGGCTGATGCACGAAGAAGACACACACACACACACACACACACACACACACACTCTACACCAGCTGCCTTGGCCCTCGAGACTGTGGACCAGTGCTCTCTCTTGCTTTTCTGTATCTGTTCCACTAGAGGCGCTCTCTCAGTGCACTGCAGGATGCCATGGGAAGGAGGGAACCCCCGAGGCCTGAATAATCTCTTTCTTGGGTCCAGGCAAACAGGAACTGCATGAGCTCCCTCAGGCAGACCTTAGAAATTCCCCAAATGTAGCTAGTGATGACCTCAGACACATTGAGACTGGGTCACTTACTCCCGTGAGAACCGCGGGGACACTTTCCCATGTGTTCTTGCCTGTGTCCTGCTCCTAGGAGTAAAACCTGTAAAACCTTCCATCTCACAGAGGTGGTTGCTGTGTTCCTCTAATAACTCTGCTACAATTCTTGTCAATATGGATGATACCCTGTGCTGACCACCCTTTATTCTTTCTCTGCATGTACGTGTGTGTGTGTGTGTGTGTGTGTGTGTGCGTGTATGTGTGTATGCACACGTGTTCATCTGGCAGTTCCCTTGGATCTTTGGAGCAGGGTGGGGCTCCTAGGACTTGGCTCAGTGATAATGATATATGTGGATACCTGCTGATGGGAAGCAATAGAAATTATAAAATGTACCACACACACACACACACACACACACACACGTGCACACACTCGCACACACGCACACACACAGTGCTAAATGCAAATATATGTGCATATATATATGTGCATACAACATGTATATGAAAAATGCTGCATGCCCATACATGCACATATGTATGTACATACACACTTTACACTCGAGGTTCTCTCCGAAGCCAGATGCAGCAGTTGTGATCGGGAATGGAGACTGTGAGTCCCTTCATGTCTCTTAGTGGTTTAGTTTTGATTCTGGGAGTTGAGCATTAGCTTCCTGCACACTAGACACATGTGTCACTGAGCTGAGAGAGAGAGAGAGAGAGAAAGAGAGAGAGAGAGAGAGGATCTAGCAGAACAGTGGTGACCTTCCACAGTTCCTGTGTGTGTGCATATGTGTATACATTCGTGTGTATGTTAATGTATACATATATGTGTGCATATGTTTGTGTGTATATAGGTGTCTATATATGTGTACACATGTGCATATGTATATGCATGTATATGTGTATGTATATTTGTGTATATGTTTGTGTGTATATGTGTATGAATGTATGGGTATCTCTATATTATATATGTGTGTATCTGTGTTTATGTGTGCCCGAGTGTACATTTGGGCCTATGCATGTGTCTGGCCAGAGGATAACCTTGGTGTATCTCTTAGCAGTCTGTCCTCCCCTCTTCCTTCCTTCACTCCGTCTCTCCCACCTTTCTCTTTTCCTCTCTCTCTTCCCTCTCTCCCTCCTTTCTTTCCTTCTTTTGTGACAGGATCTCTCAGGGGCCTGGAGCTCACCCAGTAGGTCCAACAGGGCAGACCTGGCTGGCCGCCGAGCCTCGGGACCCACCCATTCCTGGTCTTCCTCTCAGCACCGTGGCCAGCTTTTACTTGGGTGCTGTGGATCTGGGTCAGGTCCTCCTGCTTGACTGATAAGCACCTTTAAACAACTCCAGCTCCAGGGGATTTGATGCCCCTTTGTGGCCGGTGAGGGTGACTGCACACATTGTGCACATTTATGTGCACACATTGATGGCATAGGGCTGAGTGAATGCTGCCTTCCAAGTCCTGTGACTACAGGGAGGTGTCACTGTACTTGGGCTCTCTGTACCAACTTGACCCGTGGTTGTAAGTCACTCCTTCCTGGTCCCACTTCTGTAACATGTTCAAACCTGTTATATCTCGTACAAACCTGTTGTATCTTGTACAGACCTTCTGTCTCATGTACAAAGCTCTTGTATTCGCTTCACTCTGTGTTATTCCTGTTACCCACTTATCTTTCTCCTCCACAGGTGTCGAAGGCAGAGAGCAGGTTGAATTCCATTTATTTCTGATCACTGAGAACCAAGCTGTGTTTGTGTGACTTACCCTGAGTGCCCCAAATTCATTTTTTTTCTGAGCACCTTTTCCCCTCCTGTGATAGATGTTTCTTTTATTTTAAAAGCAAGTGAAGAAAGATTAATTGATTTAATTTTATGTGTATGAGCTTTTTTTTGTCTGTGTATCATATGCACATGGTGCAGAGGCCAGAAGAAGACATCACATCTCCTGAAACTGGAGTTACAGAGGGTTGCGAGCCCCCATGTAGGTGCTGGGAACTGAACCCTGATCTTCTGTGAGAGGAGTCAGTGCTCTTAATTGCTGAGCCATCTCTCTAACCCACAAATTAAAACTAACACTGAGAACCTCTAAACAAGTCCCTGCCCCTCCTTTTCTGTAGCCCCAAGTAACCCCCATTTAACTTCCAGTCTCTGTATGTGACTGCTATGGATGGCCTAGATTTGGGGGGGGGGGACGATTCTTAGAGTAATCATCCTTTCAGGACTGGCTTGTGTCACTTAACTATGTTTTTAAAGTTCCTTTGTTCAAAAAGAATAGCCAGGAGCTGGAGCGATGGCTCAGGGGCTAAGAACACTGGCTGTTTTTCCGAAGGACCTGGGTTTGGTTCCTAGGATCTGCATAGAGACTCATAACCATTCCCAGAGGATTTGACATCTACTTCTGGTGTCTGTGGGCACATATGTCTGTGAATCACATACATGCAGTCATGTATGTGATTCATAGATATATGGGCAGGCAGAATACACATGTACATAAAAAGGAAATCAAAACAAAACCCATAGCTGTCAGTATTTTTGTTCAGGCTAATGACCTCAGTCTGGTGTAATGGACATTGTCATCATTGTCATCACCTATGCACATTTTATCCTTGGTGTTCTGGCTGTCCTCCTTCATGGCACCTCGTGTCCCGCTGTGGCTGTGTATCTGTCCCATGCTCAGACACCAGAGCGAGGCAGGACTCACCTTTATGTCTCTTGTGTCCCTGACCCCTAGTACCTGTGTGGAATGCCAAATACAATATTAGAGACCGTGTGTTCATCGATTTACTGCCTCAGCGTTTAACATTTAGAAGTGGCTCCTTTTGTCTGAAGCTTTTGGCTTCTCTAACGCCTTTGCTTTGGTTGTAAAGTTTATATGTAATCTCCACCCCCCCCCACCCCCCCATTTACATCCTCGGTGAGTTAGGAGCCCGCTAGCCACTAGGTGGCGATATTGGTTTTACATTTAAAGAGGTAGTTGAGTAATGCCATTAAGTGCCCTGGGGCCCCGGACTTTAATTTCTGTGACAGTAAATAGAGCCTAAAGTGATAAAGAGGACCCCCCCCCCGACTATAAGATCAACTGTTACTGTTACCCTGACATTTCTTCCCCGCTGGGGCTCAGCTGTGAATGCCGTAGTAGGGAGAACAGATCTGTAATGCTCAGACTTAATTTGCTGGGGAGCGCTGGAGTGTGTCGTATGCCTAGGGCAGGTTCAAATGTGGATTAACAAGGCTTTGTCAATCAAAATTTGCAGCTATGCTTGGTCCTGGATCTTTTTCTCTTTATGTAGCTTTTTTATCTCTCATACGGGATTAAAACTTTGGTTTAATTCCGCGAATGGCACTTCAGAGATTTAAAAATTGTTGACAGCTAGCACCGGGAATGTAGACAGTCCTCGAGGGGCGGGCAGGGACGAGATACTTTTGCCTTGGGACTCTAGGAGCACCAGAGAAGGTCATCTTCTGAGAGTTAAGAGCTGAGATATACCAACCAAGCAGGCAACCTCGCCTCGTAAAGCAGGGACGCTCCCGTGGAGTCAGACGTTTCAAGCAATTGGCAGACTTTTGGGAACTCGGTTGGCAGCCCAGCCTGCCTCGGAGCTGTGATAGCGGAAGCGGGGAAAAGCTGTCAGTCTCGCTGGAACCGTGGGGGGCGCGTGCAAGGGCGGCAGATGCGGGGCCCTCGGTGAGTCTGTCTGTGGATTCGCCTTCCGAGAGCGTTCTTAAGAGTTGCCCCGTGAGGGGCAATCAGCAGTTAGCATTTATCATTTGAATATTTATCTGATAGCTCAAAATATCTGTGCCTCCCACGGCAGCAGATTCCCAGAAACTGCTGTTTATTTATTCATTACCCCTGTCAGGTTGCACGCTTCTCTGAAGCCTGCCAAAAATATCAAGGCGCCCAAAATGGAAGCGGTTCTGTGATTAGCGGCTCCTTCTAGTTGTGCTTTGCGTTACCTGGGCCTGTTTTGCCTCAAGGTGCTGAAACTGTCTTATTAAAAGCACAAACATTCTTTTTTTCATTTTTACAGAGTGAATAAGGAACAGGCACGCGTGCCAGCTCTATGTGGAATTTAGTAGTGTGCTCCGAGTGGCTGCAGGAGGGGTGAAACCGTTTTTTTCTTGAGTTCTAGAACATTCCTGCTTGTACTGAAGCTTGACATTTGGTTAATAGTCACTTTGAAATTTCTAATTTTTCGCATCATTTTCTTTTTCTAATCAGTGAATTATCAGGTTTTACCAAGTGTTATTTTATATGCTGACTGCTGTTGTAGCTTGCCTTGGTGCGAAGGGTCACAGAGAAACCTAGAAAAGGGATATTCTAGTTCTTTTAATTACTTAAAAGCAGATGGTAAGTGTTTGATACCGTGCGTGGCCATCACTGGGTGGAGACTGGACCTACTGGATATACATGTCGCTGTGCCCCTGCAGCCGGATTCTGTAGCTTTATTCTACCACACTGCTTACATGAAAAGGAGATTTTAGGTTTGTGAAAACCGCGATGTCCACGTAACGGCATTTAAAGAAGCACCACCCTGTGTGGGAAGTGAGTTGGTGTTGTACCAGTTTCGCCTGTGAGGCTGGAGATGAGGCAGGGCTGAGACTTTTGAGAAATTAGGTCACAAAGAGAGGGAGAATCACCTGGAGGATATGGATTTAGAACAGAGTACTGGAAGGTAGGACGGGGAGTTTTCAGAAAGGTATACTCTGGGATGCCTAGCAGGACTGGAAGTTGGACAGTTACCCTTGTGGGCACAGCAAGCGCGGTGCTGGGGACAAACTAGGACCCTTTTAGGTTAGGCTGGAGGGAGAGGAATGTTGGAGCGACGGGTGCCACGGCTGGTGGAATATGAGGTCTGTAAATCTGAGGGACATAGAAGGAAGCAGATTTTGAAGGAATGCCATTTCTCCTACAGCTAGCTAGCTTGCACCCCACCCCCTCTCTAAAGACGGGCGCACATGCGCAGGCGCAGAGTTGCGCTACGGAAGGGCCCTACAGAAGCGTTTGTGCAGGCGGCTTTCCTAGTCAATCGGGCACCTGAGTTGATTTCTTTTTAAATGCCTGTTAGGTCCATAGCATCTGGCTGCCAATTACGATCTGACTTTTGTTTTTTGAGCCTGGCACAATTCCTTTTCAAAGGAATCACTTGTGTGAGCCGCCTTTTCTTGTTTGTTACAGCTATGTTGGGTTACAAAGAAAGGTGGTTATTATCTGAGTCCTCTTATTTTTTTTTTTCGAACATTCCAGAATGTGGAATCCAGTTACCAGCTGTCCTGCCTAAAATGATGGAAACCGAAGGAGTTTCACTGTAAGATGAGGTTGAAAGAACAAAAGAAAAGGAGTCAGAACGCTCCGTGACATCATGTGTAGTGCTTTCCAGTCAAGCAAGGGTCCAGGCGCCTTCTGTAGAGGCTACGATGAGAATATTCATTACATTTAGCACAAGGAAAGGGTCACGGTGGCAGATGGGGGTCAAGGGAGTTACTGTAAGCCATCAGGGTGGCAGGGGCAGAGGGGGAAGCGTAGAATAATGTTCCAGACTAAAGAACGGGCCAAACGGTGGACGTGGTGGACGTGATAGACTTCCGTGGCTCCAGGCAACCCACCGATAGAGAACACTGCTGCTGAGAGACGCTCAATCTGGGCCAGATCTGGGTCAGACGGGCGATTCTGCTCAGCCACAGTGGACGGAGCGGTGCCAGCTCCTTCAGAGCCCGCTCCCCACTCCCCTCACTCCTACCCGCCCATACAGCCTCTGATTCCACTGCCTTCTATTGTGGGGAGGCTCTGAGCCTTATTTAAAACCTGGCAGAGCCCTAGCCTTACCAATAAATTATTCCTTTGCCTGTTCACAGAAAGGTTTGGAAATCGCCGTTTCCCCTACACCCCCCCCCCTTCCCGGAGCTGAGTTAGACAGGCTTTGGCTCATTAGATTAAAACAACCCCATCTCCAGAACATAAGCCCGGCAGGCTGACACAGTCTGGCTCCAAGAAACTGGAGAAAGATGGCCTCACACGTCCTAATTTTAGAAATTTATTTTATTGGCAGGGAGACGGTGTGAGGTACTTCATTAGAAGGTTCGTGTTAGACTCAGCAGTGCCATTTTATTGCCTAAGGTTGTTCTATTTTGTTTTGTTTTGGACAGGGTCTCACTGTGTAGCCCTGGCTGAACTCACTATGTAGACTTTAGACTCAGAGACCCCTCCACACCTTTGCCTCCAGAGCACTCGGACTATCGTCCCTGGCTTTCAACAGCCTTTGGGTGTTAGCACGATGCTTTCCTTTTGAGATGAAAACAGGTGGATGTTTAATTACTCAAAACCCCTTCTTTTGGATAGAGATTGATAGATGTTAATAAGATGTTGATCGCCAGGCGTGGTGGCGCACGCCTGTAATCCCAGCACCTGGGAGGCAGAGGCAGGCAGATTTCTGAGTTTGAGGCCAGCCTGGTCTACAGAGTAAGCTCTAGGACAGCTAGGGCTACACAGAGAAACCCTGTCTTGAGAAAAAGAAAAAAAAAGTTCATCATGTAAGGTCTTCTTATATAAATGAAACAGAAGAATTTATTACTGTTATTGAATAAGAAATTATCCACCCGCCAGGTGGTAGTGGTGCACACCTTTAATCCCAGCATTTGAGAGGCAGAGGCAGGCAGATTTCTGAGTTCGAGGCCAGCCTGGTCTACAGAGTGAGTTCCAGAACAGCCAGGGCTACACAGAGAAACCCTGTCTCGAAAAAAAACAAAAACAAAAACAAAAACAAAAAAGAAAGAAATTATCCATCCATTCACTTACTGCATATCTATTATTATTCAGTTTATGAATATCTATTAATAAATATTTATTTTTGCACAATGATATGTTAATAATAACGTGTTAAAATATAATATATAAAAGTATTGTAACACAATATATAATGTGTTGTAATTTAACATATAATAAATATTATTATTAGTAAGTATTTATATTTTGTAAGTACCTTGGTAAAATATCCCAGGAGGAAAATAGGATTTTTTTTATATAAGTTCTTTCACTACAGTAACCACTTTTTTGTTTGTTTGTTTGTTTTTGTTTTTCGAGACAGGGTTTCTCTGTGTAGTCCTGGCTGTCCTGGAACTCACTCTGTAGACCAGGCTGGCCTCAGAAATCCGCCTGCCTCTGCCTCCCAAGTACCACTTCTTTTTAATATACATCTAGAATTCTTTTTTGGGGGGAGGGGGCAGAGTTTGGAACTCACTGGAACTTACTCTGTCCTGGAACTCACTCTGTAGACCAGGCTGGCCTCGAACTCAGAAATCCGCCTGCCTCTGCCTCCCAAGTGCTGGGATTAAAGGTGTGTGCCACCACTGCCGGCCAGAAACAGCTCTTATCTGCGTGCCTTTACCCAGTGTGTTTTTTGCAGCACAGGAAACAGGACATTGTAACTCAGGATGGGATTGCCTGCCTGAGAAGCCATCTTGTGCACATTTGTTGTTTGCTCTCGGCTGGCCTGTACTGGCAGTATTCACGTTCCTAGACACCTGCCCTCCTGAGTCTGGAGAGACCTGGCCTAGGTCATTGCTCTTACTTGCCTTCCATTGCTGTGATTAAATACTGTGACCAAAACCAGCTTGGGAGAAGGCAGGGTTTCCTTGGCTTGTTTCACAGTCGTCACTGAGGGAAGTCAAGGCAGGAACTTCTGAGCAGTGACTCCGAGGGAGGGAGGGAGAACCCATGGGGGAACACATCCTGCCGGCTCAGTCTGGCTCTGGCTGGCTCGTGCAGTCTGTTTCCTTTTACAACCCAACCCCGCCTGCCTGGGGTCCTGAGTGTGCCGGCTCCTCCCACAGCAGTCATTTACCAGGACCGCCTCTTACAGACGTAGGGCAGAGGGCAGTCTGATCTTGTGGATCCCTCCATTGAGACCTGTCCCCCTTCCCCAGGGACTCTCAGCTATGTCAAATTAGTAGCTGAAGCTAATAAAAAAGGTCATGGAGGAGGCTCCGTTTCCCCAAGGGTGGAAGATGCCTCGTGAGCCAGCATGGTCATGGAGTGCTGCTATGTAGGATTTGGAGTCAGGAACCTGAGATAGCAGGTTGCTTTAGGCCTCTGTTCTCAGAGTTAGCATCAGTGTCTTAGGGTTTACTGCTGTGAACAGACACCATGACCAAGACAAGTCTTATAAAGACAACATTTAATTGGGGCTCACTTACAGGGTCAGAGGTTCAGTCCATTATCACCAAGGCAGGAACATGGCAGCATCCAGGCAGGCATGGTGCAGGAGGAGCTGAGAGTTCTATATCTTCATCTGGAGGATGCCAGCGGAATACTGGCTCCCAGGCAGCTAGGATGAAGGTCTTATAGCCCACGCTCACAGTGACACGCCCACTCCAACAGGGCCACACCTTCTAATAGTGCCACTCCCCGGGGCCAAGCATGTACAAACCGTCACAACTGGTGTGTTAGAGGAGTCACGGGACCGAGTTAAGAGTCAGTATCTTCAGGTGTGCACACGAGGTGAGTGTCCTGTGCAGAGGATGAGGTGATGTCGGCAGGGGGAGCCTCTCCGGGTTGCCCATCACCACGTGTGGCACCCTGCTCTGTCAGGGGGCCTGTTGTACTGAAGGGGCAGCACAGTGCTTCCCGGTGAGTGAATTGCTTTGCGGGTCTACACAAACATAGCACCCTGAGAACACAGACAAGGACACTTCTAAGCACACCTACAAAGACATGTGAAAGCTACAGCCTTGAGGCTGTAAGGAAGCCTTGAGATTGTACGTTTGCAGGGCCCCTGTGGACGGAAGCAGCAGATGCAGTTTGAATGGATGAAGAAAGATGTACTCCTCGTGAGCCAAGGGGCTGTGCTGTATTTGGGAAAGTGGCGCCTAAGGGACCAGCGAGAGACATGCACAGGGTCAGGGCTTGGGGTGGAGACCGTTGGGAACTTGGTTGGAATCGTGGGTGACTTACCGTCACTTTGTTCCGAGGCTTCGGCGCGCTGTGTTCTGGGGTTTGCAGACCTCCGCTCGGTTCACCCCCAGCCGGTCACAGTTTGCAGAGCAGTGAGCACTTTGCCTGTTCCAAAGAGAGTGGAACCAGGCCAGAGGCACCCACAGGCGGGTCTGTGACTCCCTGTTCATTAGTGAGCAGCGGCCTCAGGCCGTCCCTTTTACTTTGGCATTATTCCTTCATAGCGCAGGGCCTTGCTGGTCTCCCGTAGGTTCCTTTATGGGCGGCCTGCCTCTAGCTAGAAATGCGAGACATTGACATCTAGTGAGAGCGGACAGGGGCGCTGCTGCTGTCTTTGCGGCTCTTGATTATATCCCTGTAGTCAGACTTGGTGTGCATTCGTGGGCTTTCTATGCTGTGGTAAAACACCACGACCACATCATCTTATGAAAGAGAGGGATCTGATGGGCATATGATTCTGGAGGGGCTGGTCCTTCCACCTTGGTGACACTGCATGGCGGCAGGTGGCCAGCGGGAGGCGTGGTGGCTGGGGCAGCAAGCCGAGAGCGCACATCTTGAAATAAAAGTATAAAAATGAGGAGCGAGGAGGGACTGAGGGAGGGAGAAAGGAAGGGAGGGCGGAGCTCAGGAGAGAGGGAGGGAGAGCTGAGCGCATGCTCACACATGCGCATGCAGGTGGACCCAGGGCAAGAGGGAGGACGGACCGAGGAACTGAAGGAGGGAGGAAGAGAGAGGGAGGGAGAGGTAAGAGGGCAAGAGAATACTGGAAATGGAGATTTTGAAACCCCAGAGCTGGCCTCTAACGACTTACTTCCTACTGCGAAGCCAATCTAGACGCCCGCCCGGAACCTCGCCGCCGGCAGCTGGGGACCAAGTGTGAGATGCGTGCGCGCTCACAGGGAACATTCTCATCTCATTTAAACCTTAGTGCCCGGCGCACAGTAGATGTTCAAATTAGACTGTAAAACCAACAATAACGTTAATAGATATTAAGCACTTGGCATGTAGTAGCTGACTTAGGCCCCCTGGCTATTGTGTTAGCTCATTACAGGAAATAACCGGCCCACAGCTAGTTCAGGGACCGCGCTGAAGGTCACACGGCTCAGAAAAGAAAGCTAAGATTCCGATAGGGGTAGTTGGCCTCCAGAAACCAGGTCTTTAAACACCAGGGGTTACTGCTTTTATGAGAAAATGATTAGTTAAAATATATATGTGCTATAAAATATATTTAGTAGTTTAGTTCAAAGTACATCACTTATAAATAAAATTTATAATGCTGTAATACATTTTTCTTTTGAGAAAAACAGTTAATGATTAAGACAGGTATATGGAATATGTGTATATAATATATATACACGCATACACATACTTGGGTTCTTGGAAAGACTATTAATATAATGTAACTCATAATAGTCTAACCTATAAATGAATACCGTATTTTAAAGGTTATAAATCTGCCTCATATATGTTCCAAGAAGCATATCATACAGCCCTATTATGACAATAAGTACATGTCTCTTGCAGAAGTAGTTATAATAATAATAAGCAGATGTGAATAATTTTCTTTGGCTTTTTTTCAAGACAGGGTTTCTCTGTGTAGCCCTGGCTGTCCTGGAACTCTCTCTGTAGACCAGGTTGGCTTTTTTTGGGGGGGTTAGTGCCCAAGGCTCTTAGCATATTTACCTGATTCTTGTAAACATCTCGATGTTGCTGCAGAGTGGGGTCAAGAGACCATAAAGTCTTCTTCAGAGCCTAGTTTAGAAGATGAAGGTGAGGACAAATCACAAGGGCTGAGAAATATCTGTGGACAAAGGGAGGCCACGGTCCTGGAGAGATGGACCAGTGGTTAGAGCACTGGCTGCTCTTGCAGAGGATCCAGGTTCAGTTCCCAGCAGCCACATGGGGGCTCACAACCATCCGTAACTCCAGTTCCAGAGATCCAACACCCCCTCCTGGCCTCTGAAGGCTTTCACAAGCATGTGGCACACATTCATGCGTGCAGGCACACATGCCCACGCATAGACTTTGAAAAGGAGAGTCGAATAGCGATTGAATTAAATCATTGACCGCTTTTCCAGACTGAGGCTGAAAGACGGAAGTGGCGCAAAGCTAAATTTGTGAAACGATTAAAATTATTTGCAACGATTTAAATATTGACCACTTTGGTGTGTGCTCGTATGCCACCAGCCTCTTCATTTGTCCCGTCAGTATCTCTAGACATCAGGTCTTTGTGGTTCTCCTCTGTGTTGTTGTTCGCGGTCTCAGGCTGGCTGTGACGCTCAGTGGAAGGGTACGTTCTCAGCAGAGGCAGAGACCCCAGCACCACAAACCCAAACCAACCAGATGACTAAGTCCTTTGTCAGCTGTGACGCTGTATCAAGACCCCTTTCCTAAGGAAGCCGATGAATGTGTACGTGCGCCGGGACTGCCGGTTAGACAGCTGGATTTACATTCGTTTGCTGTCAGGAACCATTAGCTGCTTTAACTATGAGCCTTGCAACAAAAGAGCTCAAAGAATGCCCTGATGCAGAGCCCCGGGGGCTGTCCTCAAAGAGATGATGGGGTCCTGGGGTGTGTGTGTGCAGAGGTGGGCTTTGGTTCAAACGCAGGGGTCACGGCGACAGGTCAGGAGTCCTGTGATCAGCTTTGGGGTTGATCAGCACTTTCCTTCCCTTCTTGATTTTGTGTTTGGAAATCCTCTTTCCCTTTCTCTTTTTTCCCTCCTCCTCTCATCCACCTTCCCTCTCATCCACCTCCTCCTCTTCTTCCTTTTCCCTCCCTTCCTATCTTCTCAGAGGCTTGGTACTCACTGTGTAGCCCAGGCTTGAATTGGTAGCAATCCTCCTGCCTCAGCTTTTTATGAGCTAGGATTGTAGGCGTAAGTCACCGGTGGCTGTTGACAATGGCTTTTCTCTGGGTGCGCATGTGCGTCCATGTGCGTGCTTGTGGGTATGTGTGTGTGCCTGTGTGCGCATTTATGGGCGCACGCACCTCTGCAGGCCTGAGGAGGCTGCGAGGGACCCGGCCCTCTCACGCTCTGCTTTACTCCTCGGAGACAGGGTCTTCCGCTGGATCTGGGGCTTGCCGTGTCTTCTGCTAGGCAGGCTAGGCAGCAAACCTCTGTGATCTGTGGGGCTGGGTACCTGGCTGTTGCAGGATAACTGTGGGGCGGGACAAACCTGGCTGTAGCTAGGTAACTGTGAGGGTGGAGTCCAGCCAGAATACTAGGGGCCTAGGGTGTGGCCACAGAATTATGGAGTTGAGGCCTCCTGGTGTCAGCCTAGTGTCTGGGAGCATGCGCAAACAGCCTTCCGACTGGGACGCCGGGGTGCAAACCTAGCTCTACAGGAACACAGACTGCCTTTCGCGGTCCGGCAGTGGTTCTCTTGTGTCTACTCTCCACATGTTGAGGAAAGGCGCGCACAGCTATGCATGCAGGGGATCAAGCCCGGGTTCTGGCGCACGCCTGGTGAGCACGCCGACCACCGAGCCATCTCCTCAGCATTCTTTTTGTCTTTTTCCTTCCTCTGTCTTACTTTTCAGTGCTGGAGAACAAATCCAGGGCCTTTGTTCTCCTAGGTGAACAATCCTTCCCTCAGCAGAGTCTCTGGCAACCCCCCCCCCAAAAAAAAAAAACCCAACCACTCCCAAATAGCCCTCTTTCCAATGGCTTATTAAAAACATTTGTTTTGCCAGGCAGTGGTGGTGCACATGTTTAATCCCAGTGCTCAGGAGGCAGAGGCAGGCGGATCTCTGTGAGTTCTCGGCCAGCCTGGTGTACAGAGCGAGTTCCAGGACAGCCAAGGCTACACAGAGAAACCCCATCTCAGAACTAAGCAAAACAACGACAACAACACAAAAGCTTTAAAAGCAGCAGCAACAACAAACCCCCAAACATTTGTTTGTGTGTAAAGGTGTCGCAAAGCTGGTGACATAGTGCCTTTAAGGGCGGTTTAAATCTTGTGGTGATGGATTAAGCATAAATGATTTGATAGAATATCTCACTGTGGCCTTTTTATTTATTATAACTGTGCCAGCATTGGGTCCTGGGGATTGAACCCTGGTTGTCAGGCTTCGGCAACAATCACCTTTACCCACTGAGCCCTCTCGCCAGCCCCTACTATGACTTTTAGTAACTTAGATGTGGTATACATCTGACCATAAGAATAAAAGCTCTTAGGCATTTTTGGCTAGACTAGACTAACATTTCTTTTTTTCTTTTTCTTTTTTCACAGTAATTCTTTTATTCACAATCAGGGAATCATGAGAACAAAAAAAATATTGCTATTAGATGCTCAGGTTTCAGAAGGACCGTGCATGCTTTAGTGGGTATAAAACCTGCAACAATATTGCTAATTAGTTAAAATTCTTGCTTTTCCACATCAACTATGGAAGATGGACAAACTCCTTTTTTTCTTTTCTTTCTTTTTTTAAAAGATATATTCTTTATTTACATTTCAAATGATTTCCCCTTTCCTGGTCTCCGTCCCCCCCACCCCCAGTTCCATAAGCCCTCTCCCCTGCCCCTGTTCCTCATTCAACCTCCTCCTGCTTCCCTATCCTGGTATTCCCCTACATTGCTGCATTGAGCCTTCCCAGGACCAGGGGTCTCTAATCCCTTTGATGTCCAGCAAGGTCATCCTCTGCTGCCTATGTGTCTGGAGCCATGGATAACACCATGTGTACTATCTGGTTGATGGTTTTGTCCCTGGGAGCCCTGGGAGTACTCGCTCTAACATATTGGAGACTAGGTTTCTGAGTGTAGCCGCTGGAGTCTGCTTGTCATTTCTGAGCACACATTCAGGGACTGTAATACAGAAGATACATGTTTATTAAATACTTAGAGATACAGAGGCACGAAACAAAGACGGAAACCTGGCCCGTCTTGTAGTCATGGAAGAAGCAGATAGGAGACTTGTCAAACGATTTCGTGAGCGAAACACAGTGAAGTCAAGGATAGGGTTAGTCTCCTGTTAGTCCGTAGAATCCATTTCAGAAGAGGACTCGGCTCGTTCCTTTGTGCTGACTAAACTCTTCATGTATTTGTACTGTGGTAGAAGTCACCCATGAACTGGTGTCCAAGCTCTTCCAGCACCGTGTTCTTGCAGTTGGCGTGGGAGCCTGGTGCTACCTGCCGATGTCCAAACACGTCCCGCAACTGCGATGTGGAATACCGATTCACAAGTGAAAGTTTGTGGGGCATTCCACGCCTCTCGTGTAGGCTTGAGTGAACATGACCCCCAGGGGCTCATGTTTGAATACGTGGTGCCCAGTTGGTGGGACTGTTAGGGAAGGATTAGGAGGCTTGTGGACTTGTCACTGGGGGTGGCCTTGAGGGTTCAAAAGCCACTCCATTCCCAGTTAGAATGTTTTCTTCCCTGCGGTTTTGTCTCAAGATGTGAACTCTCAACTACTGCCCCATTGTCAGGCCTGCATTCCCCCGCCATGGTTGTTGTGGACACTCTGATACTCATAAGTCCCAAATAAATACTCTATTCTATAAGTAACCTTGGTGATAATGTTTTATCAGAATACAAAATCAACAAAGATAGAAGTTGGTACCAGGAGTGGGGCTTGAACCTACAGACATGTATACCGGGTAGCATAGACACAAAGAAGGCATTTTCTTTTATAAGTTGCCTTGGTCATAGCAATAGAAAAGGAAGACATAGGCAGGAGAGATGGCTCAGTGGTTAAGAGCACGACTGCTCTTCTAGAGGTCCTGAGTTCAATTCCCAGCACCCACATGGTGGCTCACAACCATCTGTAATAGGATCCGATGCCCTCGGAAGATAGCTATAGTGTACTCATATAAATAAAATAAATAAATCTTAAAAAAAAAAAAAAGAAAAGAGAAGGAAGCCACCCCTCAATTTAAAAGAAAAACGCTATCATCCTATTGCAACTTTACTGACGCATGCAGCTCATTGTGACATTGCAAAACGAACTTGGTCACTTTCTGGTTGCTTCAGCCTTTGCTCACATAAGAAGTTGCTTTGTCACAGGAATCAGACCAATTTGTCCATTTGACGCGAAGGCGTTTCTACTGGGGTAGCACTTTTATCATGATTTTAATGGCTGCTTGGGGACTCATTAGCAATTTCCGTCTCAAGATTCTAACAGTATTTGCTTCTTAGTTCACATTAACATTCAAATATAATTATTTCTGTATTATACAAGTATTAATATCATTAGTTTATACATGTTTTGGCTCTTATATAATTGTTCATGGATATACATGCTTATGTGTTCACATTACACATTTTAAAAGGGGATAAAAATTTGTACATAATTCAGAAGCAACAGTAGAGAGGCCCTGGATCAATAGATCTTGTTCTATCTTAGATAACTTAATTCAGCCTTTGGGCTGGCTTTATTCTGAGCATGTCACGTTGTTTGTCTGATATAACTATTGATTTACAAATTTGTACATAAAAATGGGAACAAATACTACAAAGAAGAAGGAAATGAGGGGGATTTGATATCCAGTGGAAGCAATTTGTATTAAAACCCACCTATAGTCAATAATAAATGTATATATGCTGCAAGAGTGGGGTGGAATTGAAATTATTTTGGCATTCTGTATCTCAAATGCAGCATGTGATGGTGGTGTCGTGGTGAGTGTAACTGCCCTCGTAGCACCTCAGATGTTTAGGCGTTCATTCTTAAATTCTTTGTTAGCAGTCACCACGGATTCGTTTTCCAGCTAACACGCAATGCGAGACACGATCATGTTTGCTGGAGGAAAAGGGCCCAAGCATATGGAATGTGAAATTCTGACTTTTGGCTCTCCCAACAACTTGAAATATCGCAAATAGCAGTGGAGTTTCAAGGCTAACGTGCACAGCCTTGAGGTCTTCGTGCTTTTTCTGTATCCCTGTGTATTTCTGTAGCCACGGTGCTTTCTTTCAAGGCTCTTTTGGTCCCTTCTGTGTTTATCCATTGGTAGACCTTTCAGGAAACCATTCCTGTTACCTGAGTAATTAGGGATGATATTTCTAGTATCTAGATTTAGGGTGTTGTTTCTATGGTGCAGAACACCATAGCAGATATTTTTGGGTATTTTAAACAAAAAATTGGCACATGAGATAGATGGGATATTGTTCAGACAACAGGGTTTTACAGAACACGTTTTGCTTACAGGTGCGTACAAGTTTTGTTTGTGCCCCCCAGTTATTCCTGATAAGCAATCCCAGGATTCCCTCCCTGATTACATTCGCAAATCTCCAGTTAGTGCTTCACATACACCATGGGCATTTGTGGGCATGGGGGTGGGGTAGAGGTGGGGTTGCGAGGGGGAGGGGGAGGGGGAGGTATGGGTATAGGTGTGGTGTGGGTGTGGGCTAGGGTGTGGTGTGGGTGGGGTGGGGGGAGTTGGTTGAGTTCCACTGAGAAACTTCAGTGCAGTGGCCTCCGGGCAACCTGGGAAACATAGCCATGTTAACAGTGCCAAGGATAGCTCGTTGACTTTCAGACAACAAGGCCAAGGATAGCACATCAGACAACAGTGCCATTTTGCATTTTTGGAGGGTTTTTTATTCTTACTTTCCCTCTTTATCATTGTTTTCAGGCTCTCCCTAGAGTCCTCCTTCTCCATCAGTTGGCGAAGCAGGAAGGTGCTTGGACCATCCTTCCCTTGTTACCGCAGTAGGTACCTTTTAACTCAACCGTGTAAATCATCGGCACTTGGGCCCCCACACTCTTGTACTTCTTAGGAAGGTTTTCCAAATTATTAAGAGGTTTTATGTTTTGGGAGATGGTGAATAGATTAATTTTGAGTTTTATATTTTGTGATTACTGTAGGAACTATATATTTTGTGATGACAGTAGGAACTGGTTCTTAGTTATACTTAATTTTTGCTTAGTTTCTTTTAAAAAATGGTTTATTTTAGCTTATGGGTGTGAATGTTTGCCTGCTTGTGTGTATATGCACTACCTGCATGCAGTACCCACAGAGGCCTGAAGAGGGCGTTGGGTTCCCTGGAACTGGAGTTACAGATGGCTGGGAGCCCGTGTGGGTTCTGGGAACTGAAGCCAGGTCCTCTGCAAGAGCAGGCGGTTCTCCAACCACTGAGTCACTTCTCCATCCCCAAAGGTTTTATTTATTTTTAGTTTTTTTTTTTTTCTTAAATGACAACATGCTTCAAACTTACATTTGCTATTATGGGCAGAATGAACTATGAGAGCTCTCACCATCTAGAGCCTGGTGGTCCCTGGCTTTCTTCTCATCGAAGCTGGGATACTCAGTGAGGGCGTGTGCATTGCGAACAGCATACACCCCGCTTTCCCCTTACCACCCACCATGTCTAAGTCACTGGCTGCAGACTCCTCTCCTGCCTTATGTAGAATACGTACCACGAATCCGTGTGCCATGACCCATCTCTTCCCATCAGCTTCTCTGTAACGTACAGCAAGAATTCAACATGGATTTTCTTCTGTGAAGAAGAGACAAGAATACAAATCCCCAGACTCCTAGAAACGCTCAGACGATATGACCCATCTAAGGTGTGTATGACTTCAAAACCATGCTTTGACTTGGGGGACAATAATTCAGATAAAACGTGATTTTCATCCAGAGATGTTTGAAATAATAGCTTTGATTTTAGAAAGCAGTGTGATAGAGAACATAAAATAAACTATTCTCTGTGAAAAAAGTGTATTTGTTGGTGTTGACAATGTAACATAACACCAGCAGCAGCAGGAGCAGCAGCCCCTTTGTAGAATCATTGACCAATTTTCTACAGGGATAAAATGAAAATGGCTGTTTTTGCTCATCAGAAAAGGACGTATATATAACACATACAAGCATTTTTATTTATTTATGTTTTATTTTATCTTACATGTAGGGATGTTTTGCATGCTTGCATGTATGCATATGTAACTAATGTCTGTGGAATACAGGCCATGTGTGGTGGTGCAGAAATGAGTGCACAGTTGTTGCCGGAAATATTCAAAGGACGTGCCTGTCAACCCTCCGCGGTGCCAGATCTCTGTGTCCCAGTGATCTCTCGTTCGCTTGTCCCTGAAGCTAGTTCTTCCTCAGCCAAAACCCCGTGTAGTCGGCGATCCCACATTCTAGTAACTAAATGCAACCGACAACCTCGGGGTTGCATAACACAATACCCAGTAACAGTAGAATCATGACTCTTAAAACTTAGTTAGCCAATCAGATTTATGTATCAATAATATCACAATTTACGGGATGCTAATTCGACAATATCAGAGCCAATTGATAATGATAAAAGCTTTCTCCCAATATTTCTAACCTTGTGAAATCGTAGCTACTGTTAAAACCACAAGGGATCAGGATCTTCCTGTTCTTCTGCCTCAATCGTGGCTTGCTTTCCACTCTCCGACACTTTCTGTCTCTGCAACGCTTAGCTCCGCCTCCCTTTCTCTGTCCAATCACAGGCCTCCCACTGCCCTAATGCGATTGGACAGGGAAAGTCCTGCAACAGACAACACTCGCCAATAGACTGCTTTTGTAAGCTGCATGGTCCACCACTGTTATAAACCCCACCGGTATTGATGGGTGTTACGTGTTGGAAGCATCCATTGTGGCTTCTTTCCCTTGATTTCTGAAAGCCACGGATGTAACTGGATGGGAAGCCCATTAGGTAGGAGAAGGCGTACAAACACGTTTCCCCCTGTCCTCCCAGACAGCTGCAGCTATGGACCTTGTGGCTGCGTTTTGTGTGAGCCATTGGTGAAGCTTTTACGTCTCTTTCTGACTTGTGGGAGACCCCTAAATCTTCTTTTTCTTTCGAATGTTGGGGTTGTGACCCCTTTCCCAGTGTCCGCCTCACCAGGAGACTATTGCCTCATTGCCCGTGGTTCTAATTCTGCAGGGGAGATGGTGACTCATGGATATCTTTTAATGAAATCGGGATGATAGATGGAGAAGTTCAAACGGGGTTCATGGGAAGCGAGTTCAGATCGGAGGAGAAAGGAGACGTTTGCCTTCCCTTTCTGAGCTCTGCTGTATGGAGAAAATAAAATCTAGGATGTTTTATTTCTTTTGAAAGTAGCATGACGGAATATAGATTACATAATGGTGAGGTCAGTTCAAACCAGTGGTTTTTTTTTTTTTTTTCTTCTTCTTCTACTGTTTGAAATCTTAGGGGGAAGAGAAGGTCAGTGCTGACACGAAGAAGCCACACTGAATAATAACTGTGCCGTGGATTGGGAACTGACCGGGCATTTTGATTCCGTTACTGTCCGCCTCACTATCTTCCAGACATCAGTGCCAATGCAAACTTAGGTCCCACTTCAGTGTTTTATATGTGCAAGTGTAATAGTTACTGAAGTAATTGATCTCAGTTCAAATGCCTTCTTAGCTGGTTTCTGCAAATCTCCTATATCTTGTTTGAGTTTTTCCGCCCCACAGTATGCCTTTAATATCTGTATAGCTGATAAGACACATTAACTTTGATTTATTTTTAATAGCAATGAGGCACGGTGCTGGTTGCGGGTAGCCCTTGTAAGAATAGCATTGGTTATTTTTCCAGTTATATCTTTCTTATTGTTCGTTCCACTAAGAAAGCCACTAGTTATTAAGGAAGATGTATGGTTCTTCCCACAGTCTCCTCTGAGTCCTTCCTTAAAATAGTTTATGACCTCAGTAATCATATTAATAGGCTGTCCTACGTGCTTTACGGATAGCTGGATACTGTTGCGTAAAACAGTGTTGGCCCAGAAGGCTCACCGCGAAAGCTCCGTGAGAAGGGATGGGAGGTTCGAAGAACGTGGCTTCGGGGTCTGCGATCAGCTCTTCCGGTCTCTCCTTCCGCTGTTATTTCCTGACGCCTTCCAGCAGCTGTGTGGGTTTTTCTTGTATTTGCTTTTTCTCGGTGGCTGTGGAGGTCTCAGCCAGGCTGTCCTGTTGTGGCTGGATGCAGATGTTTTTCATTGTGCTTTGAACACAGATAATCTTCCTCTAGTACGAGAAGCCCAATCTGGTCCATTTGCCTCTTTTCCCATCAGGTTCTCCCGCACCTACTGTGTGTCAGACATATGGGACTTTCTTATCATTGATGGTTTTAGTTCCTCCACCCCAGTGCACTAACTGCACTTACTGTTCTTCCTCAGATTCTTACCCCCCCATCCCTCCCCCCCCACTGAGCTTTTTGATATTATTTCACCGCTGTTGTTTAAGAGGTTTCTCTCTCTTTCCAGGGCAGGCTCTGCCCACCCCAACCCCTGGTCGGTTGCTGCATCTCCTTTAGTTTCTATTCTCTCAGTTGTGCAAGCTGCACCCCTGATCATTGGCGGCTCTTGATAAATATTGAGCGAATGAATGAATGAATGAGTGGATAAATATAACTGTGGAAGGAGTTCTCAAAGATTTGTTTTAAACCTCTGTGGTTGGAACTGGAGAGATGGCTCAGGGGTTAAGAGCACTGACTGCCCTTACAAAAGACCCATGTTTGAACCCCAGCACCCACACAGTGGCTTACAGTCATCTGTAACTCCAATTCCAGGAGATCCCTCTTTTGCCCACTGCATGCATGTGGTGCACAGACGGACAAGCAGGCAAAAACCTCATTCATCCACATAAATATATAAATAAACACGTCTTTTATAAGAAACCCTGTGGTTTCCTTCACTTTAATATTCTTTGTTTTTTAAAGATTTTTTTCATTTTATGTATATATATATATATATATATACATACATACATATACACTGTAGCTGTCTTCAGACACACCCGAAGAGGGCGTTGGATCCAGTTACAGATGGTTGTGAGCCACCATGTGGTTGCTGGGAATGGAATTCAGGACCTCTAGAGGAACAGCCAGTGCTCTTAACCTCTGAGCCATGCATCGCTCCAGCCCGCCTTAATATTCTTATGTGGAGTATTCTATAAAAACACTGCTCAGGCTGGAGAAAGGGGTAAAGGCACCTGTAGCCAAACCTGACTAAGCTTGAATGCTAGAACCCATAATTGTCATCACTGCACACACACACACACACACACACACACACACACACACACACAGTCTAAGTAATAACACAAATTAAAATTAAGAAAAATTCCTATATTTATGGCACATATCTGCACATACAAAAAATTTAGGCGCATGCCTTTAATCCCAGCACTTGGGAGGCAGAGGCAGGCGGATTTCTGAGTTCGAGGCCAGCCTGGTCTACAGAGTGAGTTCCAGGACAGCCATGGCTACACAGAGAAACCCTGTCTCAAAAAACAAAAAAAACAAAACAAAACAAAAATTTAGGCAATAAGAGGGTTTTTGAAAATTAAAAAATTTTTATATTTATGGTATAATGATAGCTAGTATTTTGTTCATACCAATGATCTGATCTTGAATTACTTCTTTGTTTGTTTGAGACAGGTTTTTCTCTGTATAGTCCTGGCTGTCCTGGAACTCACTGTGTAGTTGGCCTCGAACTCAGAAACCCTCTTGCCTCTGCTTCCCAAGTGCTAGGATTAAAGGTGTGCCCGACTTGAATTACTTCTTAACAATAAAGATTGTGATAGATTTATTATCATACCGTGTTAATTATATTTTCATTTGGATTCTACAGAAACATAATTCATGTTTAACTTTGTCTCCCAAGATATTTAGTTGGCTAATTCTGCTGCTACAACTTAGTTTTGGCCTTACAATTAAGTGACTTTTCAAGAATTACATTTTATCTTTTTATTTAACAGGAATGGTTTTTAGGAAAAGCATTGTACGACGAAGAATCGACGATCATCCACCATTACGCCTTCTCTGAGAACCCAACAGTCTTTAAATATCCCGACTTCGCTGCTGGCTGGGCCCTTAGCATGCCGCTTGTGAACAAGTAAGGATTCAGCTTTGGGGAGTGTGTGCTCCTTCGATGACTTCGGAAACTGTGGTTCTTAAGGGAAGGGACCAAAGGGCCGAGAATGTAGAGGAATCACTTCCGGGATTGGAGAGGATGCTAATTAAGGGAATGAATATGCAGATGCAGCTTGGGCCGGTCTGAGTGGTAGTGTCTGTCCTGTTCACCTGCAGCAGTGTCCCGTGTCCGTGCCCCCCCCCCCCCCCGCACTGCTGTAAGAAGAGTGAGGGTGACCGAATTCAGCTGAGGAGAAATAAGTCGTCTTCAGGTTTTTGTTAGCTTGCACCTTTTCGTCTTTGGAAGATGGAAGGCTGGAAAACATCTGCGGCCTTTGTATCCTTAGAGGTGGCCGCGGTGGAGGGGCACATCCCATCTGAATTCACAACTGCCCTAACCACCTGCGGGACTCGGTCCTGTGTGGGTAGTTTCGCACGCTGTAACTATGCCCCGGGCCAGGATCGATGACACAGCTACCACAGGGGCATGGCTCAGTGGCAGTGATTACCCAGCCTGTACAGTTTTAGTTTAGATTGGAGTTGGCCGGGAACTCACTATCCGTGGTGGTAGAGAGCAGACAACACTGAGAGCAGACGCTCCTTGGCACCATGTCTCTGTCTTCTGGTGCCTCTCTGGGAAGTTCTAGGAACTTTTTGAACTGCACACAAGCTAGGCTCTTGGTCCTAATTCCACTGGAGCTTTTAAATTAAATTTAGTTTAGTTCTCTAAGTGACAGCACAACATTATGCTATACCATTATGTGTGGTACTCTAGTGGGCACCACAGTGTTTCAGTGCGTGTAGAGGCTGGACACTGTTTCAGTCAGGGTGTACAGGGGCTGGGGAGGTGGCTTGGAGGTTAAGAGCACTGGCTCTTCTTGTAGAAGAGGATTCAGGTTCGATTCCCAGCGCCCGCCTGGAGGCTCGCAGCCATCTATAACTGTAGTTCGGGAGGATCCAGTGTCATCTTCTGGCCTCTGTGGGCCCTCACTACAGGCACACGGTGTGCTCACATCTACGCACGCAAACACTCACACAAAGACATACAAAGACACGTATGGATCAGGGAATGCACATCTGTCTTCTCAAACATGATTAGCATTTATGGTAAGAGCATCCAAACTCCTTTCTTCTAAGTGTCTTGAAATTATTACAGTACATAAATTTGAGGTTTTATTTGTAAAGTTTATTTTTATTATGGTTTTTAAAATTTAAAATGAGACACCCATTTCTTCTCCCTCTTGTCCTCCCAGTCAGCCCCCCTCCCCCTCCCCCTCCCCCATTTCTCTTCAGAAAACGACAGGGCTCCACGGGTGTCACCCAGCCAGGGCATGTCTTGTCTCAGTAAGACAAGGCACCCGCTCTCCTATTAAGGCTGCACGGGGTAGCGCAGTAGGGGAAAGGGTCCCAAAGGTCGGCAACAGAGTCAGACACAGCTTCTGCTCCCGCCGTTAAGAGTCCCACAAGAGGGGCTGGAGAGATGGCTCAGCGGTTAGGAGCACCAGCTGCTCTTCCAGAGGTCCTGAATTCAAATCCCAGCCAACCACATGGTGGCTCACAGCCATCTGTAATGGGACCTGGTGGGCTTTTCTGGTGTGTCTGAAGACAGTGGCAGTGTACTTACATGCATAAAATAAACAAAATCTTTAAAAAAAGAGAAATGGCTGGGCGTGGTGGCGCATGCCTGTAATCCCAGCACTTGGGAGGCAGAGGCAGGCGGATTTCTGAGTTCGAGGCCAGCCTGGTCTACAGAGTGAGTTCCAGGACAGCCAGGGCTACACAGAGAAACCCTGTCTCGAAAAACCAAAAAAAAAGAGAGAGAGAGAGAGAGAGAGAGAGAGAGAGAGAGAGAGATATGACCAGCACACACAGCAAATTTGCAGTTTTTAGGCGAAACTAATATAACTAAGTCTCCTTAAGTGTATGCTGTCTGTCTTCAAAGCCTCTAAAAATGCAGGCTTCTCGCTGTTTTGACTCTAGAATTATAAGCGCTAATTTTTATGGTATTTTCTGTAAGTTGATAACCTGGGAGGATGTTTCATTGTGATAACACCACCCACCCCAGGAGCCCCTGTCCCCCTCACCACCATGTCGGATGTGTTCCCTCATTCTAACTTGGAAATTTGATTTCTACTTTACTGCATCATTTGTTCTGGTACATCTGAAGAGAGTGACAGTGTATTCACATACATAAAATAAATAAACAATAAAAAGAGTCCCAGAAGAAGGCTGAGCTACACAGCTGTCACACACGTGTGGGGGGCCTAGGTCAGCCCCACGCAGGGTCCCTGGTTGGCACTTTGGGCTTTGTGAACCCCTGTGGGCCCAGGTTAGTTGATTCTGTGGTGGTGGTTGTTGTTTTAATGGTTTTCTTGGCCCCTCTGGCCTTTGCAATCCTTCCCACCCCCCTTCCCAGGAACTCCCAAAGCTCTACCTAATGTCTGGCTGTGGGTCTCTCTGTCTGTTTCCGTCAGTTCCTGGGTGAAGCCTCTCTGGGGACAGCTGGGCCAGACACCAATCATCTGGAATCATTTCACTGACTTTCCTTTTTTCTGTTGTGTTTTGTTCTATCCTGGCCCTCTGGGCAGTGTCAGAGGTCGGCCTTCTCTCATGGCATGGGTCTCAATTATTATGGTTTTTTAATTAACTTATGTGAGTACCCTGTTGCTGTATTCAGATACGGAAGGGGGCACCAGATCCCATTACAGATGGCTGTGAGCCACCATGTGTTTGCTGGGAATTGAACTCAGGACCTCTGGAAGAGCAGTTGGTGCTCTTAAACACTGAGCCACTCTCCAGTCCCCACTTATCATGTTTTTAAAAAGGTCTTGCATGTATATACTATACTGTGTGCATGTGTGTGTGTGTGTGTGTGTGTGTGTGTGTGTGTGTGTGTGCGCACGTGAGCCTGTGGGTATTTGGAACCCACTGAACTCCTCTGTGGATGAGGGAGGCAGCTTCCATAGCGTCTCCCCTCTTGTCAGCCCAGCTTAAGCGTGGTTCCTGCTGGGATCGGAGAGAACTGAGGGTTTCCTCGTGGTAGCTGGGTGTGTAGTGTCTTAGTCTGGACTGCTATAACAAAATACCACAAACCAGCTCTTTTATAAGCAAGGAAGGTGCACTGGCTGGTTTTGTGTGTCAACTTGACACAAGCTGGAGTGATCACAGAGAAAGGAGCCTCCCTCGTGGAAATGCCTCCATGAGATCTAGCTGTGGGGCATTTTCTCAATTAGTGATCAAGGGGGGAGGGACCCTTTTGGGCGGTGCCATCCCTGGGCTGGTAGTCTTGGGTTCTATAAGAGAGCAAGCTGAGCAAGCCAGGGGAAGCAAGCCTGTAAGAAACATCCCTCCTTGGCCTCTGCATCAGCTCCTGCTTCCTGACCTGCTTGAGTTCCAGTCCTGACTTCCTTTGGTGATGAACAACAATGTGGAAGTGTAAGCTCAATAAAGCCTTTCCTCCCCAACTTGCATCTTGGTTGTGATGTTTTATGCAGGAATAGAAACCCTGACTGAGACAGAAGGTGTGTGCCTGAGAGTTTGGAGAATGGGAAATGTCAAGATGAAGGAATTTGCAGTTTCAGTAGCTGGTGCAGGCCGCTGCCCTCTTGTTTAATGCTAACACCTCTTGTCTGTGACCTCTGGAGAATGCACAGCTCCCCCCAGGACTTCTTTTGTCAAGTTACAACCCCCTGTGTGATGTCTACTGACCTCCCCCACTCCTAAGAGGAGTTGTATATAGTCAACACAGAGCTGTAAGGGCCACAAACGTTCATCAGACAGTGCAGTGAACTATAGCTGATGACTTAGGGCCATGGAGGTCAGAAGGCTGCCAGCATGTCCCTATAGTGCTGGAAAGATGCTGCCAGGTGACCTTGGCATCCAGTGACATCTGCTCCTTACCACACTGGATAGTGACCAACAAATGAGAGTTTCAGTCAGTAACCTTGGTCTTTCCTTTCCTTCCCCTCCCTCCCTCCCTCCCTCCCTCCCTCCCTCCCTCCCTCCCTCCCTCCCTCCCTCTCTCCCTCCCTCCCCCTCTCTCTCCCTCTCTCCCTCCTTCCCTTTCTCCCTTCTTCCCTCCCTTCCTCCCTCTCCCCCTCCCTCCCTCCTCTCCCTACACTTTTTTTTCTGCCTGCAAAATCAACCAAATTTTTTTGTTTGTTTTGTTTTTGTTTTTGTTTTTAAATGTGGACTCTGCCATAGGAACAGATTCAAAATCTGGTCTTTTATACTGGTCTTTTATACTTGTCCCTCCCCCCATATAGACAAGGAATTAAAACAAAAGATAATAAACCCCATCTAGTATAGCAAATATCGGTCTGTGCGTGCGTGTCAGTGTGTGTGCTACGTAGGATTGTGGGGCTTTATTCTGGGTGAGAAAGGAACCATGGGAGAATCCTTTTTTTTTTTTTTTTTTTAAATTAAGCTGAAAGAAAACTGGTATTTTCCTGCCAAGTCACCTGCTCTTATCTTAAAAATCTGTAGTTTGCTCAGCTACTAGAAATTTTCGGGAACCTGCTATTCCTGTCTGACAGTTCTTTTGCTCTAAAAACAAACAAGCAAACAAAGGCGTGTCTCTGTTTTCTAGGCTTGCCAAGAGATTAAAGAGCGAGGCGCTGAAGTCTGACTTCACAATCGATTTAAAGCACGAGGTAGGTCACGGTTGATTAGGTCTTAGTGACCAGGAGTCACTAGGTCTCGCTCAGTGGCTGCTGGGACTGGCATGACTGTCGCTACCAGCTCTGTACCAAAGAAGAAATAGTCGTGTATTTTGATGCAGAAGTTGCGTCTTGTATTTTATATCCCGCAATAGTGCTTTTCCCCACCCCCTCGTGTTCTCCCCACTGAGATAATTTCACCGCAGTAGGGGTGAGAGGGATTGGGGGAGGAAAGGTTGAATGTGTGATTCGTGAGTCTTTGGTTTTTGAGGTAGCAGATGGGTCCGGAGGTGAATGTTTACAAGCGTGCCTGGAGCAGGAGTGCTTCGGAGCCCTTCTGCACTTTGTGGCGGGGGGCATTGTTCCGAGCATGGCTGCATCTGGGAGCTGCTTCATGTTGACGCGTGCGGCCCTAGCCAGTGACGTTTCACTTACGAGCACGCTCTCTTGCCTCTTGTTTTGTTTTGTTTTGTTTTTTATTGATTTTTTTTTTCGAGACAGGGTTTCTCTGTGTGGTCCTGGCTGTCCTGGAACTCACTCTGTAGACCAGGCTGGCCTCGAACTCAGAAATCCGCCTGCCTCTGCCTCCCAGGTGCTGGGATTACAGGTGTGCACCACCATTGTCCACTCTTGCCTCTTTTTAAAATATTTATTTGTTTATTTATTTAACATTTTAACAAATTACTTGGGAATCTCACATCATGCACCCTGACCACACTCACCTCCTAACCCCCCATATCTGCCTTCCTCCCCCTCCCTCACCTAAGCTGGAAAAAAGTCCATTTTATGTTGTCCATATACTCACTGGAGCACAATCAGTCAAATTCTTAGTGGCCAGCCCTGACCACAGTCTTCAGAGAGGATGAGTGTTTCTCCGCCTGCATCCTTACCAGAAACTAAGGATTGATTTATTTTTCTTTTATGTGTATGAGTGTTTGTGTGTTTGCATCTGAAACCATGTATATGCAGTACCCACAGTGGCCAGAAGGGGGCATCCAATCCCCGGACTGTTCTGAGTCACTGTTGGGCGATGGAAACCGGCCCACAGTCCTCTTCCAGAGCAGAAGGTAGTCATAGCCGGGCGGTGGTGGTGCACACCTGTAATCCCAGCCCTTGGGAGGCAGAGGCAGGCGGATTTCTGAGTTCGAGGCCAGCCTGGTCTATAGAGTGAGTTCCAGGACATCCAGGGCTACACAGAGAAACCTCGAAAAGTCGTAGCTGCTGAGTCACCTCTAGCTATAGTGGTCTCTTGTATTAATTATTACTCTCTTGATTGTGGGTGTCTGCTGTGCTCCTGGGTTTTCACTGTGACAATGATTGTTTCTATGAACATTTTGGGCATGTGCCACGATTATCTGTGAGAGTTCCTTTATTGCAGATAATTTAAAACAACTTATTTTTTTTAAACTGCAACTTACTTTAAAAAGCCCAGTGTCTTTGTTCAGGCTGGGCAGGTAGCTCAGTGGGTAACGTGCTCATTGTATTAGTGTGGGGGTCTGAGCTCAGATGCCTGCACTCACAGGCACAGCCTGGTCCAGCAGGCCGTCCCAGTGCTGGGAGGCAGAGACAGGCAGACTCCGCGAGCTCGTCTCCAGCAAGTTCCACCAACTTGGGACCAAGCATCTGGACGGCCTGTGGGGACCAACAGCACGTTGCCAGGTTACTGCTGGTGACTCTGGGAAACGGAGCTGAGGCCTCCTTCCCGTGGTAGTTTCTGTGCAGTTCCTCAGAGCACTTTAGTGTTGTCTTTGGGATTTTTTTGTCATCTCTGGGATTTTTTGTTTGCATGTATGAATACTGATTCATGTTTAATTGTTTATAACTTATAAAGCATCAGATCAGTCTACATCAGTGTTACCATTTTTTTAAAAAAACCGAGGAAAGTTTCTGTATGTGCTCCTGGTTTTTCACTGTGACAATGATTGTTTCTATGAACATAATGCTCTTTCTAGGAGGTGTGTCCTGCTTCCCCCCCCCTCCCCGGACATTTTGTACCCTTTTTTATCTGTGGTTTTGGCTTAGCTCTGTCCTCTCCATCATTTCCTTGTCTTGAGCTAGATTGCCCTCTACATCTGGGACCAAGGCAGAGGACCGGCCCTCACCCCTGTGCCTGAGTTTTGCACGGAAGACGTGGACCCCCGCTGCGTCACCACGTTCCGTTCTTTCCTACCGCTCTGTGTAAGTGAGAATACCAGCTTCCTCCTGGACCAGAGGAGCATGTGCATATTGTGTGCATAGCATTTACTTGTTGTGGACCTAACATTATGCTGGTAATGTATGTATTGAAACATAAACCAGCTTTTGCTCCAAGCCAGGCAGAAGCCATATGCCTTATGCCTTCTAGGTAAGTGCTGTTGCCGCCTTCTGTATTGACCCAAGTCCTTCAGCTTAGCAATCAGACGCCAGTGCCGGGGGAGAATAGGTGGAGGGGAACAGTGGACCATGCGAGGGCTCCAGGAGCTGGAGAGTGTTGTCTCCCAGAGACTGTCTCTGAGAAAGCCGGCATGTGTGTGACAGGGATTTATGGGCCCAGAAAGGAAGGGGTGCAGTGGTCAGGGAAAGGGGTCTCCCCCTTCCCTTGCCCTTCCCTCCCTTCATCTCCTCCTCCCTCAATCCCTACCCATTCTCTCTCTCTCTCCCCCCTCCCCCTCCCCCTCCCTCTCTCGCTCCCTCTCCCTCTCTCTCCCTCTCTCTCTCTCCCTCTCTCCCTCCAGCTCTCTGCCCCAGCTCCAGTGCTCTCCTGCAGCTGTTCACAACCATATCAAGGTCTTTTACAGGCTTTGTATTTAAAGAGTAAGGAAGTAAATTGGACCTCACGTTCTGGTGTTACTTGCGGGTCACCAGATATTCTGGAAATCCAAAGAAAGTCCGCAGTTAGCACTCTTAGCCACTTAGGTGCCGCCTTTCCTGACTAGGAAGCCTGTGAAGGGAAGCTCTGAAGGAGGCCTGAGGTGATGGGAATTCAGTTCCACTTCGCAGAAAGGTCCGAGGCCTGCCCGGTGCCTGCCCCTCCCAGCCTCTTAGCCCGTGGCCTGGCTTTTGGTTGTCCAGCACAGTTCAGACTCTCATGGAGCAGACACTAAGTCTTCGTGCAGATCTGTGGCAGGCCTGCCTGGGGTTAAGGACAGCAACGGCTCTGAAGGCTCTGAAACTTACTAGATCGTTGACCTTTGGTTTTTGTTTTTGTTTTATTTTTCTCTTATGAAGGAAATATATTCTATAATCTCATACAATGTATGTTGTTCTCAGGTCAGTTACAGAAAAGGTTGTGTGTACTATCTTAAAAGGTACACATACATTGTATACATGCTACACACATACACACTACACATACACACACTGAATACACATAGTGCACATATATATATTGCCTACATACACTGTGCACACACTGCACACACTCACACATACACACTGCACGCACATATACAACACACATACACTGCACACATACACTGCATATACACACTACACACACATACACTGCATATACAAACTGCGCACACACTACACACATGTACACATACTCACACATACACATGCACATACATACACTACATACACTGTATATATATATACTGCACACACATATACTGCACACACATGTACACACACTGCACACACGTATGCTGCATGCACACATTGCACACACACTGCAATACACACTACACACACACACACCTTATAGTGTGACAATAGAGGGGACTTGTAATATTTGCAGGTCCCAGTGGGCTACCAGTCACACACACATACCTTATAGTGTGACAGAAGAGGGGACTTGTAATATTTGCAGGTCCCAGTGGACTACCAGTCTTTTCAGACCTAAAACCTGTTTGCTTTGCAATGCTCTTGGTGTCTTGAGTGACAAGATAGACCTGGGGTACATCAGTGTCAACTCTTTAAGTGGTGCCATCACCGTGACTCTTAGTGTAAGAAGACATATAAGAAGAGGTGTTCTAGTTTGCTTATTGTTGCTGTGACAAGCTGACCAAAGGAAGGTGGGGGAGGGGAGGGTTGATTTGGCTTCCCATCCCCATCACAGTCCACCAGGGAAGGAAGTCAGGACAGGAACCTGGAGGCAGGAACCCAGAGGCAGGAGCTGAAGCAGAGACCGTGAAGGAACCCTGCCTACTGGCTTACACTCCATGGCTTGCTCAGCCAGATTTTCAATACACACCAGGGCCACTTGCCCAGGAGTGATGCCACCACGGTGGGCTGGGTCCCTCTACGTCAATCTTTACTGGAGAGAGTGTCCCAGGGGCCAGGCTGATAGATGCAAGCCCTCAGTTGAGACTCTGCCTTCCCAACTGACTAGTTTGTGTGAAGTCGACAAGAAGTGTGACTGGTAGGCGGGGCCAGAGCTGCCCCCGGGGAGGAGCAGAAGGCGTTCATTGTCATCAGATCCCTCTGTGCCTCCTCCAGCCTGTGTGGCCTTCCGCCCACCCAGGGTTTGGAGCAGAGGGCAGAATATCCATGACCTAGACTCCAGTCGACAGTCAGAAGTCATGTATGACTTCCAGCACCACGTGTGGCCAGACCCAGAGGAGCAGACGTCTCCTGCTTGTATGAAGTCACCGTCTGTTCTCTCTTTGTCAAAATCTCCACTAGTTGAGAACATGAACAGACGACAGTAACTAACATCTGATAGTTACCTGCCATGTGCTTAGTAAGTCAGCAGCGACAGCAGCTTCCTGGTGCTGTCAGTCCTGATCTTTAAATGACCAGGGACGTCATTTGTTAGTGTGGTTCTTGGTCTGCAACTGCTGAGCTGGGGTACTGGGCCAGGGCTGAGCTGGGGTACAGGTGGAGAGCTGAGCTGGGGTACGGGTGCAGGGCTGAGCTGGGGTCCGGGGCAGGGCCGAGCTGGGGTGCGGGGCAGGGCTGAGCTGGGGTCCGGGGGCAGGGCCGAGCTGGGGTACCAGGGCAGGGCTGAGCTGGGGTGCGGGGCAGGGCTGAGCTGGGGTGCGGGGGCAGGGCTGAGCTGGGGTACGGGAGCAGGGCTGAGCTGGGGTACCAGGGCAGGGCAGAGCTGGGGTACGGGTGCAGGGCTGAGCTGGGGTACCAGGGCAGGGCAGAGCTGGGGTACGGGTGCAGGGCTGAGCTGGGGTACCAGGGCAGGGCTGAGCTGGGGTGCGGGGCAGGGCCGAGCTGGGATGCTGGGCAGGGCTGAGCTGGAGTACCGGGGCAGGGCCGAGCTGGGGTGCGGGGCAGGGCCGAGCTGGGCAGCAGGTCCGTGCTGCCTGACTCCAGAGTCCACATGGTCAGTTTTCCTACATGCCCCCTTTCTTCCCTAAAACTACCATGGGAGTAGATATCTGTGGCATTGATTATTTTAACTGTATTTAAGATCTACTCTGGGCATGAAGTCCGGGTAATGCTGATCTACAAATGTATGTAATGTGGGGTTTTTTTCTTTCTCTCCCCCAAACCCCACTTTTTAGGGAATACCAGTAAAGAAGGAGGAGATTTTTGTTGCAGTAAAAACGTGCAAGAAATTCCATGCTGACAGAAGTAAGTTTGGGGCTTTTCATTTCCTTGAACTTTCGAGATTCCCAAATGTCTTTGAAACAGTGTAAGCCAGCTGCAAACTCAGGATGGGAGATTGTGCTAGGGGACACCGAAGGGGAAGAGGCTATTTCATCGGGGTTCCTCGCCGAAATCCCCGAGATCACTCAGGAGAGGCAATTTTGTCTTGAAGCGTGAGTGGTCACAGCTCTACTAAATACTGTTGAGACTCGTCCGTGGCAGCCTTGGAGACAGCACCAGTGAAAGTCTGCCTGTAAAGGCCCCACTGTGTGGAAACCAGCAGGAGGGCTTCCGAGGAGTTACAATACCAACAATGACAATCCTTAGTATATTTATTTCCTGTGAACATGTTGGTACTTTTTAATGAGTCGCTAGGTTTGCCCTGATTGGTCATGTCAAATTCCAAATCCTATTAAATCGAACTGAATAAATGTATGTATTTATTATATAAGAAGGCTTATAGTTAACAGTCAATGAAGGAGTTTAAATAAGACTTTTTATTTATCATAAATTTAACCTAAATCTAATGCCTGACAGGGTTTTGGGGGTGCTTTTGGTAAATATTTTTGAGGGGCCGGAGAGATGAAGAGCGCTGGCCGCTGATACAGGGGACCCCCGTCAGTCTTCAGTGCCCCGCATAGGGCTCGCAACTGTGGAACTCCAGTTCCCGGGGTTTTGGCGCCCTCTTCTGGCCTCCACGGGCATTGCACACACATCATACGCAGGCATATATTAAAAACGAATCTTTAAAATGTTTGAAAAAAGGTGGTAGGAAAATGCACGAGATTTTTTTTTTTTTACTTCACAGGAAAAATATTTACAATGATTTAGTTGATCTTGAAGCTGTGCTCAAAATAGTGACTATTTTTGCTATATTGATGTTAATAATGTAGATAGTAATTACGAGGAGTGTATTTTTCAGATGATAACGAAATGAAAATTTAAAGGTTCCCCTCCTTGCATTTTCCACAATCTACAGAAGTGTTTGTTCATTTTGACTTTGTAATTTTGAATAATTTGGTTTTCTTATTTCTTTAAGTCTAAGATCAAATTAAAAAGAAGATATCTATGAAAGCTTTTCTACTTGGATTCAGAGTTTAAACATTTTTTTTTTAATCACAAAATCTCAAACACTCATCTCAGATCTGAGGTGACTGAGACTGGAGACCTAAGGGGGGTCTGAAGCTCTCAGTGTGGGTGTCTGCGGCAAGCTCTCGTTAAACTTCTGTGCACTCATTTGTGAGGACCGCTGCTTTTTAGATTGGTTCCGCCTTTTGCTGGGTGGGCGCAAAGCCTGCCCGCCCACTGGGCTCTGCACGGTCTCCTTGGAAACTCTAGTCTAGCACGGGAGAGACGACTCAGAGGCTAAAGACACTCGCTGCTCTCCCCGAGGACCAGTGTTCGGCTCCCAGCTCCCATGCTGGCCAGCTCTCAATTGCCTGTAACGCCAGCACCAGGGCCTCTGACACCTCTGGCTCTCATGCACACCTCCCCACGAGCAGACACACACACACACACACACACACACACACACACACACAATTTAAAAATAATAAGACAACTTGCTAAAAAATGTCCAATCTAAACACCAGTTGGCCCAAGAAAACTGGTCAGCTATCCTATTAGTGGCTGACAGTGCCATATGGCTACTAATCAGTTTCTCCCTCCCTCTTCCTCTCCTTTTTCCCTCCCCCTCTCTGTCTGTCTGTCTCTCTGTGTAAAACAACCGTTCCCTAATATAATCATAACTAGACAATTCCTCATGCTCTGGCAGTACTGTGGTCCCCTTGGTGTTGTAGAGAGGGCTGAGGAGACCCAGACCCAGCAGACCCACATCCCATGGCCTCTGGTTACCTGAAATTTGGGAAGCCTTGCTACAGTCACCTAATGTTATCCGGGTAATCAGGGTCACCTCTTGGGATTCTTAGTCTCATTAGCAAAAAAAAAAAAAAAAAAAAAAAAAAAAATATATATATATATATATATATATATATATATATATAATGACAGACTTAAATAGAAACTCCAAGAGAATCTAATTAGCGTTTAAAAGAAAAACTCCAAAGCAGAGAAGACTAAGTCCTGACAGCTGCCCAGATGTGAGGGCTGGCAGAGAGGCCGAGGTTTTCAGTTCAGCAGGCATGCGGGAGAAATCCAGAGTCCCAGAGAAAGAATACCTGGGCTCTGGTCAGCATCTGGAAAAAGGAGAACAGTAAATAAGGAAAAGTTACATTTTTCTGAGGATGGACAGACATAGCAGAAACTTCTAGAGAGGCACTGGGGGCGGGAATTCTGGGAAGGATTGAGCCCGCCTTCCTGAGGGGCGGGCCCTTGCTTGTCCAATGGCATGTCTCCACCCGGAGGTAGATTGCACGATTTACTTATTTATTTTATGTGTATGGGCCTTTGGCTGTGGACCATGTACATTCTGGCGCCTGTGGAGGTCGGGAGAGGGCGTCAGGTCCCCTGGAGCTGGAGTTAGGATGATTGTAAGCTACGGTGTGGGTGAATGCAGGCAAGAGCAGCAGGCGCGGGAACGCCAACCCTTCTCTCCAGCCCCAGCCTCGCGCCCTTCCTTCGGCGAAGAGGCGGTAGCTTCCCTTCGGGAGTCTCCTGTGCTCCATCGAAGCAGGAGGCAGGCCTGGGGCTCTCTGCTCTAGCCTGACTACACTTGGATATATTTCAGACCTCAGTTGATAAATTGTCTTCGATATTCTTGTTGATGCCTGACTATGCTCAAGGTCAGTTTGAAGTTGGACAGGAGCCGGGCAAGCGGGATTTTCCTTTTGAAAAACGACGAGGAAGGATAGCAAGGGATTGAAGCTGCGTGTGACCCTGTGTGTGGGGCTCCGCAGATGGAATTACTGTCCAAGCAGAATGCCCAGATAGAGCCTGGTGTTCCTTTTTTCCTGTTCTCTGGAGGTAGAAATCCATAAAGGAACAAAGGCCAAATGGCAGTGAAGGGCAGGAAAAATAAAACAGTATATTCTTGAAAAACCGAGAGTGGGCCGTGCTGTTCCCCAGTTCATGACCACTCGTCACCTCCATGGGAGGAGAGGGACAGAATGGCAAGGGTTAATGCATACGGAATCCGTATTTTTATGTCACCCCCGCGGATTGATAACAAGACCAAGTTTGAATGTCGTAGCTGTTTTTCTTGTTTCCCTACCCACGAAAGGGCAGCGCTGCTACCACATTTGCCTGGATTCCAACAGAAACAGATTAGAAAGTTCTCAGAGCACAGCCAAAAGAATTTGTTTGTTTGTTTGTTTGTTTGTTTATTTATTTATTTATTTATTTATTTTGGCTCCAGGAGGCAATACAAGTTGACACCATTTGAAACATGTGAGTAGGGGAAAAGACCCCTGATTTTTAATATGCATCGCAATGACTTCCTCTCGGGTCCGGGGTCCTCCCTGTGCGATGCGAGCTGTCAGAAACCCTTAAGTGTTTCCGTTTGTGTTGCTTCGTGGGGCCTCCGCGTGTCTCACACTCCCAGAGCAGGCAGTTTTCATCCATCACACTCGACAGGATGTGCTGCTTTCCTATGAGCTCCCTCTAATTAGAAAGTAAGAGAGACTTCTTGGCTATTAGGGTTTTTTTTTCCCACAGTTTCATCTGGCTCTTAAAAATAAACAACACTCTTGCTTCCAGATTTAAAAACAAAACAAAACAAAACAAAACAAAACAAAACAAAACAAAACCGTCTTTACTGCTGTGATCATGTCCAGGGAGGCACTGAGTGGCTTCTTTAGACTATGTCATAGCTGCCATCTCTGATGAAAGAGGCGGCAGGTACAGCGAAGACCCAGACCTGCGGCCAGCCGCACTAGCCGGACGAGGTGATTGGCCGAGGGGGTCACGTGTTACCCGCCACCGGGCTGTTGAATGGCTGACCCGGTCCCAGATGTTTTTCATCAGACAGAGGGATGCTTTGCAAGCTTAGGGCCACTTTGCAAAAGACGAGGAATAGGCATCCGTGGGCGTCCCTGACGCTCTCGGGTAAGGGGTGGGGGTGGGGCACAAACACCAGCCGACTGCCCAGGTTTTGGTCTCTGACCCGAGCCTGGAGAAAAAGGTACATTTGCCTGCAGATAATAGCAAATTCCTCAGAATCCAAACAGCCCTCCACACGACATCTGATGGACTGCACATTCATAAAATGTTCAGATGTCCCTTGTACCAGGAGACAGGTTTGCAGGTAAATTCTCAGGCGTAAAAATGGGTTATTCTGCTGTCCCTTACGGTGAGGGGTCTCACTGACTCTAGAAAGCCCTAAGACGATTCATGCTACCTGTGCATCTGGGATCTCTTCTTCTTTTTTTTTTTTTGAATAATAATTTTTGTAGAATAAACCTTTACTCCGCTCCAATTTAAGATACCTCGGTGGGACACACTTCCTTGAGAGCAGGATTCCCTATGTTTTTCTCCACAGTGGAAAGTTTGGATGTGCAGTGTCCCCCATTGGCTCATATGTTTGAACATGTGACCGGGCTGAATAGCATGAGCTCCGGGCTCAGTGAGAGGCCTTGCTAAAAACAAAAACAAAAACAAACAAAACAAAACAAAACAAAAAAACAAAACAACAACAACAACAACAACAACAAAAAATACCAGACTAGGTGACTGTCCCCCAAGCTCTCTTCTTGTCTCTGCTGACACGTGTACACACTCACACACGTGCATACACACATGCACACACACACATATACACACAATACATTTTAACTTATTTAACTTTATTTTATGTGTATTAGTGTTTTGCCTGCGTGTATATGTGTATATGTACCACATGCACACCCAGTGCCTGAGAAGGCCAAAAGAGGGCCTCAGATGACCTGTACGCAGAGATAGCTCTGAGTCACCATGTGGGTGCTAGGACCTGAACCTCGGGGTTCATTATAAGAGCAGCCAGTGCCCTTAATCACCAAGCCATCTCTCCAGGTTCCAAATAATATCTTAAGAGTTTATTTACAGAAGAGTTAAATGATCTAACCTTTGGGAAGAAGAGCACTGATTCACAGTTCGTCTAAACAAAGCAGTGTTATCTAACTGATGTCTTATTACATGGAGGTGAGGCGGGTGTGCACACGAGGGGCTGTGGACAGTCCCCCTCAACGAGAGTGCTCTGCTCCCTGCTCACCAGCAGAGGGCACTGGCGCTCCCGCGGGTGCAAACACTGAGGCTTGGGGCACTGACAAAGAATGTTGCTTCTCCGTGGGGTCATGCTGCTTTGAAATTTGTTTTTAACGTCACGGCTATGATCGTCCCCTCTATCGTGTGTTCAGTACCCATCGTAAAGAAGACCTGGGCGGCCCAGGCCAGCCTTATCGAATACTACAGTGACTATGCAGAAGCCGCCATCCCCACGGTGGATTTGGGAATTCCCAATACAGACAGGGGTGAGTTCTTAATTCTCCCTCGATTCAAAATCCCCACACTGTAAATGCACGAGTCAGGATAAACTGAAATCTAAGTAGTAGGATTTCTTATTTTAGGTTTTCTCTTCCTTCTCTCTGCTCCCGCCGAGCATCGTTACCTGTAGATAGATTCTGGCTCTCACGTGGGGTTCCGGGTTACAGACTGGTGCCCTGCAGTTTGGGAGGGACGGGCTGCGCCCCAGCACTGGGTGGGGTACGCGGAGGCAGGGTTTTCCCAGCTCCACACAGCTCCTCCGGGCTGGGGCCGGAGGCTCCAAGTTCCTCTGTCAGCTTCTCACAAGGCTTGCGTCCTTCCAAGTCTGTGGTCGCGGTCATTCTTTCAATCTCTTTCAGAGGGCCCGGTGCATTCCGCGGTGCTCAGATACACAGTAAGCAGCATTATAGGGATAATATTCTGATTAGGATTTGTTGGGAGCCTATCAGGTTTTTTTGCTAGTGAAAAGCATTTTCAGTTTCGTTTGCTTTTGAGAAAGAGATTATGTAGCCCAGGCTGGTCCTAAAGCCACTGTGCTGGCCTTGAGTTCGTGACCCTCTTACGCCTAAGTGCTGGGCCTGTAGACATTGTCTTACTTTGAGCTTCTATTGCCGTGACAAGCACCTTGTGGCCAAAAGCAACTTAGGGAGGAAAGGGCTTATTTCAGCTTCGGTGGGAAGGACAGAATGTTACTTTCTAGAACAATTTCCTGTTATTATTGTACACGTCAACCTTCAGGCTCTTCTGACACTTTAAGACTGAAAAATTTTTTTAAATGAACGCTATGTATTTTAGAGCAAATAATACATTGCCAGTTTTCTCCTTTCCTTCCCTAGGTCATTGTGGAAAAACCTTTGCCATTTTGGAAAAATTTTTGAATCGTAGTCACGACAAGATCTCATGGTTAGTCATTGTGGACGATGATACATTGATCAGGTAGGCAAGAATCCCTCTCGTCCAGAACTGACTGATAATAGCTATGTCTGCTTCTGGTGACAACAGAGGGGCAGGGAAGGGTTGTCTTAAGATTCCGAACGTCTGGCAGCCCGAAGCAGGTCACTGCCCTTCTGACTGCCTTCTGGCTATGCCAATCCATTGCTTAGGAGGGGGGACTAGCTGGAACCCACATAGTTTTCCTTAAAGAGATGAGGCTGAGAGTCTCAGGAGACCGAGGCTGTTACAGGACACAAACATAGAAAACAGACGGACAAGCCGAATGGTGGTGGCGCACACCTTTAATCCCAGCACTTGGGAGGCAGAGGCAGGTGGATCTCTGAGTTCGAGGCCAGCCTGGTCTACAGAGTAAATTCCAGGACAGCCAGGGCTACACAGAGAAACCCTGTCTCAAAAAACAAACAAACAAACAAACAACAGACAGACTTCCAAACCACAACCCTGGCATCAAGTATTCAATACAGTAGATGCTTCTCCATGCTGGAACAGAGCTCACCAAATGGTCGGAAGGAATGACAGTGCACACTCTGTGTGGCTGGGCATGGTGTCTGTTCTCACGGCAGACCGAGACACAATAACTCAGTGAGGGACATTGTCCAGAATTGGTAGTATTACCATTAGTTTCTAAATGTACATGTATATATATACTTCTGTTTTTAAGTAATCATTACAACTCTTATTTCATATTTTCAAAAGGAAGATGTACTACATCTGAAATAATCTTACAGACATGAAAACTCTTTTATCAGGGATTTAAAAAGTCTTTTAAATAGGATTAACATCAAATTAGACATTGCAGAAGAAAAGTTTGAGAATTCAAACATAAGGCAGGAATTACTAGCCAAAGAAAAACACAAGGTCAAGGCAGGAGGCGCTGTAACTGATATTATTACAACAATTCATAAAAATTAGAGTTAGTAGCCCATTTAAATATATTGTTTCAGTGTTTTGATTTCAAGTTATTATAATTAAGGCTACTACATATATTTTTAAGATTCCTTTATTTTTATATATTTTGCCTATATCTATGTATGTGTGCCATACGGATGCAGTGCCCATAAAGACCAGAAGGGGGCATCAGAGCTGGACCTGGAGTTGCAGATGTTGATGAGCTGCCGTATGGGTGCTGAGTACTGAACCCTGGTCCTCTGTGAGAGCAGCCGGTGCTCTTAGCTGTGGAGCCCCTGCTCTAGCCATCACTCTGCATCTTCACAGGGAAATCTCAGTGTGGGCATCTTGCTTTCATTTCTCTTGGTTAAATATGTAGGGGCAGAATGGCTGGTTTTTAGAGAAACTCACCACGTCACTGTCAAATTTCCTGACGTTGACGACGTTTCTGCCCTTCGGAAATATACACTAGAGTGGTTGGGGAAGGGTGTAGTATATGCACTTTTAGGAAAGTGAAAAAGTATCCATATTATGCTTTTATGTTTTCTATCTACACGAGGAGAGCCTGCGAATGAGGCACTATAGTACATTGGAATAATTGGTCAATCTGGGGCAAGAGTAGCTGGGCTTTCATCCTGTGTTTGTAACTTTTCTATAACTATAAAATACAATACCATAATAGGCCAGGATGCAGTATCCTCTGGCCTTGAAAGGCTGGTGTTCTGCCGGTGACATCTGCCAGCACTGCCAAGCTGTACACAGTCGGCTGGGGCGGTCCTCCTTAGAGAGCACGGACGTGCCTTTTTTCCGACATGCCTGAGACTCAGAAGTGCCTGAAACGGGAACAGATTGCTGAGTGAAATGCTTTTCCTGGGCCAAATCCCCTTAGATGGAGCTGAAATCTATCCGACTCACCCACATTCCTCCTCTTTAGCAAATGCGAAAGTGGGTGATAATTATCAGACTCCATTTTCGGTCCCCGAGCCTCTCAACAGCATGTTGAAAATGAGACTCATCCGTGGTATTAGAAGCCCAGAGGAATCTTAAATTACTTTAACCTTAAAATACTGAATATACTGAATGTCGTAGGTGGAATCGACAATTTCACAATATGTAGGAGGAAGAGAAAAACAGTTTTCTCTCCGTGTTTTTAAATTTTAAAATTAAAAAAAAATTATTTTATGCCTATGAGTATTTTGCCTGCATGTAGGTATGTGCGTGCACCGTATGCGTGCAGGGCCTGGAGAGGCCAAAAGAGGGCGCTGAGTGCCCCAGCGTTAGAGATGGCTGTGAGCCGCCGTGGGAACCGAACCCGGCTCTTCTGCATGATCAGCCTGTGCTCCTTGTTGACCCACCTCTAGCCCCCCTCTGTCTTTTCTTTTTGTTTTTGTTTTGTTTTAATCCCAAGAAGTAGACCTGTTTTACCCCAGAAAGTCTTGGGGATTTTGGTCTTTCCACACCGAACTTCAGTTTCCTTAGATCTTCAAGCATAACCCCTCGGTCATGTGATCCTTCTGCCCGTGCAGATGAATTCCTCAGACTGCTCCTGGAAGGCAGATTTCAAATGAGGTGCTTAGAATGCTTAACCTCCAGGCCAACAACGGCAGAACGGGGTGAGGGGGTGGGGGGGAAGGATTGTGTCTTATGCTCACTCAGAAACTGGCAGCCTTGGAAAGGCCTCGGCCTCCAGAAGTTCGAAACCTATTTACATTCTTACAACTTGCAACAGGCTGTAAACTCTCAGGCTCTGGAGCACGTGCAGGGAGGGAGGGAGGGAGGAAAGGGGGAGGGGTCGCAGCTGCTTCTGTCTTCTCCTTACATGGTAAAGCTGCTTCTGCCTCTCCCGGATCCACTTGCCAGCCCCACCCTGACAGAAGAACACCCCCCATGCGACCCCCCCAAGCCCACTTATCTTTTGGGAGCTCTTTTGTGGCTCTCAAGTGTTAAAACAACCCTAGTCTATTTGAGGAGAGGTGAGGTTTTAGCCCCCTTACTTGGGGAACCGCCTGGTAGAGGACAGTCACAGAGACAGGCCCCTGGGCCCCGCAGGGCTGAGTTCAAATTGGAGGAAGGACACCTCTGACCTCTCTCTTCTAATGTCCTGTGTTTGTATTTCGAGTTTGTTTTTTTTTAAAAAATTCACTTATTCTATGCTTGAATTTCACCTCTAAATCCTTTCCTCTGAAGCCGCACCAGGACTAAATAAGCCTTCCCTTTGCATCTCAGCATCTCCAGGCTCCGACACCTGCTTAGCTGCTATGACTCCAGAGACCCAGTGTTTCTGGGTGAGCGCTATGGCTACGGCCTGGGCACAGGCGGCTACAGCTACGTCACAGGAGGCGGCGGGTGAGTGAGCGGAGTGGCCTTTGGACCCGGCCATCTCCTGTCCTGCATCTCTATTTATCCCTTAAGGGTTAAGAGTCCAGGAACCCCCGCAGGTGCTCAAGGCCTGTAGATAAAATGACACTGGCGTGTGACCTGGGCCGAAGCTCCTGCAAACCTTAAATTAATTCCTGATCACTTCTGATACATATTACAACCTAAATGCTATGGAATGGTGCCTTTTGTGATGAGGATCTGATGGTGTAGCCTCAGCTGGCCTGGAGCGCGCCCCCGCGCCCCCCCCCCCCAGCCTCAGAGTATCGGAGAGTGTGCCGCCATGCCTAGCTGGAAATAGTTTTTATATCATAGTCACTTCCGGGATGATGGGAAGAATACAGACAGTAAATATTTTTCATCTGTGGTTGGTTGAGTCCAGAAAGAACTACCTGTAATTTGAACATTAGACTTTTCTCTTTCTGCACAGGCAGAAATGGTCTATGGTCCTGAGGTCTGTCTGTCTGTCCCAGCACATGGATTCTCTTTAGATGGTGGTTGCTTCTATTACAGAAAAGCAAACATCACATTTTGGAAACGTGAACAGAACTCGTTGTAAAGATTATTTTATTCTTTGAAGAAATACTGCAAAATTCAGGTCAAAGTACGTGGTGGTGGGAATATCCCTGTAATAATGCTTGATTCTAAACAGCCAACTAGTTTTAACTATCTTTTTAGATGGAAGAAAATGCTTATGGATTTCAATTACAGGAAAAAAAAGTCATTAAAATTTTAAATTATCCGTTGCTTAATAAATCATGTTTGATGAAAGAGGAGTATAGAATCTTAGATTATGCAATTAAGTAATGTTTGCATAGGATTTATAGGTTTTTAAATAATAGTTAAAGATCAATCGTTTTAAATGAAGCACCTGCCTGAACTCTATGGGGAAAGGTTTTAATTTGATTTTTTATGGGTGAATCAATGGAGCAGTTAATCTCCTCTGTTATTGCCGCAGCCGTTACTAGTGGATGCTGGGGAGGGTGTTAACTGGAAATCAGCCACAGTCAGTTATGGTCGCTGTGTGCCACGCAGGGTTAGATAATGTTTATAAGCTTTTGAAGGGTTAGGGCTTTTCATTTCCATTTTATGAAACCTTGGTTTGGAATGGCTCTGTCTTAGTCTGTCACTGTGACAAAATGCTTGAGCCTGGGTAACGTTTAACCCGAAGAGGTTTCTCTAGCTGACGGTTTCAGAAGTCTAAAAACCTGGCCCTGCCTTGTGCTCAACCTTGGTGGCAGCCTTTCGGTGACATCACAGGAAGATGACATTGAGGCAGAAGTGCCGGTGTGAGGGAGAATCCATGCCGACACAGAAAACAGGAGAGGTTGGGGGACGGCTTCTTCCTTTCTAAAAATCTGGTAGTCAGCAGAAAGGAAGCTTCCTGACCAGTACTAACTTGATTTCTCGGTGTCCCATGACCAGAGTGTAACACCCTGCACGTTTCGGGTCCCTAAGGGCCCCTGGTGACTTTGGCACGCCCCCTTTGGACCTTCCCGACTTGTATGTCTTCTGACCTCATCCTAATGGATCCATGTTGAACTTGTTGCAATTTCCCAGAAACACATTGTTTCTTCATTTCTCTGAACATGGCCTCTGTTAAGCCTCGTTCCTCTTCCCAGCCTCCTGGGTCTGGGGTCTCCCTGTAGACTTGCCGAGTCGCTGTCATTTACCAGGTCTGCTTGCCAGCAGCCCGGCAACCTCTGCAGTCCGGGCGGGATGCTTTTCTAATGCGCTTGCTTGCACAGTGCGACATGCACCCCGTTACCGTCTAATTGCCTGTTGACTTCGCTGCTTCCCGATGAAGTTATGAATTATTTGTAGACAGCACCTGTGTCCTGTTTCTCATCATAGTCCTACTTTGGAGCAAAGGGACTCATTGCTTTTCAAGGTATAGAGAGCAAGTCAATAAAGAAATGTGTGAACACGGGTGTTTAATTCCTACATAGATGACGTGAGTCACGCTAGGTTGAGTTTTTAAGAGCTCCTTCACTGAGATGCAGAAGTGGTCTCCATGAGCTGATGGATCCCTTTGGGGGCCTTTGATAAAAGGTACAGACAACGCTGTATACCTTGTTCAGGGCCACTTAGGAGTTTCCAACGATTTGACTCGAGAATCAAGTTTTTTGTTTGGTTGGTTTTTGTTGTTGCTTTTTTTTTTTCCTTTTTTTTAAAAAACACATCGGGTTAGGGCCTGGAGAGGTGGCTCTGCGGTAAAGCACTCTGGCTGCTCTTCCAGAGGACCCAGATCAGTCCCCACCGCTGCTGAAGAGACTCAGATACTCCATCCAAGGCAAACCTAGGGACAGCCTGTGAGACGTGTCCTGGCCCTGCTGCCTCCCTCTGGTGCACGGACCAGCAGGGGCAGTCGCAAACAGTCTTCCCTCAGACTCGGGCCCTCTGTTGTCTTGTGGATCTAAACTCAGCTGTCAAGGGAAGCCAGGAAGGTTATATGAGAGAAATGTTGCTGCCTGAGATGCTGGAGGTAAGCATAGAAAGACCAGAGTGGGCTGAGGCTCCACCAGGAAGTACCACACCCCAGGTCATATGGTGTCACAGCACTGTTGAAGACAGGCTGTGAACCAGGCAGTGGTGTCACATGCTCTTAATCCCAGCCCTTTGGGAGGCAGAGGCAGATGGATCTCTGAGTTCAAGGCCAGCCTGGTCTACAGAGTGAGTTCCAGGACAGCCAGGGCTACACAGAGAAACCCTACCTTAAACAAAACAAAACAAAACAAAACAAAACAAAACAAAAACAGAACAGAAAAAGACAGGTCACTGTCTGACCACCCCTGCATTATTTTCTGTTGCTGCTATTAAATATGACACATGTTTTAGCCACGACACAAAGTAACTTTGGGAGAAAAAGGTTTATTTCATCTGATACCTTGCAGTCCATCATGAAGACAAGTCAGGGCAAGAGCTGCAGCAGAGACCGTCAAAGAGAGCCATTTACTGCCTTGTTCCCCGTGCCGCCTTCTTTACAACCCAGGAGCACGTGCCCCAGGGATATCCCTCCCACATAGGGCTGGACCCTCCTATATCAACTATTTTTTTAAAGATTTATTTATTATTATATCTAAGTACACTGTAGTTATATTCAGACACACCAGAAGAGGGCATCAGATCTCATTACAGATGGTTGTGAGCCACCATGTGGTTGCTGGGATTTGAACTCAGGACTCTTGGAGGAGAAGTCAGTGTTCTTAACCACTGAGCCATCTCTCCAGCCCCTCCGATATCAATTATTAATCGGAAAAATGGCCCATAGACTTGCCTCTGGGCCAAACTAACAGAAGCATTTTTCTCAAGTGAGATTCCCTCTTTCCTGATGAACCTGGTGTCTTCCCCGATGATTCTAGCGTGTGTCAAGTTGACGAAAACTAACACGGTAACGTTAGAAAAATAACATCACACAGTGTTTGTTTGCAGGAGATACATATGAAATAAGTATCGACTAGGGGCATAAATGACTCCTGAGGTGATTTTGCTTTCACACAGTGCCCAAAACTGCCCTCTCCGGTTGTCAGTGGAAATGTTCCCGGCAGTACCGTTCCAGGAGTTCAGCCTCTGAACCGAAGCCTCCGTTAGGTTAACCGGGCTCCACCGCACCGCTCTAACCCCGTTTCTGTCTGCTTCGCCAGCATGGTCTTGCACCGCTCTAACCCCCGTTTCTGTCTGCTTCGCCAGCATGGTCTTCAGCAGGGAAGCCGTCCGGAGACTTCTCGTGAGCAATTGCAGGTGCTACAGCAATGACGCTCCCGACGACATGGTCCTGGGCATGTGCTTCAGCGGAGTGGGGATCCCCGTGACACACAGCCCCCTCTTCCATCAGGTGAGAGCGCTTCTGTCCCCCTCGCAGGTGGGGCGTCCCCCTCACTCAGAGAGTCTGGTTTTTTTTTCTCCTCTCATATTTTGGAAATCTTAAGGAAGACACTGACAGGTTCCATAGGGAATATTATCTTCATTTATTTATTTTTAACATGTGTGAGTGTTTTGTCTGCTTGTATGTATGTGTATCACATGCATGCCTGGTGCCCACAGAGGTCAGAACACTGGAGGAATGGGTCATCGTAAACTGCCTCGTGGGTACTGGGAACCGAACCCGGGTCCTCTGGAGGAGCAGCCAGTGTGCTTAACTGCTGAGCCATCTCTCCAGCCCCTCCTTCTCCCCCCTCCTTCTCCCTCCGTCCCTCCCTCTCTCCTTCTGCCTCCCTCCCTCCCTCCCTCACTCACTCACTCACTCACTCACTCATTCACTCTTCCTCCTTCTCTCCCTCCCTTTCTTTCTTTCCCAATAAATAGCAAGTCCTAGCACTTTAGGTCTACATTCCTAGCAATATAGAAAATCAAACATGGCAGAATCTCACTATAGAAAAACAACTTGAACAAAGCAAAGAACGTATACGCATTGGCAACGAAGATAGAACTCACGCCTGTGTCCAGGAATGCGCGTGCACGGGCTAAGAATAGAGCTGCTCTGAGAGGAAGCTCATGGGAGCCCTCACTCGTGGCCCCTGCTGGGAGGCACCCAGGCTGGAGATGTCTTTCCCTTTTAAGCCTGTGCCTTACGCTATCTTTACGATAGCTCAGAAAGTGAATTACTCTCTGTTCCTGCCTCTCGGACTCTATGTCTCCATGTTTCACTCATGGAGAAATAATGCAGGCTGCTTGTGTATAAGGGAAGTAACTTATGAAGATTAATCAGATTTTTCTATAGCAGCTCCTTCCTCCTAGGAAGACCGAAAGATAATGCAGTGCTGGAGTCAAAGTCCTTTGAAGATAATTCAGAAACAATTACTTTTAGAGTTATGTGTTGTTCCTCGTGTTTAAAAAAACTCTTGCTTTCTCTGATTCACGCAGTAAATCTGAACCCTTTGTGATGTTAGCGAGGGTTTATAGCCCGCGCCCCCAGCCTACACTGCGGTGTCTACACTGCGGTGTCTGCTCTCTTTAGCATCTTTTAGAGTGTGATTGGATAGAAGAGGACTTGACATTTGTAATGTCTCAACCCAGATCTCCATGCTGTTTGTGCTGAGAGGGTTGGAGACAGGGTACCCACACCTCAGATGCCTGATATGTGAGAGACGGAGAGAGGGACTCAGAGCGTCCTCAGAGGCCGCGCTGGCCAGGCCTCCTGTTTCTGTCAGGGTAGATCACTGTGACACCATAGGCCTAGATCGCCCGTTCCAAAATCTTCTCACTAATGGGTAAGGCAATATGCGATGCTTGGTGAACACCGCATAAAATACAGCTATTAAACCGGACAAGAATTTGTAAAATTAAATAATGGTTTGGGTACTTTAGACATTAAATAAAAACTAGTGATAAACTTAGAAGTATCAATCGCCAGAAATCTCCCTGCTATACATACTTTCTGAATATGAATAATGGGACGTAAGTCCTTCATGTCCAAAGTCAGCCATCCTACCTGCTCCCGCCCTTTAGCTTGGTGACAGAGAACATCGTTTTCACCTGCATGCACTTCACTGGAGTAAATAAAAGCTTTGTTCAGAAGAGAGGACTCAGCCAGGCAGTGGTGGCGCACGTCTGTAATCCCAGCACTTGGGAGGCAGAGGCAGGCGGATTTCTGAGTTCGAGGAAAGCCTGGTCTACAGTGAGTTCCAGGACAGCCAGGGCTACACAGAGAAACCCTGTCTCAAAAAACCAGAAGAGAGGACTCAGCTTGGGGAAGATGGGATGAAAACATACAAATGTCAGCCAGCACTGCTATCAGTGTTGATCTGGAGCAGACAAGAACAGGCCACGCCTCCACTGCGGTCCCTGGCCAGTCGGAAGCTTGCCCTTTGCTTTCAAGTGGCTCAGAGCTCTGAGGAGTCAGAGACAGCTGAGCCCAGGCCTAAATGGCACCTAAAGCCAAAAAGGCCTGCAGCATGGGGCTGGGGGGAGGGGAGATGACCTGCGTGACCTTCACAGAGGATTGCTATCTGAACCCACATCTAAACCACAGGTAAGAATTAAGGCCACTCTGGCAGCTGCTTAAAGTGGCACATGGGCCGCAGGGACGGAAGCCGGTCCTCAGGCTTGGTGTGACGCATGCTTACCTGCTGAGCCAATCTTTTTTTTTTTTTTAATTGAAAATAGATGTTTTTATTATACAATATACTCTGAGTACAGTTCCCCTCACCCAATTCCTCCAGGTCCTCTCCGTCTTCTCCTCTCCACACATCGACACCCCTTTTTCTCTCACTAGAAAACAAAACAGGGGGGCTGGAGAGACGGCTCAGCCGTTAAAGGCTAGGCTCACAACAAAAATATAAGAAAACGAACTGGGATCTAAAAACAAAAATAAGAAGATAAAATAAAGTAAAACCAAGCAAACCAAAATAGGATGAAGGGGGGAAAAACAATTAAAAAGCACAAGAAACACATAATGATTCAGACATTGGACACACAGAAATCCCATAAAAACACAAAATAGGAAACCATGTGTCTCAGTCACGATTTCTATTCCTGCACAAACATCCTGACCAAGAAGCAAGTTGGGGAGGAAAGGGTTTGTTCAGCTTACACTTTCCACATTGCTGTTCATCACCAAAGGAAGTCAGGACTGGAACTCAAGCAGGTCAGGAAGCAGGAGCTGATGCAGAGGCCATGGAGGGATGTTCCTTACTGGCTTGCTTCCCCTGACTTGCTCAGCTTGCTTTCTTATAGAACCCAAGACTACCAGCCCAGGGATGGCCCCGCCCACAAGGGGCCCTCCCCCCCCCTTGATCACTAATTGAGAAAATGCCCCACAGCTGGATCTCATGGAGGCACTTCCCCAACTGAAGCTCCTTTCTCTGTGACAACTCCAGCCTGTGTCAAGTTGACACAAAACCAGTCAGTACACCATGTTAAAAAAAAAAAAAAAAGCCTAGACAAAGGCCTTGAAACAAAAAAAAAAAAGCAAAACAAAACAACCCCCTACACACACACACACACACACACACACATACACACACACACACACACACGGGCACACACACACACACACACACACACACACACACGGGCACACACACACACACACACACACACACACGGGCACACGCACGGGCACACACATGCACACGTCTAAAAAAAGCAATGGGTTCATTTTGTGTTGGCCATCCACCACTGAGCATGGAGCCACCTGCCCTTGGGTGTGGTTTGTATACCCTGTGGGACTCCTTTGGAAAAAGCTAATTCTTCCATTTCCAATTGGAGTTAACTGCTGGGATAGGGATAGGACCTTGTGTCCACTTCAGCGCTAGGACCCCATCCGGCTTAGACCCGTGTAGGGCCTGCGCATGCTCCGTGAGTTGAGTTGATGGACGTGCAGTGCGTCAGTCCTGCTGGGTAGAGAAGGCCTTGTTTCCGCGGTGTCTTTCACCCCTCCCCCACCCCCAGGCTCTTACAACCTTTCTACCCACATTCTGCGGTCTTTGAGCCCTGAGGGAGAGATTTGATGGAGACGTTACATTTGGGACTGGGTGTATTTCGATCATTCTTTTTGTTTGTTTGTTTTTTGTTTAGTTTTTCGAGACAGGGCTTCTCTGTATAGTCCTGGCTGTCCTGGAACTCACTCTGTAGACCAGGCTGGCCTCGAACTCAGAAATCCGCCTGCCTCTGCCTCCCAAGTGCTAGGATTGAAGGCGTGCGCCACCACTGCCTGGCGCCAGAGGATCATACTTAATCACCAGGAAACTGTAACTCTTGTTTTTTGCACAGGCTCGGCCAGTAGATTACCCCAAGGACTACCTCTCCCATCAGATTCCAGTATCATTTCACAAACATTGGCACATTGACCCGGTAAAGGTGTATCTCACGTGGCTGGCACCCAGTGAGGAAAACCAAGCCTCGCAGGAGACACAGAAGGACCCAAGAGAAGAATTATAGAACGGAGTCTGGGGCAGGAGGATATGAGATTCACCCTGTCTGGTCCAGCTGCTTGTGAAACGGACACTTCCCAGACCTCATGGAAATATGATATTTTCTGGATGGGTAGACTCATAAGGGAAACTTGGAAAAATCACTTGTTTGGATTGATGTCGAAATCGTAACACAGCAATTATTGTGCCTATGTCAGCCCACCACGGGCTGTGACACGGCGGCTTTTAGACTGTTGTAGGAAATAAATGGTACCTGAAGTCCTTTTCTGTTTTCTTCATTGTAACAGGGACCCTAACACAAGAATGTGACTGGCTAGCATTCCACATAAACATTGAATTGTTTGACATGGATATTGTTAAAGGAATGAACCTTTAATCCCGTGGTTCTCAACCTGTGGGTCGCGAACCCCTGGGAGCGGCTGTGGTCACGTGTCAGGTATCCTGCATATTAGGTATTTGCTTTGCGATTCATAACGTAGAAAAATTACAGCTATGAGGTAGCAGGGGAATGGTTTTTATGGTCGTGGGTCACCATAATACTAAGGAACTGCATTAAAGGGTCGCTTCCTTAGGAAGGTCGAGAACCTTCTTTAGGAAGGTCGAGAACCTTTAAATGGTCCTATCGTGATGGAAATTGGTTCCCAAGCACTCAGTAGGAAGGAGGCTGATTGGTAAAACCTAAAACTCACTATGAACATTGCTCTTTCACCTGTTCTGCTGGTTGCACCCCCAAAACAGACTCAAGGCCATCTGGTGAGGCCTCTGCTCCCTGCCAGCCTCCCCAAGCCCTCCCGTGTCCAGTGGACAGAGTGTCACCGTAAATTACCGATGCTTGGTGACTCTTCCGTGTCAGCGGTGGGGATGGGAGTCTGGTGATTGTGCTGCATCGGAGCTGGCCGGTTACTCTTGCCTTTCTCTGGGTGTTACAAAGTAACTTCTGCTGGCTTAGGCTCCACCACCTCGATCCTGGCGGCTGACGCATGGCCCTCAGGAGAGGACTGCATGGGGCTTGGCAGTCGCCCTGGGCTTTTAAAGAATGAAATCAAACGTGTTTGGAAGCAGTCCTCATTTTCCAGTTACACCTTTTCTTATTATGTTGTAATTTAACAATTCAGTATTAATATAAAAAAAGAGTACTGTGCACTAATGTTTTAAGTAAGATGATGGGTTTGTTATATAAAGGTCTTTGCACATGATTTGATCTCAAGCTCTTAAGGTTGTATGTTATAATCCTTTCCTTTTTTTATTTTTTCAGTCTGTACTTCATTAATCTTACTTCTAAGGCTCTGAAACCCCTATCGCCTTTAAAGCCACACCATCAGAAATACACGTGTGATTATTTCTTCTAACAATGTATA